>CM077882.1:38810782-39395782 GCA_039720435.1 Amazona ochrocephala
TTGGACTCTCTGCTAGATTTATTTAACAGACACTTACCATTGTAACCTAATGCATCAATTTTATATGTGTTTGTGTAAAACACATAGACTTTAACAATGTTAGGATTCTACCTGTTACCTTTGCATTTAATTCCTAAATAATTTGTCTTTCCTTTTCTTTTCTTTTCTTTCTTTTCTTTTCTTTTCTTTTCTTTCTTTTCTTTTCTTTTCTTTTCTTTTCTTTTCTTTTCTTTTCTTTTCTTTTCTTTTCTTTTCTTTGTCTTTTCTTTTCTTTTCTTTTCTTTTCTTTCTTTTCTTTTTCTTTTCTTTCTTTCTTTTCTTTTCTTTTCTTTTCTTTTCTTTTCTTTTCTTTTCTTTTCTTTTCTTTTCTTTTCTTTTCTTTTCTTTTCTTTTCTCTCTCTTTTCTTTTCTTCTTTTCTTTTCTTTTCTTTTCTTTTCTTTTCTTTTCTTTCTTCTTTTCTTTTCTTTTCTTTTTCTTTTCTTTCTTTTTCTTTTCTTTTTTTGCTTTTCTTTTTTCTTTTCTTTTCTTTTTTTTCTCTTTCTTTTCTTTTCTTTTCTTTCTTTTCTTTTCTTTTCTTTTCTTTCTTTTCTTTTCTTTTCTTTTCTTTCTTTTCTTTTCTTTTCTTTTCTTTTCTTTTCTTTCTTTTTTTCTTCTTCTCTCCCTTCCCTTCCCTTCCTCTTCCCTTCCTTCCCTTCCCTTCCCTTCCCTTCCCTTCCCTTTCCCTTTCCCTTCCCTTCCCTTCCCTTCCCTTCCCTTCCTTCCCTTTTCCTTCCCTTTCCCTTCCCTTCCCTTCCCTTCCCTTCCCTTCCCTTCCCTTCCCTTCCCTTCCCTTCCCTTCCCTTCCCTTCCCTTCCCTTCCCTTCCCCTTCCCTTCCCTTCCCTTCCCTTCCCTTCTCCCTTCCCTTCCTTCCCTTCCCTTCCCTTCCCTTCCCTTCCCTTCCCTTCCCTTTCCCTTCCCTTCTTTCCCTTCCCTTCTTTCCCTTCCTCTCTTTCCCTTCCCTTCTTTCCCTTCCCTTTCCTTCCCTTTCTTTCCTTTCCTTTCCTTTCCTTTCCTTTCCTTTCCTTTCCTTTCCTTTCCTTTCCTTTCCTTTCCTTTCCTTTCCTTTCCTTTCCTTTCCTTTCCTTTCACTTTCCTTTCCTTTCCTTTCCTTTCCTTTCCTTTCCTTTCCTTCTTAAATATTTAAATATCATTTTTATGTTTTTCTTCAGTCTTTTATTCTACAGATTAATTATTTTGGCTTTTTATATTTGTTTTCAGGCCTTCTTAATTGCAAATTCAAGTTAAATAACAGCGGTATTAATTTGCCTACCTTTCCTGTACAGTGGAATTCAAAATAGACAATCTCTCATAAAAGACAACTGAGTAAGAGCTTATTTTACAAACCTTACATGAGTTTCTGTATGCTCAGAATGAAATATTTCAGAATAGCCTTTGCCGTACAAGGGCTGCAATGCTCTGACTGAGGTCTCCACATGACTGGGCAGAGCAAAATGTTTTATTTTCATGCCTTTTATTCTCCTAATGCATTCCAGGTAGATACTTGTCCGATCTACACTGGTGTTTTGTGCTTTCTCCTTCTTCAGTCTAATATCCATGTCTTTGTCTGCAACACTGACTCTCTAGTTATTCTTTGCTTGGTATTCATGCATCTGATTTTCCTGGCTGTAGTTCTTCATACTGCTCTTATTTGAAGATCTTTTGGTTGACATTGGATCCTTTCCTCCATTTATCAGAATCGGTTCGAATTCTAATACCATTACTCAGAGTACTTGCAAAAGTTTCTGCTCTCATCTAAAAATTATGTAGATTAATTTTCAGTTTCACATTCCAAATTAATGGAATATCTCAATGAATATTAATTAATTAATTCCAGTGAATCAAGCCTTAAAGTTTTCTAGCTTAGTTTGTTCATTTTTATGTCTTAAAAGAAAGATTGTATATGAATTTTAAATAAACAATATGGATAGTTCAGAATGCTACATATAAATGAAAAGGAGAAAAAACCCACATCCCTTTCTTGTAAAAAAAGTCTGATTTTCTACCAGTTAGGATGTTTCATTATTTTCAGATGAATATTGAGCATTTTGAGCGCATCTTTATGTTTACTGTCTTTGTGCTTTTGCATTGTTTCAAAGTACAGATAAACAGTAACATTGTTGCACAGAATTGTGGCAACCTGCCTGCAAACACAGTACATATTCATGAACATACCCACTTGCGTGCTTCCTGCAACAGTAAAATTTGAAAAAAGTAAATAATTTTTTTACAGAACTTTTCAACCATTGTAGAAAATCCTGCTTTATTTTCAGGTTATTCTCAAAAAGAAAAATTGACAGACTTCATCTAAGTGCAAGATCCCACACCTGGGTGGATGCAATCCCAGGCACAGCTACAGGTTGGGCGGGGGAGAGATTCAGAGCAGCCCTGCACAGAAGTACTTAGGGGTGCTGGTCGATGAGAAAATGAACATGAGCTGGCAGTGTGCGCTTGCAGCCCAGAAAGCCAACCGTATCCTGGGCTGCATCAAAAGGAGTGTGACCAGCAGGTCGAGGGAGGTGATCCTGCCCCTCTACTCTGCTCTCGTGAGACTTCACTTGGAGTATTGTGTGCAGTTCTGGTGTCCTCAACATAAAAAGGACATGGAACTGTTAGAACAAGTGCAGAGGAGGGCCACGAGGACAATCAGGGGACTGGAGCACCTCCCATATGAAGATAGGCTGAGAAAGCTGAGGCTGTTCAGCCTGGAGAAGAGAAGGCTGTGTGGAGACCTCATAGCAGCCTTCCAATACCTGAAGGGGGCCTATAGTGATGCTGGGGGGGGAGTCTTCAATAGGGATGGTAGTGATAGGACAAGGAGTAACGGGTTCAAACTTAAACAGGGGAAGTTTAGATGAGATATAAGGAGGAATTTCTTTACTGTAAGGGCGGCGAGGCCCTGGAATGTGTTGCCCAGGGAAGTTGTGAATGCTCCATCCCTGGCAGTGTTCAAGGCCAGTTTGGACATAGCCTTGGATGGAATGGTTTAGTGGGAGGTGTCCCTGGTCATGGCAGGGGGGTTGTAACTAAATGATCTTTTGCAACTCTAACTATTCTATGATTGTATGATTCTACAATGCTAATACAAATTTTCTTAAAGTCATCAGCATTATTTCTATACACACTGTATTTATCAACCTAAGTCTCAAAGCCTTTTCTGTTTCATTGAATCTTAGAATGACATGATTGTAGAAAATCAATCTATCTCGAAAGGACCCCTTGGGTCTTATGTGAACAGGTTTCATTTGCTCATCCCAACTGATTCATACTGTGAAGCACCTTGTCATAGTCTAAGCCCAGTAGTGATTTCATTCGAGTCACACTGCACAGTGTTTTCCAGACTAAGAACCTGCCATAGGGGCTACAATAAGCAGCTTGAAGAGTGAAATGCAGCTGTCCTATTCTAACTGCAGTGGGGTAGGGAACAGCAAGAGCAGCAGAGCCCAGGCATATCTGAGGGCATGGCAACCTCTGGCAGGAGGTAGTAACAAGCATCTTGCAATGGGCAAAATTATAACCTGTTCAGCAGACACAGCTGCCTCCTCACAATGATGTGTGAATAAGCTATTAACCATTCCTCTTGCAAAGGAATATTTAGTAAACACCTTTCAAAGCCTTTATTGCTTCCTCTCTCTAGGAACTACATGAGTAAATTGCTTTAAGAGAGCTCAAGTGTGAGAAAAATCCTGTTGAAGTATTTTGAAATACGCAGGTTTTCACCCAAGCAATCCTTTCCACTGGAGGGACTGATTTTTAAAGAAATATCCACTAATATTTTACAACCTGTATCCCACATATATTTCTCATTTTCTGCAACATTTTTACTGCAGCAATGGAAGGATAAAAACTCCCAGCCTAATTTATCATCTGGAATGTATGATGATCAAAGATTTTTGTGAATGTTTTGGACAAGAGACTAGCTTTGACATGAAAACCACTGATCAAGAAGGAAGGAAAATGTTTTGCTTTGTGAAAGACGATATTAAACAAGAAATAATGAGGTTTAATTACTTGCTTTCTGCCTCCAAAGCATTCCTGAAAGGATCCAACAAGTTCCAAGTGTGTCCTTCAGAATTTGCCCAATGAAATGATAAACCTGTTCTCACTGATATCAATTAATAACTTTATTTATTTAAGATACAGTGAGACATCAAGTTGCTGCAGCTGATTAAGTTTCAGCATGCATTGCAGAGTCAGTGAGCAGATTCCCTGTTATCCTATTATTAATTATGATGATTTAGGGGTTAGATATAAATGATATCTGTGGGTATATACAGCTAGAGGTTCTAGAGACTGGTATTACCTTTCAATAAATCCTGGATCCATCACAAAAACCAAAGCATCATATCAATTTGGAGTTTTGTTCTTAAGCCACATTTACCTCTTACTTTCTTTAAGGAATTTATTTTTTAAATTGAATTCATGATAGGTCTGCCTGTTTCATCCCCATTGTGCTTCTATTTAAAATTGAATTATTTTTTAGAAGGGAAAACACAAAAAGTTTTATTATTGGCCATTAAGCAGTTGTGACAAGTCTGAAAATGATAAATAAAATCTCCCCAGTAAAGAAAATTAAATCTATCAATCTGATTTCATACCTGTAGTTACCAGCTCTTTAGGCTAGTTGGACTCCAAATGGCAACAAGCCATCTACACACCTGTGCACCAATCAAGGCAATGATGAGCTATGAACACGCACTGCAACCTCTCTAATTCAAAAATTAGTATCCTGTAGATATTTTCATTACTGAACTTAGAAATCATCTACAGGACAGCTGAATGACCGGCAAGAAGCAGTGTCTGCAATGAAAAAATCATACAAATGACACATACAGCAGTACAAACAGAGTATGAAGAGACTAAGGGGTTTTGTGAGGTGTATTGCTGGCTGGAACTCCTTTCTACTGCTGTTTCTTTTTGCTTTCATTTGTAATTAACTTCCTAAAGTTGTGGAAGAGATGATGAATAATGAAATGAATCCAGAGAAAACTTCATGGATCAAGAAAGGCAGGAAGAAAATACCTTCAAACAAGGATAACCCCATTGGAATTAAAATTCTTCAGTGAATCAGAGCACACAGACTTGTAGCTAGGGTAAAAAGAACAGAAGACTCGAATGTTCCTGGCTTTTCATAATGCCAGTCTAGACATTGTCAATAATCATTAATGACAATCTGTTATTACTTCTTTCTGGAAGGGAGAAAAACACACAAAGACAAAATCTCATGCCATTGTTAAGGCCCAGTATTATTTATTATGAAAAGTGCAGCCAAAGTCTTGGACTCAGAGAGACCATTTCTTCCACAGAAACCATTGTTCTAGAACACATGTAAGAAGAAAGAAATCAATACTTCCTTACATGTTTATAGAATCGTAGAATCATAGAATAGTAAGGGTTGGAAAGGACCTCAAGATCATCGAGTTCCAAACCCCCTGACATGGCCAGGGACACCTCCCACTAAACCATGCTATCCAAGGCTATGTCCAACCCAGCCTTGAACGCCACCAGGGATGAAGCATTCATAACTTCCCTGGGCAACCCATTCCAGGGCCTCACCACCCTTACAGCAAAGAATTTCTTCCTTATATCCAATCTAAACTTCCCCTGTTGAAGTTTGAACCCGTTACCCCTTGTCCTCTCACCACAGTCCCTAACGAAGGGTCTCTCCCCAGCATCACTATAGGCCCCCTTCAGGTATTGGAAAGCTGCTATGAGGTCTCCACACAGCCTTCTCTTCTCCAGGCTGAACAGCCTCAGCTTTCTCAGCCTATCTTCATATGGGAGGTGCTCCAGTCCCCTGATCGTCCTCGTGGCCCTCCTCTGCACTTGTTCCAACAGTTCCATGTCCTTTTTATGTTGAGGACACCAGAACTGCACACAATACTCCAAGTGAGGTCTCACAAGAGCAGAGTAGAGGGGCGGGATCACCTCCCTCGACCTGCTGGTCACACTCCTTTTGATGCAGCCCAGGATACGGTTGGCTTTCTGGGCTGCAAGTGTACATTGCTGGCTCATGTTCATTTTTTCATGAACTCACACCCCCAAGTCCTTCTCCACAGGGCTGCTCTGAATCTCTTCCCCACCCAACCTGTAGCTGTGCCTGGCATTGCTCCGACCCAGGTGTAGGACCTTGCACTTGGCATGGTTAAACTTCATCAGGTTGGCATCAGCCCACCTCACAAGCGTGTCAAGGTCCTGCGTAGTGAAAAAGATCATTATTCTCAGGATACATAATTAGCTTCAAATCTTAATGTTATATTCCTAAATAGGTATATACATATTTATGCGACTAGGTAGATTTTCCTGGGCACCAAACTAAATGGAATTTGGTCTAGAATAAAAAACGGGCATGGAAGGAGGGAAGTGAGAAAACACAGTGAAACAGCGATGCAAGAGACCCAGGAAACCAAGTAGAAATCTCCCATCACAAAAAAAAAAACCTGCTTTCGTAGTACCTCCTTGCTTTGTCTATTCACGTAGTCCACAAAGATAAAGAGATTAAAGATTTTGCTTCAGGTGCTTTTAAGTGGCGGTTAGTCACTAAGAGTGGCTTTGCTGGTTTATGATCCTTACTTTCAAAATAAGAAATAACTTAGTATGAGTCTGGATACAAATGACAAGTAAGGTCCTTGATGAAAGGGGGAGTTAGACATCTGGGGAGTGGGAGCTGTTTCATGATGAAACATAGATGTATTTTAGCAGCCTGAATTGTTAGGATTGTATGTGTGTGCTGCACGCATTCTGCAATTGTTAGCTAAATGAAGACACCTACAGTTTGAAGACATGAGTGAGTAGTGACTGTAGAAAAGATGTATGTATGACGAATGCTATGGAGTCATTTAACCCTAGAAGAGCTTTAGACACCTAGATTATGACAGAAATATCCCTGCTCTTTTCCTTTTCTCCACTTCACTGCAATGACCTGGTCTGCTTTCACTTCAACTTCCACAGCATTTCTATTTCCATTCCCACACTTTCATTTTCTGTGGAATGTTTCTGTAAAATCTAAGGCATCTAGAGATCTTGTGCCCACAATCTGAAGAAATAAAGAAAAGGTGGCGTTCTCAATTTTGTAAATAGTATGGAAAGTGTGTGGTCTTCTGACTGTCACAGTTTCCTTAAAATACATGTCTTACAAAAGACCTGGTTCTATATTTCAGCTACATTTATAACATGAATGATGACTGCTATATATCAAGAAGCCCAATGCTCTTGCTTTTGTTATATACCTTCGCAGTACTGAAGAAATACAGTCATGGCTAGGATTTCTGAAAAAGATTAATAGCATGTAAAAGGCTTCCGACAATTTACAAGGAGTGAGTAGGGCTTAATGTAGTGAAATGTCAGAAGAAAGTGTTATTTAGTAATATGTACATCCTACATGTCTCTGCAAAATCATGAATTCCATCATCTGCTGTACAGACAATAGTTTACATAAAAATTGAAAATGTGGGGTGAAATTTTGATTGTCTGACTAGGAATTCAGATAACCTGACATTTGTAATAAATGCTTACTCAATAATAGTTAAGTATTCTGCTGAGAGTACTGTGTCAAGTTTTATTATTCTTCTAGAAATGTAATATTTATTTTTTTTCTTTTTCAATCCAAAATTAAACATGTAAATTCACTTTTTTTGCCACAGAAGCTGCTGTCACAAATTGCTCTAAATGTTTTCAAGGGAAGCTGTTTAGAAGGGTTTCTATTGTTTTAGTGGAGGGATCATTTTTTAGATTGTATTTGTACAGTACCCAGGAGGTCTGTCAAGGATTGAATGCCACTGAAATACTAGATATTAACATGCTATTGCTCATTGTGTTATTTTTTTTAAAATGATTATGAATTTTTTTCTAGGCAAGAGATGACATGTTAATTAGATACGGGGAAAAAAGTGTCTTTATATTTATTTAGAGAGCATTCCTTACATACGGGTATAGTTGGAATCTTGCCAGAGAAGCTGTGAGAACAAACTGAGGTAACATATAATATAGATTCAAATGCCTACAGTAAAATCCATGGCAAGATTATTCCAACTAGATTTATTCTACAGTTTAGCACCAGAAAAACTACTGCAAGGATATCACTTTGACAGAATTTATTAGGTAATTAGGTGAATTATGCAAATGACTGTCTAATTATCCAAAGAACATAACTAGATTTAGGAATACAAAAAGTTGCATATCTGGAATTAAATCTTATTAGGCAATTCAAAGGGAAAGTTTGGCCAAGACGTAAAGCTCCAATGCATAAAAGAGAGTTAGCTTCTGGTCAGATTTCCATATGGAATGTTATTTAATCTGTGTGCACAGAAAATCTTGGAAATAAAAGTGATAGATATATCAGCATAAATAAGGAAACAGTGTAATTCAAGCAAAAATAATTCCTGTCATTTCTGTATAAACTCAAAAGAAAATATCTAAGTCAAAACCTGTCTTAATAAATATTTATTTGATAGCCCAAAGGTAGTTCCACGTAACGCCTAAAACCACCCCAAAAACAACAATAAAAAAAGACAAATGCATTAAACACTTTACGATTGTGACTGATGAAAAAAATACTGTTATTTACTGTATTTTATCTAATTTCCTAATGATCTTCTGTTCTTTCCTGTGCTCCCTGCATTCTGTTTATTCCCACTGTCTCTTTCTTTTATTGTGGGCTATGAGGTTCTGGTCTCTTGTCTTTAACTGTAGAATACATTTGTGATCTATGTATAACAATCGTACATATACATATAATCTGTGCTTTTCTTTCACATCCTGTCTGAAGTTTTTCAGGTTTCCTCTCTTACTTCCTTTACCACATCATTAACTCCCAAGTAACTACTTTCTCTTGCACTGTTACCTAGTCTCTAGAGTTTGAAGTAGGGATTTCAATTAATGCATTGTAAAACACTTATTGTACTGTTGTGGATGCATTGATTTCAGTTGAACCACAGAGATTTATGCCAGATCAGGAAGCGAGCGCTCTGTATCTGCAATAGCCTGGGTTTGCTGAGTTAAACTTTTGTACAGAAAGGAATAGATCCTACAAAAGGAAGTATTGCTCCAATCTTGGTTTGAAACCTGTAAATCTTTGTGGCATCACTTGATGTTAATAGTTCTAGAAGTATTAGAAAGTTCATGTCTGTGGATCACATTACAGCTTCATAAAATACTTTTACTAAATTCTAAATAGTGTATAAAGAAGATCTTTTTCACTTTTTAAATGGATTTAAAAGCCTTTTCAGAGAGAAAAAAAAAAAAGAACATTGCGTCTTCTCATCCTATGTATGTCACTTCGGATGTATAGGCAATGATCTGTCTTTGCAATTTATAATCCAATTTAAAATTTACTATAAAGTGTGACTAGCTGATGCCAGTCAGATTTTTTCAATTGCTAATCATTGTCTATTATTAATGGATCACTGTCTTGATTAAAAGATAGAAGAAGTCATCTTACACCTACTCAAGAGATACTTCATGTACCCAGTGCTTGAAGAGAGAGATTCACAAGCACCTAAATTGCTGATAAGACATTTACAGTAATTGTGTTTATTATTTAAGAGTTCTTTCTTTTGTTTGCTTTTTTTTAACCTTTCCTTGGTCAGTGATAAATCCTTTTTTCCTTTTCCATACTTTTTAAATGATCCAAAACCAATTATTACAATATTAGACTGTTGCTTTTTTTTTGTTTGTTTGTTTTTTTGTTGTTTTTTTTTGTGTTTTTTTTTTTTTTTAATGAGAAAGATAAATATACAGTATCTATCACTCTTAGGCTGAGACATTTTCAGAGCACAATGGCAGTATTCATGGAAGAGTATAGCATAGTGTTTGTAAAGCTTGCTGCTCATCCCACGTGGAGTTTATACAGCTGCAGATTATAGATATTTGAAGAAATATTCACATAGACCAAGGTGAGAGAAAGATATAAACACACAGCTATTAAGGAAAAGCAAAAAGACCCTGTCAGACTCACAGTGAACAGGATCATGGTGACACAGTTGAATTCAGCACTGACACTATTGCAAGAGCAATAAAATAACTAGTGCCCCAAGGCATGCTTTTGAGCTGTGCTCATGAATGGGTGAGGAACTGTGAAAACACTAATGTCACTAATGTTTACAGAGTAAGAAATTATGTTGCGAAGTATGGATTCTTTTGGGAGTAAAGGAATCTAAAGACAAATTACACCAGAAAAAAAAATGTGTAGTAAGAAAAGGGCCAAATATGGAAGCAGATATGGAATTTCAGCTTATCACACTTGAAAATGACAGAGTGTGTTTATATACATAACACTTTATGGATGAGTTTGAGTAAAAGAACTAGAAAAACACTCCATGGAAAATTCTCTCTTTTCTGACAGGGCCTTTCACTCAACTAAGTTTATCATAGTTAAAATATAAAGAAATAGGACAGTGTCAAACAGATTAAAAAATATGCAACACCTTGCATATGACAAGCTTTTAATGTCAGGCTCAGAGTAGTTGTGATGTAGAATTTCTCTGCACAGGTGCAGGAAGTCCAATATTTCAAACAAATCAAATGTTCATCTCCAGTTTATCTGTGGGTGTCTAGTAACTACTTACCAGACACCTAGCAGCTTGGGCTTCTGTGCATCTAAAATGGTATCTGGTAACCGTGAAAATTATCATGGAAACCTGTTTCAAAGAGGACATGTGATTGATCTAAAAATATGAGTTCTGAAACTGTACCGAGGAAGTCTAAACCACAGTACTAAGTTTGAGAACTGAAGTGATTTGGAGTCCCAGTCCTTTGGTTATTTTTAACGATTTGCATGAGTAGATTGCTGGATCTGAAACTTCAGTAGTTGTCTTTTAATCACCTTGACGGAGAAATCTACCATTACGGAGAGAAAAGATGAAATAAAGCAGCTTTTCCACAGTGCAACGATTCACCCTCACAGAGAATTATAGTACAGTATCCTAAATATTTTGTGAGTGGCATAGTCTTTTCACTACATGCAACAATAAGTTGAAAAATTTGCTTTTAGAGTACTTTTCAATTGAATTATTTTTTTAGAGAAAAAAAATCACTGAAATAGAAGAAAAATAATCTTGAAAAATTTGTGACAAAATGGAAAGGGTGTTTGGTTCCTATAGCTGTAGATACCAAGGAAAGAAGCAATGACAATAATAGGTTTAAGGCTTTTGTGATTGTCCTGGGTTCAGCAGTAGCAGTCATTTTCCTCTTTCTTGGTAGCTGGTGCAGTGCTGTGTTTTTGACTTTCAGGCTGGTAACAATGCTGATAACACCAATGTTTTTAGTTGTTGCTAAGTAATGTTTACTGACCAAGGGCCGGGTGTGGTGCCACGTGCCTGTAGTCTCAGCTTCTCGGGAGGCTGAGCCAGACGGATCGCTGGAGCCCAGTTCTGGGCTGCAGTGCGCTATGTTGAGCAGGCATCCCCCCTACGGCCAGCATCAATATGGTGAGCCCCGGGAAACTGGGGCACACCAGATTGACTAAGGAGGCAACGGGAGTCTTCTAGGGATGCAGACTTCAGGTTAACTAACCCTCCTTTGCTAGTTCTCTTCCTGAGTTAGGTCAGGGAAGGAAATTACTGAGGTACAGTGCAGCTGCTTTTTTATCCCTTCACTTAAGTCTATTCATCAGGGTAGCGATGGCCTATGCAATTAGCTCCCCAGCGCTCACCATATTGATGCCAGCCTTAGTAGGGACAACTGCTCAACATAGCACGCTGCAGCCCAGAACTCCTGGGCTCAAGCAATCCATCGGGCTCAGCCTCCCGAGTAGATGGGACTACAGGAGCGTGCCACCATGCCCGGTCCTTGGTCAGAGTAAACATTACTGAGCAACAGCTGAAAACATCAGTGTTATCAGCGTTGTTCCCAGCCTGAAAGTCAAAAGCACAGCACTGCACCAGCTGCTAAGAACAAGAAAAATGACTGTTACTGCTGAACCCAGGACAGTGGTTTTCATACTGGCATAGTTGATTCTTGATTTTATAAACGCATGCAGTCATTCCACACAAGCAATGTGCCACTACTTTCACACACATTCATTTAAATGTTATCCAGTCGAAAATTTCAAAAACCTCTGGATGTTGTCTTTTATTTCTCCACTGACACTGGCATAGGTGTACAAACCCCCTGCTTGTCATGGGTTTAGTGAGTAAAACTTTCTAGGTAGAGAAATCAGAACCTTATCTTTGTTATTGCTCTCTGCCTTTAAAACTTCAAAGGTCTTATAATCCAACGAGTCCAAAATATCACAGAGGTGTCTATAGGAGAATCTCTCATTCATTTAAAAATTATGTCACTTTTGGAAAGGAAATAATATTTATTCAGAAATTGATTTTCAGGGTAGCAATGGTCTATGCAATTAACATGTGTGTGGCCTGTTTTCTTGTCAAGTTGTCATAATTTTTCCCAACAGGGTCAAATTGTTTTGAAAACTGCCCTTTCAAAGAGAAAGATTAGCTTTAAAGAATAAATTGTCTTTAGCAACAACTGAAAATTTTGCTTTGCTTCAATTTACATATCTAATTTTAAATATTCTTTTCAGAATATTTAGCATCTATGTAATCCTACTAGAGTTTTAGAAACCAAGTAAAATTTGGAGAAGAGGAAAACATCTTTTCTGATTGTTTCTCAAACATAAAAAACATACCTTTTCAGAAAGCTATTCCATCACCACTAAATAATTATTACAATGAAGTTCTAATTTTAGTAATATATTTACCTAGATATTCAAAGAAGTCAGAGACACATTAGCTAATAAAGTGTGGGTATGCAAATTAAAAGCCACCAGTAATTTCCAGCTGCCGTAACATATGCACATGCAGGGCTCAGTTACCTGCAAGCGGTGAAGGAGTAAAAGTACACTTTTTTTTCTGTAAAAGATCTTCAGACTTACTCCAGTATGTAACTAATGTCACCCTCAACTTTATCTAGTCTTCTGTGAATATAAGACTTGATATTATCTCTTGGTTAAGAATTTATATCCTCACTTTTATATCTGATATTACAGGCAGTAATAAAGATGTTCCTTTAATAAGCAGAGGAAAAGGTCATGAGTTCATTTCTCCTGAGGATCATGATGCCTGTAGAAAAAAGAGGTTATTACATACCTAATGAACTTTTCTGGCTCTCCTTATTCCTACAGATTTCCTACTTAGGTGCTGATCTGGAGGAAAGAAGAGGACAGGGAAGAGAGAGAGAGAGGTGTGCTGAATTATGCATGAAATGTTTAACACGGGGATTCAATATAGCATAATTAGAGCAAGAAAAAAAGGAAAAAAGTTTCTGTAACCATTATTTGGGTGATTGCAAGAAACTCAGTGGGGGATTAGTAAATGAAAATTGATATAGTTTTGCATAAAGAAAAATTTCCATTCCTTGTAGTGTGGGAGAAGATGTGCAAAATCCCCACTTGCTGAAATGGCACTACACAGCATTTATTTTTCAGCTCCACCAGGTTATTGCAGGCATTTCTTATCACATTACACTTCATGCCAATCCATGTGCATAGATATGTGTCAGAAAACATAGACACAATGTCTGGCTCATAAGTAAATGGACTCATATGTCTTCAAAACAAGAATCCACAATCTTTGCAGCCTGCTCTATCTGCACCATGGCTCTATCTCTGATTTAAGTGGAGGAGAAGATGAGGGCAGGGACTGAGTAAAGAGTACTTCAAGATATTATTTTAGAGATGTCACAGGTAATTACTGAAGGTATCTGGAATCAACATTGACCATATGTCCAAAAATGAAGTTGATTTACTGCATGAGTGTAATTTAATCTGTCATGATTATGAATTAGAGATGCCCAGATTTCTGTTGGTGTTCAGATCCCAAGGTCTTCAGCTGCTTTGCCAGCTGAATTTCTTATTTTTAAGAAAGCATCTGCACAGGGACAACAGCACTACCAAAAATTAATCTAGAAACCAAGTGAGATCCAGTGACACAAGTTGCCCCACTAGACACCAAAATACCAACCTGTCAGATGAGCTGTGGCTCAGATATGTTTAAGAAAGGGTGGTATACACTGGGGCAGGATTTGCATGAGACCACACAAAGAAGGAAACAGAAGACATAGAAGACACAGAAAGACACAAAGAGGGGGCATCTGAAGAAAAATGTGAAGAGGCCTTTCTGAGGAAATGAAATAGAAGATGCATGTGGAAGTGGATATTGCTGGAGACATGACAGAAATGCACACTTGGAAGGAGGTGCTCTGTGCCAGAGGAGGTTCTCTGACCCGTGGATGACACACAGTGAAGCAGTGATATCCTTGAGGGACTGGGGCCCATACAGAAACTCACAATGGGGCAAGGACAACCCTAAGGGAATTCAGCCTGTGGAGGACCTGGGACAGGGACATCCCCAGAGGGACAGAGCCCATGAAGGGACACATGACAAGGAAAGGACAGTTAGAAGGGAACAGCAGCCCATGAAGGTGCTGGAGCACCGGAAATAATTAAGAAGCGAGGAACAGTAGAGGAAAAGAGTAGGAAGCAAAATGCAGCAGAAAGAAATGGCTGTACACTGACCTTAACCTCTTGCACTGCCCATTGCTTCTCAAAAGGGTGTGGAAAGGACTGAATGTGCTGCAAAAGCAAGAAAAGTTGAGACAAGGAAGAGAAGAAAGTGAGGTGTTGAACTGGAATAAAACCTGGGGGAATAAGATAAAAGGGTGGCTTTTTTTCCTGTCTGATTGTTGTCTTTATTCGTTTAATACCTGAGGCCATAACTAAGACTGTATGTTAGTTGGCAATAAATTAGATATGGTGATATTCCTGGAATCCAGACTGTATTGTCCATGGAAACTAACTCGTCTTATTTTCTGAACTAAAATAATTTTTACCTAATTGTTGGTTGAAGTTCATATTGTATCCAAGCTGATTTACCTATGCTTGGACATATGTGAAGTCCATTTTGCTCAGGTACCAATTGGTCCCTCACATAATGCCACTTGTAATGCTCAGCCTATTTCTACTTGGTGCCACCAATATTTTAGTGTACTTTTATGTTTCTTGTTCATCTGACGTAAGTGAATCAATACAGGATGCACAGATGTCCTTTAGTATGATGTGCTTCTTAACCAATATATGAGAAAGTGGTCAGTGCTTGAGGGAGGAAGACTACGAGGGCAGAAAAATCAATGAACTCTTTATTTAATTTAGCTTGCAGGATGACCACCAGCTGTTACAGTATCAAATCAAAAGCCGAAGCAGACACACACAGAAATGCAAAGGAGTTTCCATGGGAACTGCAGTGAAGTACATGAAGGCAGAACTTTCTGTAAGTACAAACTATGGGGAATTGACATCATAAAGCCCAGATAGTCCTTTCTAGTCAGGAGCTAAATACTTCACTTAGATTAAGCTGATTAAGCACTAAGACAGTTTTACAGAGCAGGTTATTTCCAGAATTCATAATATTAGATATTTGTCTCGAGAGGTTTCTGTATATGAAACTGAGGCAACATAGAAAAGCAATTAGGATAAAAATCTATATTAATCTTTACAGCAAATCTTATGCAGCACTGATCTAATTGTCTCCATAATAAATATTGTAAAACTAATGTCGTGGTTTAAGCTGTAACTCACGCAGTTTGCTCACTCACTCACCCCTCTTTCTGCCCCCCGTTCCTGGAGGGATGGGGAGGAGAATTGAAAGAATGCAATTCCCACAGGTTGAGATAACAACAGTCAAGTAATTAAGGTATAACACAAAACCACTACTGCTACCACCAATAATAATAATGACAAGGCAAATACAAGGAAAGAGAATACAATTGCTCACCACCTGATATTAAGCCCAACCCAGCAGCAAACCCCATCCTTCCGGATCTCTGCCCTCCATTTTTACATCCTGGGCATGACATGCTGTGGTGTAGAATACCTCTTTGGCTAGTTTGGGTCAGGTGTGCCGTCTCTGCTTCCTCCTGGCTTCCCCTCCTCCCTGGCAGAGCATGAGGCTCAGAAAGTCCTTGGTCAGACCAAAACATTCTGAGCAGTAACTGAAAATATCGGTGTTATCAACGCTGTTCCCAGGCCAAAAGTCAAAACCACAGCGCTGCATCAGCTACGAAGAAGGAGAAAAATGACTGATACTGCTGAACCCATGGCACCTAACTAGTTTGGAGCAAAAGTTTATTTAAAAGACACCCATTTTAAAGAATGGAAAAGAGGAATAGAGAGAAGTCTTAAGGAAGCTGAATTTCTTTTTATACCACAAAACAACCACAAGTTATCAGGAGTAGGGAACAGTGATTTTGATCTCAGAACTGTTATACTTTCAATGACATATTCTTTAGTTTATTCTTTTTGTTTATTTCAAGTAGCATGGCATGATTAAGGGCCTGCCAAATGCAAGTTCATTGAAGTTCATTAAAAGTTTCATGATAATCTTGGAGATATTAATTATAATAAACATGTTGGCATTTTTTTTAAAGTTTTTTTTTTTTTTTTTTTAAATTATAGAAAGAACAGCAAAAAATAAAAATCTCCTCTGATAGTGGCTTTACTTATTTTTCTTCTCTCTCCCCCAAAGAGGAATATGACAGCAACAGCATCCATTAAAGGCAATATGCTAGTCAGTAAAGGTACAAGGAAACACCAACTTTGTTGATGGTGTCATATATCCCTTATTCTGTTCTCTGTGTGGGGGTGAGAAGTTGATTCAGTCCCATTCTTATATCCCATTAAGCAGGTTACTTGCTACTTGCTGACCTATTACAGTGTGTTTAAATACCATCCTGAAAGCTTGGCTTTAATGGTAGGTTTAGGATTTATTTTGTCTTAATATAACAACTTCAGGGTATGTTTAGAGTAGATGTATTACCTTTCTGACACACTATCCTCCCTTTGATAGCTAAAACTTTAAGATTAGCTTTCTCTGCTCATACAAGTTGAAGGAGGTGGAAATCCTTGAAACTTGTAGAATTCTTAAGCTTAAATGTGCAACATTAGGACATACCAGTTTAACAGAAACTTGGAAATTTTCTTTCAGGTTATGGAACATTTCCGTCATAGTGCAATCACAGGCTAAATAATCATGTCTATTTTTTGTTTATGCCTGGTGTTTCCATACACCCAGACTGTTCTTCATAGTTGTATATAAGGCATGTTGATGGCCACAAAATCATGGGAAAATCTTTTCGGAAGCCTCCTTAAGGCCATCCTTTTGAATGTCATCCAAGTGCTCATTCTATGCCTCTGACCATTCCAGTAAATAGAATTACTGAAGAATAATACCAGTTTAGACTGAAAAGAATGAGATTGTAAAACTTCAGGTGTTAAATGAATTTGAAAGTCAAAACAAAAATCTCTAAAGATCACTCTTTATTATTAAAAAATCCCCACAACAAAACCAAACAAAACCAACCCACAAACTAAAACATTAGGAAAGAAAGTGTTCTTTATAATAAAAACCAAAAAGATCTTAGAATTAAAGGAAAAAAATGCCCAGATACATAAGCAGAATTACGTTAGAATCCTTCTCACACCTCCTCCCCTCACTTCCTCAGTATTTCCTATGAGGTACCAGAGGTTCTTAAGGCAACAGGTATCACTTTGAAAATAAACCCCATTGATCAGCAGAGAACTGTTTCAGGAAATGCATTTGCATACGTTGCACACATTTGTCTCATCTCAGTGACTTCATATCTCTTTGTTTTCATGTGATTAATAAAAGTCAGTACTTTGTAATATTCCTTATGTTGCGCTTCCTTTCTTTATGTTCCCATAGCAGGGAATAGAATTCTTTCCATGTTACCTGTTGGACACCTCTTAGACTAAGGTAAAACTTGCAATGTCTAACTGCAAGTAGACTGACTGTAGTTCTGAGAGAAAGTGAAACAAAAGTGTTAGGCATAATATGATTGACAAAACTGTCTTTGCTACTGAAGGCAAGCCACAGAAGTTTTATAGAGGTAGACTCCGGTTTTCAAAAATTTGTATCCACTGTTTTTGATAAAGAGTAGGGTTTTGTGCATGACGGAAATATAAATGCTAATGAGAGTTTAACAGTATTAAGAAAGGTCCTATCATGATGGTAGGTTAAAGCAAAGGTAGAGTCGTGCCTCAGAGTTATCCATCCCTTAGCTACCCCTCAGGTCAATAAAGAAAATCTAGATCATATCTCAACCTTTTGGTTCTAAAAGTTTCTTGCTAAGAGTCACTAGATATTATAATCAAGGAAACTCTGTCTGGAGAGATAAATGGCTTACCTCAGTTTTCAAGGTGGTGACTGTAGGAAGAAATGTTCAATATATTCCGAAAGATGAAATCACTAGAAAGGATTTTATTAATATTATCAACACCTTGATATGATAAGAAGGCAACAAGGCAGAATTAGCCAGTCAGTTGGGAATGAAGTAGGATTGACTACAAGAAGCTAATTCAGGAGTTTACTACATGTATCCAAGTCTCTTCTATCTCTCCTTTTAATGATGTATTGTAACCCAGTGGCTTCTTACAACTGTTTTTTTTCACTGTAGCCTCATAAATGAAGGCTAACCATGTATATTGATTAATTTGCTTCTCATAAACTGTACCAATTAGATGTCTTGTTGCATTATATATGTTTGCAAGAATAATCTGCACATTAAAGTCACAGGATACCAGACTTAATGTGTCCATTTATTGACTTCATATACTTTATATTACAAACACATCGTATTATTCTAGAATGTCATACATATTACTGAATCCTCTATTGCAAAAGTACCTGAGGTTGAGAAGAAAATTCTTTATAATACAAACTGAAAGTGAATAAGATTTAAGGCCACAATTTACTGGGCTCAATAAGAGGTAATTGCAGTCCAACATAATTTCTCACATTGACAGGCCAAGAACTGAAAGGTAAAGAGGCTCATTAACAGGTTAAGAGAATCAGTAGCTTCTGATCAGCACCTTACTACAGCTGATTTTGAATACCATTCTTTCAGTTCCTTAGAAATGTTGATAGATACATTTTCTGAGTAGAAATTAGACTTGATTTCTGGCTAGATTTGTTGTAGTCTTGCAAAAGAAGGAATTTTCTTTCAATTCTTCAAATTCTCAGAAGTGTGTATATGTAATATATATAACATGTATATAAAATAGAACACAACAGTTGACGTCTGTATTTTGTGTATAGTCTGTTTGATTTCATATACCCTCTCTCTCAATAAAATAAAACATGCCTCAGGTTGTGAAATAGCCCAAACCAGTTAAAGACTTGGTTTTTATGAAAGACTGCTACTAATAAAATACAGGTTCAAGATTTGAAACCTTTCGTTATAGGTCACTTTCAAATCTCTTCTTTAAGAATTTTCTATTTTAACTCCCATCTTCAAATTCTGAAAGAGCTTAAAATCAGGTTGCAATGATACCTACATATTAATTGCATAATGAACATAAAAATATTTGCTTTTCATCAGTTTTTGATTTGCAATTTTAATTTTGACTTAATGGAACTTTTTTCTTGTATTATGGAACAGGAGGAACAGAAGTTCCTCATTCCCTTATCCCACATTTTTTGTTATATGACTTTATCACTTACTATCTTCCTGATTCTAAGATAAGAAAACATCATCTTCCTACACAGATTCATGAATTTTCCTTAGATCCTACTCAGCCTCATTATCTTCTCTGAAGCTCAGCAATTTTTATAATAGATGAATCAGTAATACATTTAAGATCATAGAATAATAGAATCAAGGGAAGTTTCACCACTAATTTACTCTGTCTTTTATGCATCCTGCTTGACTTACTGCCTTCAAATATATTTGAAGAAATCTTCGCTGAGTTGTGCACTGTGATACTAAGGTCTATTTGTGAACTTCTATAGCAATTTAGATCCTGTAACGATCTGTAAGTTTTAGCAGTTCTCCTCCCCATCCCATTGGGCTCCCCATCCCATTGGGGAGGTGGGAAGAGGGAGTGAACTAGCAGCTGCAATGTACTTATCTGCCAGCTGGTGTTAAACCACAACTAATGTCATGACTATTCATAACTTAGATCTTAATTTTAATAGCATTGACTTTATTAATAATAAACATAATTTGTCATGTTACTGGTAAATTACTTCATTATTTTGAATTTCTGAGTTCTTTTTAAATTGTTTTATCTGGATTTTTTGCTTCTATTTTATGTAATGTTATGGCTTACAGTAATAGATGTCTGTTTCTTTCTACTAAATTAATATGTCAAGCATATCCAGCCTGTATTTTATTTTGGAATTGAAGGACTTTTTGACTTATCGCCTTATTTGAATGCCTTGTTTTTAATATTAGTCCTACTACACTACTGTTTTAACAGGCTTTCTTCTCATGTCTTTCAGCAATTAGCTTGTTGTAACAGCTGTTAGTATAAGTTTCATCCACAGATTGGTAATCAGATCATGATCATCAGTAGCAAAGATCACGATCATCTGTAATACTGCCTGACTTAATCAAAGTCAAAACCTCATGGACTGGCTTAGCTTCCATCTTCAACTGCCTTTCCTTGAAGGCTGAGCAATACTTTCTGTAAAAGAGTACAATGAAGGGCTGTGAACAAACATGAGGTGGAGTACACTCACAGCAGGAGCAGGATCATTGAAGTCATATATATATACCTTGCTATTAATAGGTTGTTCTCATGAGATGCTCAAAGCCACACTGTCCATCTCTATCCTCTTGGTAGTAAACTCATAAGGGACACGTGAGGACCTGGCTGTGAAAGAGCATATAATAATATAAATGACAAACCGAATGGATTTGAAAAACAAAGAGAGAACTGTGGAGAAAACCACACATGGAAAGTATCAGTTTAGGCTCCACCAGCTGCCATCTACAAAAATAATCTTGAGCTATAGGTTGTAAAATCAATAGAGAAAAGCAGAGCAAAAACAATCATTGTGAGAGCAAAAGCTACTTGCTTTTGAAAGAAGAGGTAAAGTACCTTTTCTGTCATTTGTGACAAAAATTCAGAAAAGCACATTTCACACCAGATTGTCTTTAAGCGTTGAAAAATCAAGGTCACTTTTTAATGATGTTATGCTAGCATAACCTGGAAGAATGCTGTAATGAGAAACTGTCCTGGGTTCAGCAGTAGCAGTCATTTTTCTCCTTCTTCGTAGCTGGTGCAGCGCTGTGTTTTTGATTTTGGGCCTGGGAACAGCGCTGATAATACCAGTGTTTTCAGTTACTGCTTGGTAATGTTTAGGCTGGCCAAGGACTTTGTGAGTCTCATGCTCTGCCAGGGAGGAGGGGAAGCCAGGAGGAAGGAGAGACAGGACACCTGACCCAGACTAACCAAAGAGGTTATTCCATACCACAGCACGTCATGTCCAGGATGTAAAGACAGAGAGCAGAGACCCGGAAGGGTGGTGAGGGTGCACGGCGGGGGGTGCACTGGTGGGGGTGAACTGCGTGGTCGGGCTTGATATTGGATGGTGAGAAATTGTATTCTTTTCCCTTGTATTTTCTCTTGTCATTATTATTATTGGTGGTAGCAGTAGTGGTTTGTGTTATACCTTAGTTACTGAACTGTTCTTATCTCAACCTGTGGGAGTTGCATTCTTTCGATTCTTCTTCCCATTCCTCCAGGAGTGGAGGGAAGAAAGAGTGGGGAGTGAGAGAGTGGCTGTATGGGTTTATAGACTTAAACCACGACAGAAACTTTTCCCATCTTTTTCTGCAAAGTGAATACTGTATTCGTATTTGGTGAATTTGCATCTGGAACATTATATAAATATCTTGCAATCTTTTTATTGGGAAGATACTGACAAATTGAAGACTCAAAGAAATGCAGGAAAAAAATGGACAGACAGCAGGGTGAACTAGTGTATATTTAATGGAACATTATCTGTACCTTAGACAAGGAAATTTGGAGTCTTACGCATTTACTGTGCAAGGTTTAAAGTTTAAGATCTAATATATCTGATTTGCATCTGAGATTTTAGATAAGATATTGTATTTGTGAATGAGGCAGAAAACCCACCTATATGTGATCCTACAGTGGTATTTCAAATCTGAGCTCTACCTGATGTGGAGAGGTCTGGAGGGAAAGTTTCTGGTGTGATTTGAATTTCTTTAGTCTTTGAACATAAATGTCTTATGCACTCGGGAATACCTATATGTATCTATTTCACATAATGAAATATTTAGGGTTAATTTTGATCTATAAAAAAACAAAACGAAACACCACATTCTGACATCTCATATATTATTGTCAATATAAACATTATTGCCCTCTTGAAAGTTTTCTTCAACCTGGTCAAATGAGGAAAACCTCATTCACATAAAGTTACTGTTATTATTTAGTAATACTTAAAAATGCGGGACATTTTGAAATAAACATAATTTTTTAAATGTTATACTTTTTTCATCTTGGACTGTTAATTACATAATATGGACAATTACCTATTATGGAACTATTATGGATGCTTTTCAACAAAAAAGAACTCTATTTTATAAAGAAACATTTAACAAGTAAGACATACAATCTAAGGACATTTGTGAATGTCCTACATGTTTCTTCTGATTCCAAGCCACTAGATTAGAAACAGCCTAGTTTAGAGATCTGGAATGGGATTCAGGGAAAACATGTTCTTGTTCTGTTACTGAATAGACTAGCCTTAGTCAAATTAACTCTCTTCTCAGGGCTGTTATTTCTGTATTAAATGCAGAAAAGGCAGTGACCTCATTAATATTGTTTGACCCACTAGCAAAAACCTGTAGCTATTATTCAGTGTTATCACAAAGAATGTTTAGTGCAAGTGAGAGATCTACCCCTCTGGAATAACTTGTTTTGAATATGGCCTAAAAGCCCTGTTCTGAAATAGATGATAAGTAAAAGAATTCACATTTTATTGAATGCAGTTTTCAGAAGAGAGGAACAAAGTTATTTTCATGTTCACTTTTAATGAAGTACATGAATTGTAATCCTTATTTTACTGTTCAGGTTAGAGCAGTGTGTTGGGAAACTACTATCAGCGTATCTATGTGCACCATGTAAATTTAAAAAAACGCAGCTGCCTAAAGAACATGTTATTTCTTAATCAGTAGCATAAATAAACACTAGAGGCTACTTAACCATAATTAAAGAGATAGAATGCAAGTATAAATTTATTCTTCAAGCAAATTCGAGCTAAGATTTTGATATGTTTTCATAACAAACTCAGAGGCTTTCAAGACTTCTTTCTTAGGACAGCATAGATAAGCCCCTGGAAAAGTCTACTGAATTCTCCTGATTGCAAAGGAAGGTTATATTACTAAAGTCAGAATAGATACCTCACTTTTAGATAGCAAAAATTTAATGAAATGAATCCCAATTTCACCTACCTCATGTTCTAAAAGCCTATAAGAAATTAGGAATTTCCTCCATTGGTGCTCAAAATTCAACTTGCTGGGAAGAGAAAAAAAGGAATGAGAAACAGTTTGCACTTACTTGAGAAGAATTCTATGGAAAGTCTGTAAAACTTCATCTGCATTACAAATCCTTAACTAGTTTATGGACTGAAAGGCTAGGTTTGATTGCATGGCAGTAAGATTACAGAGCTTGAAGTGCAAATTGAAAAGCCCGTTATCTAAATCTTTTTGTCAGATTAAGCTGTATTCTTATCTTTATGGAATGGCATTTCATTGTGCCATAGTTCGAGAATTAGCATCACATTTAAAGGTATTGAATGATTTTTCTTCAATGAAAAATAAATACGTCATCCTCACATTAAAATTTTGCCAGCTTGCTTCTTAAACAGTACTGAATAGAATTAGAAACCATCATTGTACTGTTGTCACTATAGGACCTAAAAAGTTCACTCAAGAGGATGAGGACCAGAATCAGAAAGACTTTTAGAGAAGTGAATATGGCCATGATGTTCATTGAGATGCTGTACGTGGCTGCTGTTTTTGAAAAGGTGTATTATCCTGGGCAGTATTAAAACTGCCTTCTGTCCTCTGGTCTAATATATTTAATGCTTACTAAAAATACAAAGAGAATAAAAGTAAACATTTTTATGCAGAAATCACAAAGTGAGTAAAATTACTGAAAATACTGGTACAGAGGCATTGTAAGTATGTTGGAGGTATAGGATCTCTTTTAAGGAACATGTAAGTGACTTAAGAAATACAATACCACAGTACTAAGAAAAATTATACACAATAAAATATAAATCATCATGATTTCAGGACTAAATAAAACTTGAAATCTTATAATCTCTGATAGAAGTCTGTATGTAATATTCCTGATCAGTGAATGGTTATGATATATCACTGTCATGGGAAAGGAATTAATCTCTTCAGCTTCTGTTATCTGCACCCAGCTTTAATTTCCCTAGGAATACCACCACTAAATATGGTAGGGATATTACCCTCTATTAACAGAATTTTCTTCTCCTTCTGTTGTAACATGAACAAAAAATATTTAAATGTAGTGATGAACGGAGGTCTTATTGTGGAAAATTATGTCCAGTGTAAAGGAACAGAATGTAACTTATTTGACACAGAATCTTTAACAAACTAGGAGAGGAAAATTAATTGAAAAAAAAATTACAGTAATTTCCACAGTAGGCAATGGAGAGGAAAGAAGACAACAAAACCTGTTCTTTTCTGGTAGATTCTCCTCTTGTCTGTAATTTCATGAATCTGCAGAGTCTTTAAATAAATGAGGGCAAAGATAACGACTTAATGGGTACCACTGGTCTTTAAAGTTTTGTCTTAATATCCATTGTGACTCACATTTCAGGGAATTTCGGTCTGCTCAGATACAGAGAATCTTTCTGGGACAGTATTTGGCAAAGACATTGAGAACACAAATGAAAATTAATTGGTTTTCCCTGTTATATTTAATATGATTTTTTGGTAAATTATTATTTATGATGCATAGCATGACAAGATCGTTAAATCACCTTTATAATACTGCCCTGAGAATAAGAATTAACAATGCATATTATTTTAAGATGAATAAACTGAAGCACCTCCATTTCCTGCACGGCATATTAGAGAAAGTCATATTAGATCTCTCAGTACAGTGATCACTCAGTAGAGTGATTTAATTGTTAAATTGTTCTCCTTCATTTATCTAGGAAATTCCCAGAATGATATTACAGGGGGAGCATTGCAATTCTTCATGGACTCTAAATGTAGTCCTAACAATGTTTTTCACATTCATGTACTGGTTCAACGTAAATTGGGATTTCCTGTTCTCATACAGCTATTATTTACTTTTGCTATCTCTAGATAGTTATCTCAATGACTTAAAGTACATATTTTGCCTGCTGTGAGCTAGAATCAACAATTTGTTTAAAACAGTTGACATCAAATATAGGTTCACAGAGCTTTGAAAACAGTTTATTGTTTTGTTGTTTTTGTTGTGTTTTTGTTTGTTTGTTTGTTTTGGTTTTTTTGTTTGTTTGTTTGCTTTCCAGAATAGTAAACCAAATTAAAGGTTAAGATCTGGGTAGATGGGTTTGGAAAACGGATAGTTTGAAAATAAATGTTCTGCGTTTGGACCCTGAAAGATTTTAATTTAAAGATTTTTGCATTTTACAAACACATCTTGTCTGAATACATTGTTACCTGCATATTTAGGTCAATTTTTGACTACTGCTTTTTTCACTGATAAGTTCCATTTTGCTGTGTAACCAAATCTGAGTTAGAACAAGTACACTCAGTTGAGTTGAATTTATACATGTGGTTATCATTCCTCTGACCTTAGTAACAAATGATTTTACACTGGATTCAGCTTGTTAAGATTTCCTTTAGATTTTCATTTCTTGAAATAAAAATACAGTATAGTCAAATTACATATGGTTTACACCATGGTTATATCACCACAAAGAAACTTCATAAATATTAGTTCTTCAGGCAAGTTTCAGAATTAAATTTTTATAAGTGGGTAATAGCCAAAATGCAATGATTTGCACAGAAAGAACAGGTGGACCAGTAGTTTAATATGGGAAAATAATTCCTTGTCTAACAATCTGGTTAAGCTTCAAAAGCGTATTTAAATATTTCAAAGTACATAAATCTCTTAAACAAGTAGATATTTAAAATATGCAGAATTTAATAGCATTTTATTGGACATGTTTACAAAATTTCAGGTCCAAATGCTTTTCATTACTTGGAGTCTAGAAAAAAGATAAATAAAATAGTAAATCACAGGAAACAAAATCAAAGATCCAAGCAAAACAGACAAAAGCAAGAGTACCCAGAGTTAAAGTGAGAATTCCAGACTTCTCCAGTTTTGTTTGACTGAGCTAGCACTGCCAAGTCTCACTTGGTGGGAATTCTTTTGAAGTCTCTCAGTATTGCATTTAAGACCTTCAAACATGCAAAATCTTTCTTAGTGTCTTAAAATCTCACTCCTGTAAATAATTAGAGTTGAAGATCCCTGAGGGCATCTGAAGTGTTGCAGAATCTTTGCCTGGGAAAGACTCTGGAAGGGATAATAATGACTTAAATGTAAACAGAGTTTTCCATACAGAAAGATCCCTAAGTGACAGAACAGCATAGCAAGACTGCACAGTCTTTCAGAGCAGAGATCAAAGAACAGATTTGTTCAGTTCTTTTGAAGGCTTCTGAACTCAACCTTCTCATACTTTCAATCCAGATTCCTTATTTTTTTAATTCTACATGTGCCTGTGGGAATTCCTATACTGCAAAATGCGGGCAAGACAGACATCATTCAACTAGTTCTGAAAGAACTGTAATGCTTGCCTGGCAGCCTGGCATCAGGCAAAATTACAATAGGTGTAAACAGGCAATTCTTTAGGCAGCACTAATTAATACCATGCTGAGAGACTGATGCGACTCTTAATTTAGGCACTAGCCTGTTTGACTCTGTGAAGTTTTTACCATGCTGCTTGGCTTATTCTGAAATGGCTCATATTTTTCCAAATGAGTTAAAAAAAAGAAAAACCAGAATGCAAAACAACCCCAAAACAAAACTGTAGCTTGATATTTGAAGCAGGTATAACTCCATTCGAAATAGCTGCTGCAGCACCTTTTTTACTCATTCTAGATTGCTGTAGGTAGGCAGAAGACTATATAGAAATGCTAATTACCTTTCAAAATCTTTGAGCAAATTCCGCATGTACAAAGTACAAAGTCATATCCAGTGTAATAAGTTGCTTAGAAAGAAATTTCTGGAGAAATAATAGATAATGGAAAAAAATGTTTTCTCTTATGTAGCATTACCAATTAAAAGTTAAACATCTCATCTAAACAATTTTACTTATTTGCTTTCCTTCATAATCACTGGAGAGACATAAACACTTAAGTAGTAATGTGTCTTCTTATCTGCCCATACCTCTATTAATAGGGATCTGCTTTAAGCAAAATGCTTAACTTTTAAATGTCTAATCTTAGTGTGCAATGGGTTCCATCTGTTGACTGTTTTGGCTGACATTTTAATGGTAACTGGTTGGTAATTGCAGAGTTAGGTGTTTTAGATTAAGTGTAGCTAACTGTTTTTTAGGTGTGGCACTTTCAGTATAGACGAAAGCTTGTGTCCAGTTTGGGCGAAATCTAAAAATAGGGTGGCTTTAAATAAAGGGAACAGAAAAAATGACTCCACACTTCTCCAGAGTACAGGAGAAAAGAGTTAACCTCTTGCCTGAATATTATATTTAAATGAAAATTGTCTATTGTTAATTAGGATAATATAATCTTTAAAGATGGGAAAAGGTAAGAACATTCTGATTTATCTGGAACATTGTAAATGCTATTTCAATGGCTAAAAATATCGAAATAAGGATTATTTTTATCCTCATTGACTGAACTAATCGGCTTCTGTCTGGTTTAATTTTCAGATGAAAATTTAAATTATTTATGTTATTTTTAGTACTTTCACATTCTTTAAGATTGTTCTGTGGAGATGAAGAAATGGTTTTATGTATTCATGAAAGACTCCCAGTGATGTGTCTTTTATTCCTAAGAGAAAAAATAATCCTGACTGAAGATGATCTTCCTGAGCACCTTATCTCCTTATCTTACTTAAGAGTTCAGGTGGTATCATTTGGATTTCTATCTGCTATTGAAATTATTTTGTGGGTTATAACATGTCAATGTTTTAAGTATAACTTAATTATAGTAGGTTTTGATAGATGGTAGACATTTTATTTAGTAATCACTATCTAAAGGTTGTCTTTTTTATGTACTATGCCACAGTCACAAAAAATGAGGGTAAGATTGTTCATTCAGTTTTCTTTTGCTTAGTTTGATAATGTGAAATGGACTTAGGTCAGTACTTTCCTGGGTGGCCACTGTCCTAATACTGAAGATATTAAACATGGGAAGTTTAGATTGGATATGAGGAAGAAATTCTTTATTGTAAGGGTGGTGAGGCACTAGAATGGGTTGCCCAGGGAAGTTGTGAATGCTCCATCCCTGGTGGTGTTCAAGGTGGGGTTGGACATAGCCTTGGATGGCATGGTTTAGTGGGAGGCGTCCCTGGCCATGGCAGGGGGGTTGGAACTAGATGATCTTAAGGTCCTTTCCAACCCTAACTATTTTATGATTCTATGATTCTATATTGAGATAATAAATTGACTAGACAGATTAAGGCAAACCATAATTTTTCCCAATTTAGCAAAAAATTTGAGAAAACTGGACTTCTATTCACAATGAATACTATGCTAAATTGACATAGCAAAGAAAAAATTAGACAGATGATAATTATTTGTTACAGAAGTAAATGGAAACACCACTATCATTAGATTTAGCACCTGATGCATGTTTTCCCTTATGTGATTGTTCCTAATAAACACCATCAAAATGGTCATAGTGCAACTCAAAAGCATAAAAACCACAGGTAGTTTCATGGTTTACAAATTCAGAACTTGGGTAGGGATTTGTGAATAAACTTAAAAATGTGCGGCGGGAGAACATGGACAACGCAGCAACGACCAATGTGATCGAACGTTGACAATTTATTAAACGCAAGCATCAGCTTTTATAGAAAAGTTACAAAGTACTGGAACAGTCCTTATCTGATTGGTTAACTTATGAAACGTCCATAGCAACAGGCCCAGGCCTTGCAAGCAAGGCCTGCTCCGTGGTAATCTGATCTGGCACCGATATCCTGCTCAGTGCCTTTGTGGCAACCTGAATCGGGTGCTCAGTGCCTTTGTGGAACCCTGAATGCAGGTGCTCAGTGCCTGATTGCGGTGCTCAGTGCCTTTGTGGTAAGCCTGCTCAGTGCCTCCCCAAGGCAACGTCCTCTTCATGTCCGCACGTAGGCATCCTGTGTTGACCCTTTCAGTAGCCTGTGAAGCCCTCAGCTCACTACTCGAGTGAGGCTAAGTCAGAGGCTGGATTGCTCACAACAAGAAACTCTGCAACAATTCCCTCTTTTTGTTTTTGAGCAATCCAAACGTGTTGCATAGCTTCAGATAATGACCTTTTAACACAACTAAATATAATTCTACACATAATCAACATGACAATCACAATAACAAAAATTTTAGATTCATACAACACATTCCTTCAAAGTCAGTACAACCATGACCCTGTGCTAGCAGCAAAAATCAATGGCTGCACAACTTTGCAGCAAAGCATGTCAGAAAAGCTAAAACATCAAAGAGCAGAATTCCCAACAAACAAGTTTTAAAGGGATCTGTGGCTGGCTGCATGACAAGGCAAAATGCATCTTTGCCAGTTTCATTTTGCCCAAGTGATCCACTGATTTACTTGCAGATTTATTCCATGCACAAAACTTGTTATAACATTAACAAAATTTAACAAGATTAACCCAACAAACTTAGTCAGACTCGTCATGATCCATTACAGCATCCACAGTGGGTGGCATCTTCCACGGAGGAGTCCAACGGGTAGGTACCCAACGAATCCTGTTATCTGTAAGTAAACACATATATCCTCTGCCTGCTAATTTAACCTCTGCAGGACCTTTCCATTGTCCTGTATTTAAATCTTTGTACTGAACTAGGATTTTCTCAGTTTTATTATCTGTTACTCCTGACTGCACGGCTAGTCCATGAATGACCATAGGCGGTTCATTCCTATCCCCTGTTAATCGCAAAAAATTCAATACATACAATGCTTTGGCCAGTCTCTCTGCAGGTGGGAGTACCTCTCCCCCTTTTTGTTTTAAAAGAAGAGATTTTAGGGTTTGGTGTGCCCGTTCCACTATAGCTTGTCCAGTAGGGGAATGAGCAATGCCTGTAATATGTTTAATTCCCCATGTTGTGCAAAGCTGTAGAAATCGTCGTGATGTATAAGCAGGACCATTATCTGTTTTAATACTTTGTGGAACTCCAAGCACTGCAAAAGACACATAAAGATGGCGTTGTACATGTTTAACTGTTTCACCTGTCTGAGCAGTTGCCCACAGTGCCATAGAAAAGGTATCAATACAAACATGAACATATTTAAGTCCACCGAATTCTGGAAAATGGGTAACATCCATTTGCCACAGTTGCAGTGGTTGCAAGCCTCTAGGATTAACTCCAATTCCTAGACCAAATCCAATTTTTTGACAGGATGGACAAGATTTTACAATGCCTTGTGCATCACTTAGAGGAATGGCAAACTGCCGTGCAAGCATTTTTGCAGATTGATGCAAAAAGGAATGTGATTCGCGGGCTTGTGCAAAACTATTAATGGGTGGTCCAGCCCAAGCAGGAGAAACTAATATATCAGCCCTATTATTAACTATGGCTAATCCATAATTTGATTGGTGGCTGCGAAGATGGGTAATAAAATAGGGAAATTCACGATTCTGCAATAAACGCAACAACATTAGTAACAATTGATATAACCAGTTGTTTTTGACTTCTTTTAGAAGTGATCCTTCAATTCTGTGTACAACTCCAACGACATACAATGAATCAGAGACAATGTTAAGTGGTGTATCATTCCAGTTTTCAAAGGCCCAAATAACCACGTCTGCAAGGAGTCATCAATAGTACCATTAATCAAATGTCTCTCCCAATGCTGGTTGTTTTGCCAAACACAAGCAGCTAATTTAGAACGCTTGCCAGTGTCTGTAAAAACAGTAGTACCTGACACAGGCGTTTCTGAAGGCTTTGGAAATGTTTCAAACTTCTGATTACTCAACATTGGCAACAGTTTATATGAAGAATAGACATTGCTTATTTCACCTTCAAAGTCTGCTAAAGCACTTTGTAGGGACAGAGAAGTGTGTAACAACCACTCTAAATATTCTTGAACAACAGGGATAACAATTTTTTGAGGATTTTTCCCAGATATTTCCAATGCTCGACTACGTCCTGTCATAATTAACTGAGACAAAATTTCTGGTTTTGTGGTGATGGTTTTCTTTGGTGTAACAGGAGTAAATATCCATTCTAATATTCTAAGGCTACAGGCAACACTACTATCCCATTGCATAATAAGTGCAAAAGGATATGTGCGCTGATAGTCAATATTAATAATCATTAGAATTATGGGAAGTGATAACACAATTCGCTGAGCAAGATTATGACAAATTGTCTCACTGATAATGTCAAGCGCCTTTTGTTGTTCAGGGCCTAAAGACTGGGACTCATCAGCTTTTGTAGAGGTTCCTAACAATTGTATCAAAGGTTTCAAATCATCATTAGTAATGCCAGAAATATTTCTGACCCATTGAATATCCCCGACCAGTTTTTGCACATAATTAAGTGTTCTAACTGTGGAGGTAATTTTTATCTTCTGAGGTTGAATTGCACTGTGGGTAATAACCCAACCCAGATATTTCCATGGTGTAGAATCCTGAATTTTTTCAGGGGCAATTCTCAGACCTCTTGATTCTAAGTCAGATTTTAAGATGGTCAAAATCTTATGCTTTTCTAGTGTTTCTCCACAAATTAATATATCATCCATATAATGATAAATAATCAATTGTGGAAACTTTTGCCGAAAAGGTTTCAAGGCCCAAGCAACAAACTGTTGACATATCGTTGGTGAGTTTTTCATGCCTTGTGGCAACACAACCCAATGATATCGTTTTGCTGGCTCAGACTTATTGATTGAGGGAACAGAAAAGGCAAACTTTTCCATATCCTCTGGATGCAATGCAATTGTAAATAAACAGTCCTTTAAATCAATAATTAGAATTTCCCAGTTTTCAGGCAACATGACAGGTGAGGGCAGACCAGGTTGCAAAGTTCCCATATCTTCCTCTTTATCTTGGTACGTGTGCTCGTGCTCGTCAGGGCGGGCGCGCAGCGGCAGGCACAGGAGTAGCAGCAGGAGCAGCGCGGGGGCCGCGCACAGCTGCAGCCCGGGCGCCAGCACCTCGGGCCTCGGCGTCCACGCACACGCAGCAGGCTCCCCCCCGGAGCCAGCCCGCGCAGCCAACACCTTGAGGAGCCGCGACGCCCTGCGCCTGTGCGCCTGGCCGGCTCCTCCGCCCGCTCCTCCGGTGCCCCCCCGCCGGGGGAGGGTGGAAGCGCCCCGACCGCCGGGCTGGCGGCGCGCGGCGAGCGGCGGCGGGGGGCAGGTGCCGGGGGCAGCCGCCGCCGCGGGGCCGCGCTTTGCCCGCGCCGGCCTTAACCGGGCCGGGGCCGCCGCCGGCTCTGGCCGGTCCTGCCGGCCCCTGCGTCGGGACTTACCCCGCGCCCCGCCGCCTGTTTCCATAGACAAAGTACAACCTGGACCAGATCCCTCTCTTGGCCCAAAAGTATTCAGCTTCTCAATTACCTCCTGTAACAAAACTTTCGTCTGATCGTCCTCCTTGGGCTCTCTGGGGGTTTTTCCCCCCGGGGTGGTTGCAACAGAAGTTTTAAGGGAGGACTCAGACGATGAAAACGAAAAACAAACAGGTTCCCTTGGCTGGCAGCAATCTGCGTCCTGTGGGCTAGCCAGTTCTTTTTCAGCGTTACTACTGATAGCTCCGATAACATCTTTACTCCTCTTTTCATTCTTTCCTTTGTCTTGCGGTGGGTTGTGAAAGGCACTCTTTGCAGTTTTAGTTAATTTCCGAGGCCCCGGGGCAGCAAGACGGTGCTCAAAGGGATTCGCGGCAGCAACGGCAAGCAGCACTAAAGGCTCATTTTCCCGCTGGGGTATAGGAGGTGAAAGAGCACTTGCGGCAGATGCTACTGCAGCTCGCTCTGATTTCACTGTCCGTAAAGTCTCACGAATAAGCTTCCATAATGTGGAACATTTCTGTGCTTCCTCTCCAGCCTTGCCGCCATCGCTAACAGTGTCCCATAGCTGCACCCCTTTGGCCTCCCAAGTATAGAGTTCAAGAGCAGTGCCTACACCATCTAGTAACCCTTCATCTTTACTCCATTGTAACAACACCCTCAGGGTGTCCTCTTCATATTTAATCCCTCTCTTAGAAAGGATATGTTTGAGGAGCTTAACTACTGCCTCTTCTTCCTTTGAGAGTGTAGACCCCATCTCCTCTCCGACCGCTCACCTGATCAGGGTGAGATTCCGTCACAGCGCGCTTCCAGCCTCTTTCAGCTCAGCAAGACTCCACTTCTTGCAGGGGCAGCAAGGAATTCACTTCTTACTGCTTCTTCTTCTTGCCGGGGCAGCAAGGATCTCCGGCCGGCTTTCCCGCTCCCCTCCTATTCCAGCCGTCTTCAAAGCTCCGGAAAGCGACGACAAGAGGGTCCCTGTTCGGGCGCCACTTGCGGCGGGAGAACATGGACAACGCAGCAACGACCAATGTGATCGAACGTTGACAATTTATTAAACGCAAGCATCAGCTTTTATAGAAAAGTTACAAAGTACTGGAACAGTCCTTATCTGATTGGTTAACTTATGAAACGTCCATAGCAACAGGCCCAGGCCTTGCAAGCAAGGCCTGCTCCGTGGTAATCTGATCTGGCGCCGATATCCTGCTCAGTGCGTTTGTGGCAACCTGAATCGGGTGCTCAGTGCCTTTGTGGAACCCTGAATGCAGGTGCTCAGTGCCTGATTGCGGTGCTCAGTGCCTTTGTGGTAAGCCTGCTCAGTGCCTCCCCAAGGCAACGTCCTCTTCATGTCCGCACGTAGGCATCCTGTGTTGACCCTTTCAGTAGCCTGTGAAGCCCTCAGCTCACTACTCGAGTGAGGCTAAGTCAGAGGCTGGATTGCTCACAACAAGAAACTCTGCAACAAAAATGTACTGATGTTATGGTTTTGATGAAAAGCAACCTTTCATGAATTTTCATATTCCAGTTTTCCAGTCATAAAACCTGTAACTATTGCACAGGAGCTTTTCATTTTCATACAGGAAGAAACACCATGGAAAAGCAGAAAGCTTATAAAAAGATTTATTTTCGGATTTCAGAATCATTCTAAATTTGAGTTGAAAAAACAAAGTAGAGACGGCTATAAACCCATTTCAAATAAATTTTAAAATAAAAAAAAAATTAATGAAGAATAATTTTTTGCCTAATTTTTACTGCTTTCATTCCTCTGTCAAAACTACTTGCCACACATATAAAGTGGACTTGATTCCGTGACTGAAGCTTTGTAAAATTCTACATAGACTGAATAGAAAAATAACTACAAAACTGAGAACTGGAAAGAAAAACTCCAAGGTATGGTAATTTCAGCTGCTAAAATATGAAGACATCAATATTTTTCAAGGCTAAATGAGCCTTTACATGGAGGAAAAAAAGCCCCAAACGTCGTGCAAACTACAATTACATAACCATACTGCTTGTAGAAATAGGAATGGGAGTGTAACACATTGAGCAAAGAGTGTTTGGATTATTTCAAACTTGATATTTCAAAAAGGTAGCAATTTAATTGGACTTCATTATTCTGCACATTAGAAACATTTGGAAACCACTAAAACAGCTTGCAAATAAGTCACAGCAGCACCCAGGACGTTTAGTAGCTGTTTGGCAGAGAAAAAGATGGATTCACATTAAGTATTTAGAGTCCTGTGCAATGAAATACATTAACCTCATTCTGTTTTTCACTCTGCATTTTTATATGAGCTTTGCCATAATTATCTGCTTGTTACTAGAACAGGCTTGATTGTAATGTTCACTATTCATGAACAGACAAAATCTATTTAAACAACTTTTTTGAGAGAATGAAAATCATCTGAGATTAGTATGTAAAAAACACTAAAATGTTGCTGATAAATGCAGCTCTGGATTGATACCTTAATTTTCCATCAAATATTGTAGTATTAATTTCTGGTGTTTCAGTTCAGCACTTTAGAGAACTTATTTTTTTACAAGCCCCAAGACAGTTAAAAAACTCCCAACCAAACAACTTTGTTGGACAGAGGGTGGCATGGTTTAGTGGGAGGTCCCTGCCCATAGCAGGGGGGTTGGAACTAGATGATCTTAAGGTCCTTTCCAACCCTAACTATTCTATGATTCTATGATCTTTTGATAAATAAAAAGCATTAGAGAGATATATCTGCGCTGTTTGGCACATATTTGACTGAAGCAGCAACTGACCCCTGTGAAATTTCTGCTGAAAATGTTTTCTAAGAACATTTAGATAAACCATTTGTCTCCCTAAGAGAGCACCTTCTTGACTCTGCTACTTGGTTCTAGTGGATAAACCACAGAATGAAGGAGAAACAAAATCACCATTATTGCATGCACCCATTTAAACAGTATTTCAAACAGTGGGATGATGCTACTGCCACCTGACCCAGAAGAAGGTGAATTCTCACTTTGAAGCACAACAGAGAGTTCCAGGCATTTTCAGCTGCTGTTTGTATTCATAATGTTTTAAAGTGTTTGGACCTGAGCTGAACATGTGAGTACCACTCATTATTACTTTAAAAAAGTAACTTCCCCCTACACCATGTACTGGTTTAGTAACTACATTTGTAGATGGTGCACAGAAAACCCCACATAAGTATAGAGCTGCATGCAGTTCCCACTGAGAATTTCCTCCCTGGAGCTGTGGCAGGTACAGCCACCCTGATAAAAGCCCTAACAAAGACCTGACAAAATCCCATGAAAGCTTCCCACCAGAGGCAAGAGACCCAGGAAAGTCACCAAGTGCATATTTCTTTTACCATCCACAGTGGTGGTCAGCAGGGAGAGGGGCAATGAGGTTGGGTCTTGAACCCATGGTGTGGCTATGTGAACATATTTGATCACAAGTCAGATTCAACTAGGGTATAAAAGCAGCCCTGCCAGAGAGCCATTTGTGTTCATCCTTCTTGGAGCAGCACGCCTGCAGTCAGGACTGTCCACTTGGTTCAGGACACTGTCCAAGGAAACTCCTTGAGGTTGAAAGCCCTCGCTTTTTAGGTGAATGATTGAACATTTTGGATCGTTGCCTACAGACTTTCAGAATCAGCAGTGTAGTGACAAATCCATGTGACATCCCAAATCTGTAGCTGGTGTTGGCAGAGCTTTAATCAAGTTTGAACAATAGATTTCTTTTAGCCTCTGTTTATTAGTTCCATGAAACTTAGATTGGCATAGTCAGCAGGATGTCCATAGAGGAATTGTTACGGACACACAAATGTGCCTACCCCAGGTGTACAACGGGTGAAGAAGAAGTGACTCGACTCAGGAGCGGTCCTAGAAATAGTTGAACAGAGTGGATATGCGGATGATGTAAAGACAGGATGTGCACTATCCTGGGCACATGCTTGGTGCAGGCGCAGGACTATTTTGCAAGGAATGATCTGGAGAAGCAGTTGGAGACAGACTGTTTAAATGAAGAATTAGAAAGAGAGAGTGAATGCGTTTATTGGAGCAAAGAACTGAAATTATGCTGGCACGAGTTAAAAAAAACCTCCAGTATTGTTCAAATTCAGGAGTTGATTGCAGGCACACATATTCAACGAGGCATTTGTGGAGAGTCTCTGACGGGGGAGACTGAATGCTAAGTGGGATGTTAGGTAATGAAGAAGTGAGCAGGTTTGGGGGTCCAGGACTGTACTTGAGCAAGGGACCAACAGGTGATTTTTCAATAACCTCCTGAGTGGGTTATTGGGCTGGGGGGAAAGAGCCTGGGGGAGAAGAGAGCCTATCGCTGCTGCTGTGAAAGGGCTGTCCAAGCTTTTGCACGCTTCTTGAGCCCCAGTGATGTATGAGAGAGGGCTGTCCAGAGTACCAATGGCCGCTCTGTTCGATCCTGGCCACCCCAGACCCTTCATTAGGGGATTACCAAACACCCTAAAAATATTCCTTCAGTCTCCTAGGGAGAGAATTCAGGCAGCCATTGAGCACAACCGGCAAGCCCGACAGAGCCCCCCTTGCATGATTTGACTCTGATGGAGTCCTCACACAATATATTCAGGTGGCACCTCTCCAGAGGGTGGCGCAGGAAGGTCACAAGCCCTGGCCTGGTCCGTCCAGGCTCAGTTGCCACACTGGGATACCGAGACGTACCAAACAGGCCGGGACAGGCTTAAGATTCTGAAAGAAACTATCTTTGGTGAAAAACATTGCTAGAAGTGGTACCACGAGAGGGGCTGCACTGTCTGCCCACCGATTGCATTTGGAAACTGGTGGAATTTCTAGGAGGAACAGTCACAGCCCAGAAAGACAGAAAGGTGACCGTCCTGTCCTGGTCCCCTCCAGCGGCAGTGCCTTTAACGCTTTCTCACCTTTGAGGGAAGACCTGAAAGAGTTAAAAACTGAGAAACAGCATTTTGCGGCTGGGGCCTCACACCCCTCGTGGTGAATACTTGCCAATGATCTGCTGATAAGGAGCCCTATACACATATTCCCGTGGAGCCAATGCAAGTGCGCGATTTTTAATTGATACAGGGGTCCAAATTAGTGTTTTAAATAAATATCAAAGGCAGAAGTTAGGAATTAAGCCTTCAAGGAAAGCTATAAATATAATGGGGGGAACTGGTGTAGCAGAAACATTCCCCGCTTACCTCCAACTCAACTCTGGCTAATTGGGGAGAAGAGGATGACGGCTGTGGAAGTGGCTCTAAATCCTCGTGAGGATTTGACATACTAGCAGGCAAGCAATGGTATCTACCCAACAGCAAGGCGTGAAGTTTTAGATGCAGAGAGGCAAAAGTGAGGCTTTTGCAGACTGCACCTGTACTAAATCTAATGCTTCAAAACTCATTTTTTCTCTTTATTTTCCCTAGAGGAGCCATGCTTGGTGGCTGGGGAGGAAAATCCTATTTTCTGTGACAGTTTTGGAGGACCTGAAGCATAGGGTTAAAAATAGAAATATAATATAAAGATATGATAAACAAACATCATTTATCTCTTCTTACGTCATGCTTTCAGAGCTGACAAATATCAGGCAGCTAAGGACTGTCTTCAGACAGGCTGAAGAGACTACTTAGTATATCACTTTCATTTTAACAAAGAAATCCATTGATATATCCTTCCAATATCTGAAGGCGCCTATAGGGATGATGGGGAGGGACTCTTCATGAGGGACTGTAGTGAGAGGACAAGGGGTAACAGGTTCAAACTTAAACAAGGGAAGTTTAGATTGGATATGAGGAAGAAATTCTTTACTGTAAGGGTGGTGAGGCACTGGAATGGGTTGCCCAGGGAAGCTGTGAATGCTCCATCCCTGGTAGTGTTCAAGGCAGGGTTGGACGTAGCCTTGGCTGTCATGGTTTAGTGGGGGGTGTCCCTGCCCATGGCAGGGGGGTTGGAACTAGATGATCTTAAGGTCCTTTCCAACCCTACCTATTCTGTGATTCTATGATTCTATATTTTTTTTTTTTTTTGGGGAGCCAAAACGTTTAGCTCCTTGTCTTCACTATACTATTAAGAAAACTGTTATGGACTTGAATGTTACAGCTTGAAATCTTTTCCAAATTTTCAGCTTAATTTATTCATGAGCCATTTACATCCATTTCATCATACATCAATATTGCCCTTAAATATCAAGTAGAGATTTAAAATTGAATGCCAGAGGTATTTTTAAAGTCATAGTACCTTCTTGCTTTTTTAGGGGAGAGTAAACACTCTGAATTTTTTATGCTAATTACCAGTTCTAAGCACTTTCCCCTGAAAGAGGTTTATGCTCAGAATGTTGTCATAAGCAGAGAGAGCATATCTTTAACATGGAATTGAGTATTTACTGTAAGAATTTACTAATATAGAATTTAACATTTTTTTCAAAATATTTTTTATCTGTAGTTATACTGTTGTTTCTCCTGTTCTTCCTACTGTTCTTATGGATCAAGAGGTAAAGTGTTTCAATCTACTTCAAGAATAGGAAAGAAATTTGTGACCAATCCTAATAATTTGCTTACTTAGTGGTTTTGCATTGGTTCCCAGCCAATGTTTTACAGTTTACCTGCATTAGGTATAATTGCATAATAATCTACTATGGCCCAAATCAACACAAAAAGGCTAATGCATATCTGCCCACATTTTGTTGTTTTTGTATGTAAACCAAAAAGGTTTTATGTTAATTGCAGGTTTATGGAAGCTTGTCAGTTTCTCTATATTAGCTAAGTGAACTTCAACCAACTTGTTTGTTTTGACACTGGATATTAATTTGTGGCCAGTATTGCATCTTCCACTCTAACATATATGTAGTAGCATATGTACGGGCACAACTGTGATGTTAAAGGGAGTATGATGTTCAAAGTGACTTTATCAATGTTAAATAATGCATAAGGAAATATAATATATTCACCAGAGATAAACTTTATAGCTTCATGATATAAAACCAATGTTTTATATCTGAATGGGTTGTTAAGTTTTGCACAGAATAACCTAACTATGCTTCACCACAGCAAAAGAGTTAATAGTTCCTGTCACATATCCCACTTGGTAGGGCAGCAATGGATCACTTCCATGGCACTGGCTTAGCTTTCATTCTTATATGGCTCATGGAAGGTTGCCTCTGGGCTCACTCCTTCCTAGAGAGTGAAAAAACACCCTATCCTTTTTCTACTCTTTATTTTTCTTTGAATATATGTGCCCTGTTTCCCCAGAATAATGATTGAGAAGGTGACATTTTAGAGAGTAACTTAATTCCTTTATGCACTGATTCACTTTTCTTTTAGTGCTTCAAAGCATTCCATCTTGAAAGTAAAACATGTTCTATTTCAAATAACAAGACTTTTGCCACTCAGAGGTAGCTGTTAATATGCTTAGCATTGAATGAGTGAGATTCCTATAAGGATTTACCTCATTTTGCTGCCATGGACACAGATTGAGAAGTCCAGGATGGAAGATCATAGAATCATAGAATCATAGCATAGTTAGGGTTGGAAAGGACCTTAAGATCATCGAGTTCCAACCCCCCTGCCATGGGCAGGGACACCTCCCACTAAACCATGCCATCCAAGGCTATGTCCAACCCCACCTTGAACACCGCCAGGGATGAAGCATTCACAACTTCCTTGGGCAACACATTCCAGGGCCTCACCACCCTTACAGGAAAGAATTTCTTCCTCAGATCCAATCTAAACTTCCCCTCTTTAAGTTTAAACCCATTAGTCTTTGTCCTCTCACCACAGTCCCTCATGAAGAGTCCCTCCCCAGCATTTCTATAGGCCCCCTTCAGGTATTGGAAGGCTGCTATGAGGTCTCCACGCAGCCTTCTCTTCTCCAGGCTGAACAGCCTCAGCTTTCTCAGCCTATCTTCATATGGGAGGTGCTCCAGTCCCCTGATTGTCCTCGTGGCCCTCCTCTGCACTTGTTCCAACAGTTCCATGTCCTTTTTATGTTGAGGACACCAGAACTGCACACAATATTCCAAATGAGGTCTCACAAGAGCAGAGTAAAGGGGCAGGATCACCTCCCTCGACCTGCTGGTCACACTCCTTTTGATGCAGCCCAGGATATGGTTGGCTTTCTGGGCTGCAAGCGCACACTGCCGGCTCATGTTCATTTTCTCATCAACCAACACCCCTAAGTCCTTCTCCGCAGGGCTGCTCTCAATCTCCTCCTTGCCCAACCTGTAGCTGTGCCTGGGATTGCTCCAACCCAGGTGTAGGACCTTGCACTTAGCATGGTTAAACTTCCTTAGGTTGGCATCAGCCCACCTCACAAGTGTGTCAAGGTCCCTCTGGATGACATTCCTTCCCTCCAATGTATCAACCAAACCACACAGCTTGGCATCATCGGCAAACTTGCTGAGGGCACACTCAATCCCACTGTCCATATCACTCACAAAGATGTTGAACAAGACCGGTCCCAACACCGATCCCTGGGGGACACCACTCGTTACTGGTCTCCACCTGGACATTGAGCCATTGAGCACTACTCTTTGCATGTGGCCATCCAGCCAGTTCTTTATCTACCGAGTGGTCCACCTATCAAATTGATGTCTCTCCAACTTAGAGAGAAGGATGTCATGGGAGACAGTGTCAAAGGCTTTACACAAGTGCAGGTAGATGACATCAACCGCTCTGCCCCTGTCCATCAGTTCCGTAGCCCCTTCATAGAAGGTCACCTGATTGGTCAGGCAGGATTTCCCCTTAGTGAAGCCATGCTGGCTGTCCCCAAGCACCTTGTTGGTTTTCATGTGCCTCAGCATGCCTTCCAGGAGAATCCGCTCCAAGATTTTGCCTCAAGCACTTCTCTTCCTGAAAAGTGCCCAGGGACAAAGTGACTTGGGTATACTCTGTTTTCAGAAATCATTTCCAACCTTTCTAATAGTCACATATCTGAAGAAAATGGTGCCATCCAGATTAAGTAAATGTAGGGCCATTTTTTTAGATGTTCAGTCATAAAAGCAAAGGTACTTTACAAGTTGTCTGCAAAAATCTTGAGCTAGTACAGTTTCCAGAAGAGAACTTAGAGCGGACTGCAGACTGTGGCAAGTGGCGTCTTCACAATTGCAATTTTAGCTGGAATGTTGTTCAAAGGAATGTAAAGAAAAAAAAAAGGAAGTTCTTCACCTGAAAGTGGTTGATTAAAATAGAAGGCACACACCTTTCATTTCCAGGTTGTAGGCTCCTGTTGGTTCAAACCAAGCCAAAGCCATCAATACTATCAAAATGTCTATATGCCTACAGTTTTGGGGAAGAATTCCAGAAAAACCACTTTATAGGCAGCTGAGGTGCTGCGTGTGTCTCAGAACCAATCTTTCTATCACTCCATACTGTTGTCAGGTGGCATACATATTCATGCCAATCTTTGCATATAGGAAAATATAATGCATTCAGTTCCACAGGGGTCAAACATGGTACATGAAACTACCTCCACCAACACCCCAGAAAAAAAATCTGCTGATCGCTTTTAAATTACACACTAATTAGATAGGTACTAAAGTTATCACAAGCCCTGTGGTGAATTTGCTTTTTTAGTAGCTATCAGTGTTAGTCATGTGGCTCATTTACGGCCATTTACTGAGTGACAAACTGTTGTGACTCAAAATCCTGTAAGTGATTTTAGGGAACAAAGTAACCATAGTGCTTTCTTTGCATTTTGGTAGGACACAAACGTCCTTGAGAAAAGTAAAAGTTCAGTAAAGAACAACCATAACTGCTGCAGGTGAAATGTATTAGGCATCTGACTCTGTGCTGCAATAAATCTGAGAAAATAATTGGGGCAGCAATTTAATAATTAAAAAAAAGTATGCAGCCATTTCAGAAGAGGTCTGCTTATGAGAATGATCCTTTTCAGTTGAGCTCTGTGGAACTTACCAATACTTTACTGTTTTCCCTTTCTGGTATTCCTGGTACAGGCCTTGTCTGGGTACTCAACAGCCACTTAATATGAATCGGGGTTTTGTCTTAATTCTTCAGATAGGTTTGAAGAAGAGTTCTGCAACTTTTCAAAATTAATCTGAGCATAGTTAATTCATTTGGACATTACTGATCTCTGTCTGACTCCATTTCAGAGGAAGAATAAGAAAGATAGACATCAATATTTTAGCTGTATTGGATTAACAGAGGAAAAGCTAGATTTAAAAAAAAAAATAACAGGAAAAGGCTATAGACAAAATCAGGTCAATTAAAGTGGAAGAAGAGATAACAAAGAAATAAGGAACCTAATTTGCTACAGTTGAAGTCTGAAAAACACATATACTGAGAAACTGTATGAAGGTTTTGCATCCAAGCCTTCAATATTTCATCAAAGATCTAGGAATAATCATACCATGTGAGAACAAAGACCTGTTCAGCTCATGATCTAAGCTGCCAGAGTGGCTAAGGCCAATAGCAAGATAGAAAGTGTTTCTTCCTAAGGCTTATTAACTGTTTGACTGAGAATCATTAAAAGCGCTAATTTTTGATAACTTTTATAAAAAATATCAGCCAACAAACTTTGAGAAATTTACAGATCATATTGTGTGGTATAAAAACTTGCATTGGTTATTTTTTTGCCCTTCAAACAGTTTTATCAAAATAAATACAGCTACAAAATCACCAAGTTAATAAAATGAATACATACTAAATAACATTAGAATATATACTGAAAAATGGAAATACATTTTTTTTTAATTCTGCTGCAGCATTTTTTGTCTCAGGACCTTGTTATTTCATGAATCATGTTGTGTCTTAATTCTACTGTTAACTTGTTCTGATGTGTTATGAAGAGGTAAGTAAGTGGTTGGTTTTACCTGTCCCATCATTTTATACCCTATGATACTTCACCATGTAAGGTCTGTTTTTGCTATAAATCTTTACAAGATAGCAGGATTGCACTTCTATCCTCATTTTGCCTAGTAATTTACAGGAAAGTCTTTATACATTAGGCAGTTCTAACCCCATTCAACATTGCCCAAACACAACAGTTCCTTTTAGTATGCTTGCCATGTTAGTTTTTTACCCCTTTTCTATAGTAGATATACTGTTTTGACTTTGGCTGCATCCTGTTTAGTTCCAGGTTTTTTAGTCATTATAAACAAATTGCTTAAAGCTGTGCTGCTCATCTTTTTCTCTCCTCCCATATTTTTTTTTTCTCTACTTTTTTTTTTTTTTTGTTATCTTTGAGATCCCATCTGGCTATTTTGTTCACTTGGGCTTCAGGTAACAAAAAAGCGTCTTTTACAGCACTATTCTGTTACTTCTTGAAATATTATTTCATTTTAGAGCTTGAAGAGTTTAAATTCAAATGTGTAATTTAGATCCATCTTTGAATCGAGGCGGGAGGGAAGATAAATTATGCAATGATAGCCTAGTATTCTACTTAAATTTAATTCTTGCTTGGATAAAATGAAACCATTTGACTATCAGCAATTCCTACCTTTCCAAAAATCCAAGTGAACAGGCACTGTGACACAGTGAAGACAGCACAGATCCTCAGTAAGGAAAACAAGCATAAGATAGGAAGTGTTCTGCATGTCCTCTTGTGATTAGTAAAGAGAACAGTTAAACTGCTGTAAAACTAAACCAGCTTCCATAAGGAAATTATCCTGGAAATACGAGGTAGTATGAGCTTGAAAGAATCACATTCCAAGAAATCTGCTTAAATTACTCATAGTCCTTTCCTAACCCCTGCAATATTTAGCTGAAGTATGCATACTGCAATATGTTTTGCTTTCTTTCCTTCTTTTTGAATTTAAAAAGGAGAAAAGTAAAGAGGTTTTTCTTAGCTTAGAGTTAAAAGCATCCTCTTTTGCTGGACACAGTCTAAGTGAGGAGAAACTACACTCTAAACATCAAATATATAATATGTTCTATCTTTATGGAATGCTCACCGCCACGTTTGCATTCATGGTTTTCTTGACTTCTGGTGCTCAGTTTTGATTTGTCAGTAGTAGCACTGCTTTTGAGTGACTTGGTTTCTTATCCAGATTACGATTCAGTAATCTGTCATCAGATGCATCTTTCAGTCACTTCCATTTTCTCCATTATTAGGTGGCAGAATTATAAAGGGTGTTTGCTACAAACTACAGAGAAGCCAGGCTTAATACAACCATAACAGGAAAAGGCTCCTTCAATGGGATATTAGATTGTGTAGGGAGTATGATAAAGAATAATCCAAAAGTTTTATAGTGATTTTCAATAACATCTAAAATGTTGCCTGCAATATTTGTGCAGTCTGGCATTTGCATCTCACAAAAATACTGTGTGAACAGTTCAGAAAATGTGACTTAAAACCTCTTTCTGTGAAAAAAGAGCAAAAAGATTAGAATCCTCATCTAGAAATAAGGTTTTGATTAAAATATATAAAGAAGTGCTCAAAAGAACATGTTCTATAGGAGTATGTACTTCATACCTTCAGATGTGTAAAGGAGCATTCAGCTAACATAAGAAAGTTCAAATATTGACAGAGTAAGAAATTATATTTCACGTGCTATGTGGCTGCACTGCAGAGCACTCAACCACCAAAGGTTTTGGGTGGTGTAATGAGAAACTGAGCCACATGCTACAAAGTGTAAGCTCATTCTTGAATATCATATGTCAAGAGAAAATGTAGTTAGGCTAGATTGTCCTATATCTACCTATGCAGAGGCCTTTTATTTTCCTCCCAAGTCTTCTGTTGTCAAAGGCTGCTTACTGAGATAAAGATGTCCAGTTTGGAAATCTTTTTTTCCTACTCAGTCCCATTTGTCCGTTCAAGCAGTTGGACCACTTTTAATCAAGGCTTCTAGGGAGACTTTCTTCAAGTAGAAAATAAACATTACATGAAATGAATTATTCCTTCGCAAAAACAATTAATGCCAGACCTTCTTTAAAATTTCTTCTGAGAGAATATTCTCAAAGAAGGAGGGAAAGCTGCAGTTAAATTGATTTTTTTTAGGACTTACTTGCTACATTATATCAGTAATATTATCTAGAATGCTTCATTTTATTATACAAAGTAGAATCCATCCCAAGATAGAGGGTCTGCAGAAACCCTGATTAGTCAGTAGGCTTTGCCTAGTCTTTGTGGAAGTTCCCTGTCTAGCATTTGTGTTATATATAGATGGAGTATATCTGGCATATCTTTTGTTGAAAATGGTTCTTTGGAAGAACTGAATTTTAAAAAAAACAAAGTCAAAGGAGGTTTTCAGTATTTCTGAGATTACAGAAAGTTTCACTTTTCGATATTAAAATGAGTGCAGGGTCAAATAGTAGTGACCAGAAGTTCCAAGTGTGCCTGGCAGTCAGTTTTGAATGATATTCCTCAAAGGTCAATGCTGTTTTGTATCTTCGCTATTAAACTGTGTCAAAGCAGAGTGCAATTTCAGCAAGTTCACAGGTGACACCTGCTTGGGAGGGAATGGCCAATGCGCTATGGAGTCCTGTCAACTAAAGGCAGCTCAGAAAACTGGAGAAATGGGTTGAAAAAAACTCATGAAGTTCAGCAAATGCAAAGAACTCCACACAGTGTTAGAAGCTGGGAGCAGACTGCCAAGAAAGCAACTCTGTATAATGAATATAGTGTCCTGGTTGACAAGAAATTGAATATGAGTCAGCAATGTGCCCTTGTAGGGGTGAAAGCTAACTGCACAGTAGGTCATAGCAGCAAGAGTTCAGGTTGATGAAAGTTGTTACTCCTCTCTGTTCAGCACTTGAGACCACATCTGGAATACTGTGTCCACTTTTGTACCCTAAAGTACACAACAGGCATTACAGATAGGAATGAGTTCAGTACGTGGCCACCAAGATGACTAGTACCTGGAGTATATAACTTATTTGGAGGGGCTGAGAAAGCTGGGTGGCTTCAGACCAAAGCGGAGAAGGCTAAATGAGAATCAGTTTTTGAAGTCATTTCCAACCTAAATTATTCCATCAGTCTATCTGTGAAAAAAATAAACAAGCCAGCAACCCTTCCCAGATTCAATAAAATGCCGGAACAACAACTAGATTTATGACTCTTCAGCCCTAGCTTTTCTGACAGGACTCTTTGTGCAAAATAAAACCCTGTATTTCAAAACACAACAATCTGATTAAAGATCTGCACTCTAGGTGAAGAAAAAGAAAGGGATGAGTTGTACAAGGCATACAAAACCACAGACAGACAGAGGTTGTACATAATAAATAATGTGTTGGTATCCAGGAATCATGAGAGGTATCAGAGCTATTATTCATATTATGGTTTTTTAGCTTCGAATCACAGGCTTTTCTGTCAACTGTATACAAACTTCTGAATGAAAGCTCTCACAAGTAAACCGACTTGGTCACCTGTAGGTGGCTAATCCTCAGATTAATAAGTGATTAGATATAGTGATAAATCAGCAAGAAACATATATGAATATGAAAGATTTCTGCTTTACCATAGCTGTCAAAAAAATTTTGAAGGAGACTTCTACATCAACCTTAGCTGGAAGTGCAATCAGGCTGCTTTGCAGAAAGAGCATTTGACAAAGTTAGCAAAAAATCAAAGCATCTTGAAAGCATCTCTAAAATACTAGCTAATTGGCCTTTCAGCTAGAACTATACTGAGAGGCACCATTGAGACCATTTCTGCCTTTTTTTTTTTTTTTTGCAAAAAAATCAAATCCCAAGGGTATTTTGTAAGATTGTGTTCCCATCCCTATGAAAAGTATTATTATATACAGAAGCACACAAGCAGTGTTCTGATTGCACTTTTTCATACTGGTTCTTGGTATGAAAATATTCTTTGAGTTGAGTATCTGTCATTTCTATAAGAAACCAGGTCACTAATAAAGAAACTGGTACTACTTTTTGAAATATAGACTTATTAATATGTTTATCATTTTGCCTTTAATTTCATGCAAGATTATGAAGAATCTTCTATGGGAGAAAAGTTGTTCTAAATTATGGACCATATAAGCTCGTACTGATAACACCACGGGACATAAAAGGAACTGCAGATAATAATCAGCTGATTGTTACAGTTGCTAAGAATGCTGACCTTAATGATTTTTTTTTCATTAGAAAATATATTTTCTCTCAGCACACTTAGTGCTAAATAAATGTGCCCCTGGGAAAAAGAAAAAAAAAAAAAAGAAAGAAAACTTGCAAGATAGTTCTCATGTAGCAGGCATGAATGTACCTGTAAACTCAGGGTCAGTAAGAAGGTGGTTCTACAGCAGAAAAAACAGACAGAAATATGAAAATATTCTTTTGGAGTAGATTCAATTTGCAAAGACCACCACAAGATAAGAATCCATATTCCTTTGTGTAGTGAAATGAAAGGCAATGTTGCAACAAAACAAATAAAAAAAATAAATTCTTCTTTTAATCAATAGTGCATTTAATAATTTGCAGCCTAACCTCCAGATGGGCGTGAAATTTGCACTCCCAAAAGTCCTTCTTCCAAATAACTCACTACATATTGACTGAGATTTGACCTTAAGAACAGTCAGCTCCGAACAGATCTGATGTTCATCTGATACTGGTGTTACAAAACAGTATCTAACTGTCTCTTATTGCCAGGAGTTCCTGGTCATTAAGGAGGCCAAAGCAAATAGCAAGTTTTAAAACCCATCATACCTTCCTCAGGTTATTAACTTTCACTCTTACAAAATATACATTCAATTTATTGAATTTTTAGACACTCTAGAGAAGGTTGTTTTAACTGATTGAGTGTGAGAGACTGATCTGAAATCAGACTTCACTGTACATTGTCTCAAAGATTGGTCTGAGGAATTGAAACGGGACTCCACCGACCATTGTCTCAGTGATGGGTGGGAGGAGTTGAGACAAGACTCTTCCGTCCATTGCCTGGGAGAAGGGAGTGAGGAGCTGAATTGGGATTCCACTGTTCATTACCTGGAGGATTGGTGTGAGGAATTGCTACCCATTATCCCAAGAATTGCTGCAGACACCTGTGTGTGCAGATACACATGTGCAGTTGAAGAACTGGCTGAAAGACTAAGGAAACTGGTCCACTAGGAAGGTGTAATATGTGACACGAAGAACAGAGGTACTTCCCCCAACTCATTATGAGGAACATTGCTAGGGAGCCGTTGCCATGAGGATGACTCCAGAAGGAGACCTCTGTGAGGACACTCCACCAATAACTACTACAAACCCTGAGGGACACCCTCCACGAGACACTGCCACAAGGGCAGCTCCACGAGACGGACTCCATGGGGTACCTTCAAGGGAACTCCAGAAGGACACCTCCACGAGGACACCCACCACAGACGGACTCTTGAGGAATACTCTGCTTTGATACTGACTGCGAACCCTGAAGAACTCCCACCACTAATGACGATGACCATGGATCCCCAGGACAGTTCTGGGTCCGTGGTGGTGACTGTCTTTCCCTGCACTCTAAATTCTTGCTTCATTTGCTACCTTTTTTGCAATCTATCCTATTACTATACCTTTTATTACAATAATTTCCCTTTTTTATAATAACTGCCTTTGTAATTTGTAATAAACAAACTGTACGATTATGGTACTTGACCTCATATGCATCTTAATTTCACTCATGGGATCACAAACTGAAACAGGGTCTGGCACTGGGATTTTTCTCCAATCAGCCCCTGACATCAAATTATCAGCTGATTAACTTGTTACCTAGTAATGAACCAGTTCTATCCTCACTAAGTTTAAGATGCAGAACTTTCAGAATAATTTATATGGTAATATGTTCTGAGACTCACATTCAATATTATGAAATATATTTCAACTGTCTATTTTGAAAGAAAAAAATTATGAAGACAGCAATTATCTCTGAATGATTATTAATTTGCAAAATGGTTTCATGAGAAGTAAGGCACTTTGGAGTTGCAAAAAGTTGGTTTCAAAAGAACATTCTTTGAGATAAAGGAAAGAAGCAGAACAGCACTACAAAGGCAAATATAATACTGTCTCAATTAACTTCGCAAAATTGGGTGTCACACGGCCAGTAGTAATTTATGATATGTGATTAGTGGACTACTCATAGAAGTGAACTACAGGAAGATAAGAGTTACCTCTTTTTTTTTTTTTTTTTTTTTTTTTCTTTCTGTCTGAATATGACAACCATAGGGTAAAATAAATAATAATCTTAATAACCACTACTCAAATGCATTGTCTTGTGCACTGGCAGTATTTTCCACAGCAAGATTCACATATTACTACTTAAAAGGACACATGATTATTATGCTTAACATTCTTTCAGAAGCAGGAGTATCTTGCTGTCTTAGTGTCTGGCTGCAAATGATACAAAAGGTATGAGATGACTATGGAATTCCTATACAGTCACAAATGTGTAAACTAATTTGATAATTTGTTCTGTGTGCATCTCCTTCAGCAGTAAAAACACTACTGCAAAAAGACTTTCTAAGGTTTTGGTATAGGCAGAGTTGTCTGATACGTTATTGTCCCTGAGAATCTACTGGTCAAATGCCTGATTATTTTGTCCTCACATAGATTGAAGGTGAGTAGATTGCACATGAATCACTTCAAAGTAAAAACTGATTACAAGTTTTTAGCTGAGAAAAGTGAGAAATTGAAACATTCTTCTATCAGGGAAGCTGGTTTAAATATGGATCTTGATTAGTCTGCAAAAAGGAGAATATGGTATGGGTTGCTTAGTAGGACAATGGACTCTATAAGAAAAGAATTTCTTTCCTGGCTTCCTAAATTATTACTTTCTATATGGCTATAATATCTGTTATAAAACACTGAATTAGAATTCTTGCTCCTTCTACAGGCATTTTGAGGTAGATTCTGATTTAAATATTGCTATTAAAGCTTATATCTAAGTAGAGGGCTGAATTTGTTTGAGAACCTTTGCACCATTCGCAAGTTGTATCTATCCGTATGATACAGTAAGGGTCCAAACTGTAACACATAATATTTTCCCTTGAAAAGAAGTCAATCACTGGGAAAAAAAAAAAAAAAAAAAAAAGCAAATTGCACTTAACATTATATATACTTAAATTGAGGTACTGTTTGGAGAAGTTTGGATCTGTGCTGATCTTTATTCAATGGGTTTACCTGTAGATCTGGAGTTTAAATACCTTTAGATCAGTTCAAGGTTTACCTCCTTTCCTCTGATGACATATATTTTGCTTAAAGTTGCCTCTTGGAGGCAGGAATTTCTGTCCTAATGTGTAATGTGCAGGCTGCTCATTTACACAGCTTTATACATCATGCTCATGCTCTTTTAAATTATATGGTGCCTTTTCTTGAGGTGGACTAAACTCAAAAGCAGTGCTTGAAGAACTGACTAATAGCCTGATAAACTTGTAGGGAAGAATAATCTGAGCTTCAGTGCACAAAGAAATACCTTATAATCTCAATGGTCAATATGTGCTCATAATAATAAAAATGCCAGTGATTTTCAGGATAATACAGAACCATTGTCTGCTCTGCCACAATTTTAACGTATGAAATGAAAAAACATAAATACTAAATGAAGTGCCTTTAATCAAAAGCGATTCTTGGGTGGTTCAGAGATGACACACAAGTACACTTTTTTCTTGCTTGTTTTTCCCTTTGCAGCCCAGAAAAAAGTAACCAAAAATGATCAGTTTCAGTGCACGGATAATTAGTCTCTATCATCCAATAAAAAGTGTACCTGTAAAAGGCAACTGAGAAATCTTTTTTAAGATTAAATACATTATATAAGATTAAGCAATTATAGTTCATATGGTAGCTGATTATGATTATTGTATGAGACAGTACATCTGACCATTGTCCAAATAACTTTAGGAATGGGTTGTTCCCATAGTAATCTCTATGTAAGAATTTCACCATTCTTCAAAAAAAAAAAAAAATCTGTTAAGTCTTGTATAGGCACATGTGGTAAGCATATCAGCTCAAAATAAGGCTACAGTACTTTCTGAAGCTGTGTGAGGAGTATGGTATCAGCCACCAATAAATATTTCTCAGATGTGGCTGATCAAATGAATCCTGGAAAGACCTATTTCTCTCCATTAAATTTAACAGGAAACAAGAAAGACTAGATTAGATGTTGAAATTTGCATTGCAGATATTTGAAGTTATTTTAAATTAATCCCATTCTCTGTGTAGTCAAGCATATTGCTTGTTCTGAGCTCTTATATCTAATTATTTTAGTTCAAATACATAAAATGGCTGCCTTACAGCTGAATCATTGGGGTTTTTGTCTGAATGTCTGTAAAAATATTCATGTATTCTTTATATGGCTGAAATATAGATGTTTCTTAACTTTCCACATTATGTACTCTTTTCCAAAGTTTGGAAGAAGTCTTGGATTTTGTTGTTTGTTAAAAGTGGTTCAGAGATTAATTTAGCTTGGTATTGGCTTTTTAGTAATCTTTCCTTTCAAAGTCTTCTGCATCACACGCCTTTCAGCAGGATCCCAGTATCTAGTCTTTCAGAAATAACTAAAACGAAAACATTTATGAAAGAGAACTAGTTTAGTCTGGATATATGTTTGAATCTTGGAGAGCTTAATGAGTATTTATTTAAATCAGTGGAGTCTGTTTGATATCTTACGACCAATCTATATTAGTGCTTAATTTTCCCTAATTTCTAGAAAATTGTCTACTGGAGTAATATCAGATTTACTTGGTATCTTATGAATTGATAAATCTGTCACAAGAAAGTAAAAATGGCTTATGAAAAAACAGTTAACTGCAAATTTAGGACAATCAGAAAATCTGTCTAATTAAAAAAAAAAAAAAAAAAACAAAACAAAAAAACAACAAAACCAACCAAAACCTCAAAAAACAAAACAAAACAAAACAACACAAAACAAAACAACCAAACAGATAAAAAGAAAACCAAAGCACATATGTTTCAATCTGTATGAGAAAATCTTCAAAATTTTAGGCCTAGAATTTGAGTCTGATCCGTTTTAGGAATTGATGTTGTGACAGATTTTGACCATGGCTGCAAACTTTCCCAGAATACAAATGTCTGACATTCACCTCCCCCTTACCTTGTTGTAAGTTTTACTGTATCATGTTCTCCTTTCTTCTTCAGAAACTTAGAAAAGGCTTCCCTCAGGAATCAAAACAACTTTAACTATGCTAATTTCATGGAAATGAAATAATTGGATTTACATCTTCAGGATATTGCCCTTTTCAAAAACACTTCAGTGAATGCTGTAAAATCTTAATTTTTCAGTAAACCTGAAAGCCTTTTATGAAGACAAAGCATGATGACTGAAAGGCATTTTGGCAATGACTTCAGAAATAAATGATCTTTTAATTCTAAAATATCTGGTAATGGCTTACTTTCTGGAAGCACAAGTAATAACTATAAAACAATGAAAGAATGATGTACTGTGAATCATGAGAAAATTCCTAGGTAAGTCCTATTTTCTTCTCACAAATGAGAAAATGTTTCTGAAAACAAAAATAAAATCATCCCTATAAACATAGAATTTGTAGGAAAAATACTAGAGCTTGGATGGTACAAAGGAGGATGCCAGCTGCAACTGAATTAATCAGAGGTAAGAAAATAAAGGCTTTAAAAACTCTATTAGCATATTGTTAGAAAATTCGCCCAATAGAGAATTCCTTCCAGTAAATTATTCTTCGACAAAATTCTAAAAAATTATCCAAAATATCAGATGTTTTAATAATCAATTTTATTAATGGCATATTTGTAATAGAAATCTATTTCAGTTTGGGATTTCTATCTAATTTTGTGTTTTATGCTTTTAGTATGATTTAAAAATATCCTTCTATTCAATTCTTTTTTTTTTCTTTTTTTTTTTTTTTCCTGACACATCTAACTTCCTAATAGCTCCATTCACAAGAACAGCAGCTGGTGACTGCACAAAACAAGGTGGGGATAAGTATTTTATTTATAATACATTCTTTTTGCAAACTCTTTAAAATTAGTTTCCAGTGAGAAGTTGGTGCCAGAAGTAGAAAAGACAATATTAACATAATCCTGTAAATGTGTAATAATGGGTAGCCTGCAGGCCCACTGCAGCCTGATCATATATTCAGGCAAAATCCAGACCTTTAGGAGAATTTACAATGCTAGAGATATATGCAAATTGCAGGCTTCAGGGAAAATCTTTAAAAATACCACCATATATATGGAAAGGATGTAAATGCACTGCCTGTCATCAAGAGAAACAAGCTACCATGGACTATATAAGTCTTTCCATCAGTTTCTCCACTGAAAAAAAAGCTCTTTCTTAAAAGCCTGGAAATTCTGTTTTGTTGTCTCTGAAGATGTTTGGAGTCCTGCTTTATGTGGAGGATTACGTGCATCCAGAGAAAGAGCGAGCCACAAAATTACCTTGTTATGCCTCTGGGAAATTCACTTTGCTGACAAGTATAGTTACTTTGGTTACATGGAATTTGCTTAGACGCCAAAATGACCATAATGTTGCCCAGTTTGATTTCATTCAGACACAAGTTAGTGCTGGAAAGAGACATTTTAAACCAAGAAGAGCTCTTTCCAAATGACTGCTATATCAAAGGACAGAAGAAAGGAAACATGGCAGAAGGAAGTGAATATAAATTAGTTACTTAATTAAACATTATTCCAGGTGAAATTCTGAAATAAAACTTTCATTTTAAGTCCTTTTAAGATTTGAAGTCCTTTAATATTTTTTTCCTGTCCTATTAAATCTGTTAAATGGTTGCATGCAAATGCTTGACTATGTTTATTCATTTTGTTACATGCAAATGCATTTTTCCTGAAATGCTGAAAAGGTGGGCTTTTTTGGTTGTTGTTTTTTTTTTTTTTTTTTTTTTTTTGGTTTTGTTTTTTTTTTGTTTGGTATCATTTGGTTTGGTTTGGTTTTTTTTATTTCTTTTTTTGGGGGAGAGGGATGGTGGCAGATTTTTTCCATTCTTAATAGGCTTTGCTAGGTACCTTATTAGATGTTCCTGAAAATCTGTTCTTGTTCTCTAAGACCTCTGTTGTCTATTTATGTTGCTATCGAGCTTCACATTCCACACTCAGAGAAAAGGTAGCAATTTTTATTACTGTCATTTAACATTTCAGAGGTCATGATGAAAAAAAAAAATCTGGAAACATTAATGAGAGCTTTTAAATATTTTTTTTTTATATGTATAAACTCAGGAAGTATTATAAAGAAATAGTTCAAAATAAAAAGAAATTCAGTTTTCTAGTGGAAAGGTAGTTTTAAACTAAAGATAAAAATAATTTCATGGAAGTCTTTAGGAAAATTCATGGTGGTTTATTCTGCCCTTGATATCATTCTGGACTTCACACTTGGATCTTTTTCACTTGTTTGTCTGAAGAGATATTTCCAGTATTTTGAAATGGTTGTGAATAATCCATTTATTAGTAAGTATTTACTTGTGTGTTTATTACATTTTTTTTTCAGGCCATTTAATGAAAACTGTACTTTACACTTCATTTCTCTAGCAATCTGGGAATAAATTACAATGCCATTAAAGCTAGAGTGGCAGAATGCACAATTAATGACTTGCAAAAGTATGCTAGTAAAACCATGCTGGAAACATCGTGAAATTAATAAAGCTGTAATGCAGTTAGAGATGGAATTTGTATTCTGTGAGAAAACCTATGTCAATCTTAGTGATTTTGCTCAGTCAATATATTACAGGTTGTATTTAAGGCTGGCACCAAACTTTCTACATAGAAGGATTTCTTATCACAAGAATGAAGCCAAATCTGGAGTGAAAAATGGTAGCTCTGTAATCATGCAAAAACATTTTGCATCTATTCATGTAGTAGGCCAGATTACCAGTTCCTGTATATTGACACTGTTGCATTGTTAAGACACTGCATTGCACAAAAAAAACCCAAAAAAACAGTGAAATAATCGGCAAGAGGTGAAAAATCTCTTTGCATTTATTCAGCAAGTTACTGACAAAGAACTACTCAAACCTGAATCATGAGCCTTCCTGCCACTCCTTCTCAAATTTTGTACATATATATTTTTGTATATATATAAACACCAGTTTTCTTAGGCAAACTGAATCCGTATCTGGAACACTGATATGGGAAGAAACTTTGCTAGGCAATGACAGAACCAGCACTGGTGCCGCTGTCTCTGTGCAGAAACGGGGAAGAGCTAGTGTTGAAACACTCAATTAGAAATCATAGAGTTTTCCTTTTTGTCATTATCATTGTATACGTAGTTGATAATGCAGTGAGAGTTTAAAAGGAAAGAGCAAAAAGAAGCATTAACCCGACAAAATTTTGGAATGTTCATACACATCTCTTCTAAATACTCTCTATATTCAGAGAAGAAACATAGACACATACAGATATTTTGTTATCCAGTAATAGACTGAGGATAGAAGAATCATCCTGCAGAGAGCCTTAGCAACCTTCCTTGAATATAAAATAAGGGTTAACAATTCAATTAGTTACAGGGCCTAATTTTCAAAGGCATAAGTCACAGATGAGAATGCTACTTGTAATTTTATAAATTTCCCCATCAGCTAAAACTCTAGTACTGATACTCTTCCCTCAAAAAAAAAAAAAAAAACAAAAAAAAAAAAACAACCCAAACCTCCGAAAATCAAAAATTTGTATATTTAATTTATAGATACAAGCTAAGGCCCACTTAGAATTAAACTTGGCTAGGGATGTTAAGGATAACAGGAAGGGATTTTATAGGTACATTGCCAATAAAAGACAGGTTAGGGACACTGTGGGCCCTCTCAAGAAGCTATCGGGAGAACTGGCTACCCTGGATTTGGAGAAGGCTGAGGTTCTTAATGACTTCTTTGCCTCAGTCTTTACCGGCAAATGCTCTGACCACACCACCCAAGTCTTGGAAGGCAGCCGCGGGGACGGTGAGGGTGGGGACCCTGGGCCCACTGTGGGGGAGGATCTTGTTCGGAACCACCTTAGGAACCTGAATGTATACAAGTCCATGGGGCCGGATGAAATCCATCTGCGGGTCCTGAAGGAGCTGGCAAATGAAGTTGCTAAGCCACTGTCCATCATATTTGAAAAATCATGGCAGTCAGGTGAAGTTCCTGATGACTGGAAAAAGGGAAATATAACCCCCATTTTTAAGAAGGGAAAAATGGATGAGCCGGAGAATTACAGACCAGTCAGTCTCACCTCTGTGCCTGGCAAAATCTTGGAGCGCATTCTCCTGGAAGGCATGCTGAGGCACATGAAAACCAACAAGGTGCTTGGTGACACCCAGCATGACTTCACTAAGGGGAAATCCTGCCTAACCAATCTGGTGACCTTCTATGAAGGGGCTACGGAACTGATGGACAGGGGCAGAGCAGTTGATGTCATTTACCTGGACTTGTGTAAAGCCTTTGACACTGTCTCCCATGACATCCTTCTCTCTAAGTTGGAGAGACATCAATTTGATAGGTGGACCACTCGGTGGATAAAGAACTGGCTGGATGGCCGCACGCAAAGAGTAGTGCTCAATGGCTCAATGTCCAGGTGGAGACCAGTAACGAGTGGTGTCCCCCAGGGATCGGTGTTGGGACCGGTTTTGTTCAACATCTTTGTGGGTGACATGGACAGTGGGATTGAGTGTGCCCTCAGCAAGTTTGCCGATGACACCAAGCTGTGTGGTTCGGTTGATACATTGGAGGGAAGGAATGCCATCGAGAGGGACCTTGACACGCTTGTGAGGTGGGCTGATGCCAACCTGATGAAGTTTAACCATGCTAAGTGCAAAGTCCTCCACCTGGGTCGGAGCAATGCCAGGCACAGCTACAGATTGGGTGGGGAGGAGATTGAGAGCAGCCCTGCGGAGAAGGACTTGGGGGTGTGGGTTGATGAAAAAATGAACATGAGCCGGCCGTGTGCGCTTGCAGCCCAGAAGGCCAACTGTATCCTGGGCTGCATCAAAAGGAGTGTGACCAGCAGGTCGAGGGAGGTGATCCTGCCCCTTTACTCTGCTCTCGTGAGACCTCACTTGGAGTATTGTGTGCAGTTCTGGTGTCCTCAACATAAAAAGGACATGGAACTGTTGGAACAAGTGCAGAGGAGGGCCACGAGGATGATCAGGGGACTGGAGCACCTCCCATATGAAGATAGGCTGAGAAAGCTGAGGCTGTTCAGCCTGGAGAAGAGAAGGCTGCGTGGAGACCTCATAGCAGCCTTCCAATACCTGAAGGGGGCCTATAGTGATGCTGGGGAGGGACTCTTCATTAGGGACTGTGGTGAGAGGACAAGGGGTAATGGGTTTAAACTTAAAGAGGGGAAGTTTAGATTGGATCTGAGGAAGAAATTCTTTACTGTGAGGGTGGTGGGGCCCTGGAATGGGTTGCCCAGGGGGGTTGTGAATGCTTCATCCCTGGCGGCGTTCAAGGTGGGGTTGGACATAGCCTTGGATGGCATGGTTTAGTGGGAGGTTTCCCTGCCCGTGGCAGGGGGGTTGGAACTCGATGATCTTGAGGTCCTTTCCAACCCTTACTATTCTATGATTCTATGATTCTATGATTTAATTATAAACAGTGACTTAAGACTTCAATGTATCATGAAATCTGCAAAATGGTACTCAAGTAGAAGATTATTGCTTCAAAAACATTTTCTGAAGCGAATAATCTAGTGAACATTTCTAGGGCATGCAATTTTTTTCCTCAGAGGACTGTTTTACAAAAATCCCTTTAAAGTAGTACAAGCAATTCTGATTTTTTTTTTTTATTTATTTATTTTTTTTTTTTTGGGGGGGGGCATATCTTACCAACTGACAGCAATAAACATGGTAGTAATACAAGGAAATGGAACAAAAGAATACAAGGAAGTAAGCAAAAAGAGGAAAGAGGAGAGATGAGAAATTCAGAACAGCTGATTCCAAAGCACAGCCATTGCCAGAACAATCACGTATAGCACTATGCCAGCAGCTGCCACTGTGGCTTTTCTGTTTTTCTGGAAAACATGTAGATCTCCCATGTAGATCTCTCGGTATATCACAGAAAATTTTTCAGTATGTCTGTGCATCTTCCAAAGCACTTAGGAAGAGTAGATAGTGAGGGAAGATAGAAGTGTATGTGATTTATAGGTCCTAAACTGTACAATACAATATGTTTTTAAGGAGGGGGTGGAAAAAACCCACATAACATTACAAAACAACCACAAGCAAACAAATATTCTGGCTAAAGAGAAGGAGAAAGAAACTTGAGAGAAGAAAAAGGAAAGCATCCTGGACCAGTGAGAAATTTTTCGTAACCGTTTATTTTCTGATATCAAATCTTGCCATATTTTAATGTACATTATCTTTTAATGAATCTTGCTTCTTTGGCTCATTAGTTTCAAGCCAGTAATTCAGTGGAGCAGCAAGCTGACAGATACTCTAGCTCAGAAGTTGTTACAGTAACCTTTCTGTACTTCTCTTCCTTGCTCTGCAAACTGCATCCGTCTTCTGTGGATTCTGGAAGGCGAGAAGGTCATTGCTGGGATGTCACCAGCTTTTGACAAGCATTCAGAACACTTAGGTAACGAAGCCATCCATACGTAACCTAAAGTAGTACAATATTTGCAGTCACTTTAAGGTCAGTCTGAACTATGCCAGGTTTTTACCTTAGACAAATCTGCAATCAGTTTATTTTTTTCTTCCCCTGTGAGTGGCATTTGTAGCTAAAAGTTGGCACAAATTAACAAGGTCGAGAGCACTAAAACTTGGTTCTGTTCTTTTAATGCAGACAACCTCTTTTACCATACTGAGGCTCTCCTGCCTTTCCTCTCTGTATCTACCCAACCAGGAGGGACTGGATCTCAGCCACTGATCTTTTTTGAAGTTCCATACTGGTGGCTTAGATGTCTTGTATTGTCTCAAAAGGCAACTGAGTTAGACCTGAAAAGTGAATATATTTTCAGTAATATAAGAAATATTATTCCAGAAAATGAACTGTGTTAGGGAAAAAAAGGTTGCATAAGCATAATAACATTCAATTGAAAAATGCGCTAATAATAATAGAGAAGTGATTTTATTATTTTTTAACTTAAAATTATTTCTTTACTGATTTTCTGGAATGAATGACGTGTCTTTAAAGACAGATTCATGGAGAGTTTATCAGTAACTCACAAAAGCATCGAAGAAAGAGACCTGTCCTGGTGTGCACTATGACATGGTAGGTAGGAAATTTGATGGAGCATGCGAAAATCTGGAAAAACTCCCTCTGATGTGTTTGGAGCACATCTCTGAAGGGGCACTTCCCAGTTTGTTCCAATCTCAGTGAAGCACAGATATGTCTGTGTAGTGTCCAATTAAGACAGAGTACCTTTTGTAGTCAGTCAGTCTTCCTGCAGCTGTTCCGTTTTATATTCATAAACACTTAACAGAGCAAGAAGGTTATCCTGTCTCTAGAAAAGTGTCCATATACTTCCAGATCACTTAATACAAGTGATGTGATACGTTAGAGTTACTTTCACTCCGTGAATAGTATATGACGTAATTTTGAAGAAAGTATTTTACCAAACCAACTTCCTATTAATTCCCCTGGGCAATCTGGGAATATATTAGGAGTTGCATGGAATATTGAATAGGCTATTATTTCACTATTAGTTTGAGGATTACTAATTTTTTTTCCTACTTTCTGTTTCTTCTGAAAAATATCTTGCTCTGTCAGAGTGGATGTGGTAGTTATATGCTCATCAGGCAGTTGACTGTAATCTCTTCAAAACATTATTTCCTTGATGTAATTTCAGAGTAACAGGTTTTATTTCCCAATTTTACAGGCAAGTAACCTATGAGTAAACTAAAAAAAAAAGACCGTTTATGTGTTATACATTAACAATTCTTCAAGCAAAATAGTCCCACTACTGCAGTTTTGTTCCAGCCAGAGACTAAGCCCTAAACAGCCTCTTGCTCACCCCAGCGAGGGGGGTGGGGGAGAGAACTGGAAGGGTAGAAGTGAAAAAAATTGTAGGTTGAGATAAAGACAGCTTAATGGGAAAAGTAAAAGCTGTACACATGAGCTGCTTCTCATCAGCATGGTGTTCAGCCATCTTCACGAAGGCAGAGCATTGTCACGCATAACATTCCTTCTTCTTCCCTCGGCTTTATAGTCTCAGCATGAAGCCACATGATATGGAGTATCCCTCTGGTCAGGGGGAGTCAGCTGTCCCATCTGTGTCTCCTCCCAGCTTTTTGTGCACCCCAAGCTGCCTCACTGATCGGGAGGTATGAGGAGCAGTAAAGGACACGACTCTGTGTAAGCAGCTCAGCAATAACTGAAGCACCCCTGAGTTATCATCTTTTTTTTTCTCCAGCACAAATACAAACATAACCCCATACTATCTAGCATAAAGAAAATTAACTTCACCCTAGCCAAAATCAGCACACCTACATATATATTTGTGACAAGAAACAATTGCTTGTACTCAAGCATAAGTTCTATATACCACAAGATAAGAGAAACAAGTTTCTGAAAGTGAGGATTACAGGATCCTTCAGGAATGTGTGTAAAACCACAATTGAGCAGACATTGACCCTGAGTCTTATCAATGTAATTTGAGGCATGCTGTTTCTGACATACACAGAACTTTGTTTTTTCTAAATCCAGAAATCATCTATGCAACCAACTATTTACTATTTGATCTTCACTAAGTAGCTGCATGATAGAGGCTTTTTATTTTTTTTTTTAATTTTGTTGAGTTATGACTCAAAATATGCCAAATGGTAGCTCCTCGCTTTTGAAAGACAATTTTGCTTTTAAGTTCTTTTTGAAAGAATAGTATGGTTAAGGGAAAATAGTATTAGGGAAAAGTATGAATAATATGTTACTTTAAATCTTTTCTTTATCAAAATGCCACCTTGCTGAATGCTCTCTGAAGTTTATCACATAAATATGGACAATTTTATAGCAGTATTTTGAAGACTCATCTATTTATATGACCATGAAACTGGGGAGTAAGTAAGCAATATCTCTAAAGAAGCAAAGAATTTTATAAACTATGAAAACAAGTACCAGCCATAGTGAACTTGCCTGAATAAGTATGTGCCACTTGTGGGGAAAGAATGCCTTATGATCTCCCTAAATTTTATTTTTCATTTGCTTGTGTGGTAACTAAACAAATCAATATTAGGGAAATTATGTAGGATCCTGTATAAGTTATTCCTTTAGTAAGCACATCAGTACCAACTTTAATAAACCAAAAAGCCATCAACCAGTGTTTTAAATTCTACGAACCGAAGTGGTTAAGAATCACTGTTGTTTCATTGGCAGTTGCCATGCAGAAAAAGAATGTCCCAGAATGGATACTGCCAAGCTGAATTTACTAAGCAGAGGAAGCAAGGAATGGGCTATGTTTGCAAAAGCTTCTCACTCACCCACATGCTCAAGTACATACACAGTCTGCTGAGACTACTCTTTTCACCAACCAGTAAGGATGCAGTTGAGCCAGGGAAAAGTAATACCTCCTCTGACCTCTACTAATGTCTGGCTTCTCAGCCGTATCTTGGGTCCAACATGTGATGTTTTTATGCCAGGTTGGGCATCAGCAGAGTGATGCTCCTTTCATCTCTACTGCTGAGCATCTTACTATCCCAGTGTTGGAATGGGCTGTCAGTCAGGTCTGTGTACAATGATAAGGTAAACCTTTCCAGCAGTTTCAGGTAGTACTCTTGTGTCATTGCTAATTACACCCAGTTGTTAACTGCATTGTCATCTTTGCCACAGCTCACTACAGTCAGCCCCCACATGCATTGATGTCAAGATCCTGGCTAAAACAAGGCTGTAATAGTCCTGTGCAATCAGTGCAACTGCAGACTTTTTGTAAGGTGTGGTTTGGAAGGGTGAGAAAGTCCTTTCAACTGAAATTATGGGACTAATTTCTGTCTCTGACCGCACCTGAAGATTATTAGAAAGAAAGGGTTCTTTAGCTACTGGGTTTTAATAGTAAACCACTTGAGCCCTGGTAATCAGTTTATATAGCAAATTATAGACATAGTTCAGTACCAATCTCCCCTTTATAGAATAGATAAATAAGAGGGATGACAAATTTGATGCAGGGAATGAAGGTGATGGTGCAGAATAAACACTGAATAGATACCTTTATGGAATAGGTTGATCAGGGACAAGTTACTTATATAAAGGAAAAAAAAAAAATTTAGTAACTAGATGTGAGAATTCAGGGCCAAAGAAATAATTAATTAATGACAATAATGCATTTCATAGAGGATTTGGGAGATGGGATAAAGAGGAAGAGTTGAAACTGATGGTCACATTAATGATTGGTAGGTACTTGTAGAAAGCATGCAGAATGCAGGCACTCTGTATCCAAAAATAAAGGCGTACAAAAGAATAGGATTCATGAGAAAAGCCAACCTGGATGTAGAAAAAGCAGGCAACCGAAAAGTTATAGAATAAATAATTGAATTTCTTCTATACTTGGGTCGAAAGCCCAAGAACAAAAGATCACTTGGAAGAGAAAAAAAATCAGGATCACTTATTGACAAATAAGCATGTTAAGGTGGATGATCAGAAAACCACAGCAACTGAGGGAGGCCTATAGTAACTGAGTTATTGCTAAAATAAAAAAAAAAAAATAAAAAACAGCTGAACAGAAAAAAAGATACTTTTAGAACAAAATTGGAAAGAATCCTCACTGTAGCTTTCATGGAATTGTTATTCATGCTGAGACAGAAGAAGCTTATATGTATACTCAGAGTATGATCCAGTATATCATATAATAACCCCAGATGACTGTGTTGATCTGGGGATATTGCTTAGAGAAATGAAAGTTTAGGAGAGTTTTATAATTTTTAATGACTATAAAACCTGGATCCATTAACACTATTACCTTTTGACTGGAAAAATAGCAAATTCAATATTTCTGCTCCGTAAGGTAATCAATCTTAGTTTAAACTGTATATTTGTTAGTTCCAACAATATAAAAAAATCTTGAGGTTTTCCAGAAAGGATAATTAAGATTACAGAAAGCATTGAATATGTGCAAACTCTTCATAGGTTCTACTGAAGAATGTTATAATGTCTTTTTTTTTTCTTTTTATTTCTAAAATGATAATACAAAATGTTTACTCAGACTGAAGTGAAGTTGTAGAGTTTCTGTCCCATTAAAAATTATAATGAGGTGGAAGTGATGAAGATTAATGCAGGACTTACAAAGTGGTTAAGAACTTGGCTGTAGGAAGGCAACAATTCATATAGAGAGGTCAATTATTAGAATTTAGAGAAATCCTTAAGAAACACATAAATACATTTTGGGATGAACACAGTAGAGAAAAGGATTAGACATACATTCGTGGAATTTGTAAAAATCAACACAGGGAAATATTATCAACATGAAAAACGGTTGCAATACATTCTCTTTGCTACTGGCAACCAAACTAATAGAAATCCAATGTGATTACATAAAATATAAATTGAAGGACAAAAATAAATACTTTTTTTAAACTGAGGATCTACAAAATGATTGAATGGTTTAGTTGCTTAAGTACTAAAAAAGAATAACGAAATTCTGAAAAAGATTAACAATGTTTTTTAATCAGAGCCAGGTTAAAACTAATTTCATTTTACAAGGCACTGACTAAGATCTTGTTCAGAATAGTGCATACAATTCTGGTCATGAATTTTCAAGAAAGATGAACATAATAAAGGAGCAGGTGTAGAAAATAGCTGTTTGGGTGATTAAGGGTAAATGCAATATTTACGTGAGTAAGAGAGACTCAGAACTTGGCCTGTTCAGCCTAAACTAGGAAAAAAAAAGTAAAAAATAAGAGAATGAATTTGATGCAGACTGATGTTTTCAGGGGTAGATGTGAAGCAGTGAAAATAACTAATTAAACCTAAAAGACAGGACTGATTCTTGATCAAATAAAAGTTTATGAGAGACTCAAATAAATCTAGAAATGGAAATTAGGGGTTTTGCAACCAGCTGGAACTGAAAAGTCTTCCAAACTTGCCAGGAGAGGCAAGGTGCTTTAAGGTTCAATTACTTCAGGAGTAAATTTTATAGCTACACTTTAGTTCATTATCACTGAATACATGCTATTAATGGTGACATCAGCTGTTCTGGTTGTTCATGTTGAAGATATAAAAGGAGATTGGATCACATTGTTTTGCTTTGCCCTGTGCTGGTCTCATGTGAAGATGAGTTTTTTGTTCTTGTTTAACAAGCTCTCTGCTATTGAATGTTGCGCTTGAGAACTTCTGCTCTCGTTCTATGGTACGGCATGACTATGACACTTGGTGTTTTACCTTTTTTCAGATGTACTTACTTTGTAAGCTTACCGGGAAATGTTAATGATGAGTATTACAGGGACGCAGATATTATTCTACAATTTATAACCACTGAGTGGCTATCTACAATTATGGGAGGACTAGAAGAAAACAAAAAATAATTGAACCCATCTAATGTTATTTCCCATCATTTTTCCCACTTCTAGTTTCTCTTCCAAAAGCTATGTTACGTGAGACATACAATCTCCAATAATAATTTATTAAAATTTAACATCTTGGCCTGTACCTGATTCAAGAGTACCCACAATACTGCCATCAGAAATGTTAAACAAATTTTATATCAAACAATTTGCCACAATAAGATTTTTCTGTGATAATTTCTGCTAGATGATTAATTGCAAATACGTATTTTATTCTGTAACAAATTCAAAACTGTTGTATTAAGCTTTGCTATCTAAAAGTGCAATGGCAGTTTTTATATTGGAATTCTTGGTATTAAAATATTTTAATCTCTTTTTGAAGTGCATATGTTATAAATGATCAAGGCCCAAATTATAAAAATAAAGTTAATTTACTGCAGAATAATACAAAGAGGCAGTAAGCAAAGCAGTGCTGGGTGCAAAGCAGTGCTGGGTGCAAAGCAGCACTGGGTGCGCGGGGAGTCTCCGCTCCACCAACACGCACACCGGTTGGGTTAAGCGAGCAGGTATTTATTACACAAGTGGGGATATTACAATTAGTTCAGGTACTCATTATCATAAGCTCTCTCCTCTTTTGGCGCTTGTGCACTGCCTTCCGATAATTGTGGGCCGGGGTCTTCAAGACGAAGCAAGAAGTCCTCCCCCTGTGGGCAAGGGTCTCCAAGATGAAGTGGTCTTCCTCAGGCTGCACTTTTCACCTTTAGCAGGTCGAATGCCTCCAGCCATGTCTGCAAATTGGCAAGCATTAAGCAAGCCAGATGCTGGATGAGGAGTAAACGAAGCTATCAGATTTAGGGGAGACACTGTTTTTAGGGGAACTACTAAGTCTCATTATCACATCAAACAAGTGATAAACAAGCCAGATGAGAGGATGAGGAGTACACAAAGCTATCAGATTTAGGGGAGACACTGTTTTTAGGGGAACTACTAAATCTCATTATCACATCACAAAATTACAACACAAACATTGTAAAAGGGCTATTGTCACTTCATGGACTTGTAACATTGTAAAAGGGCTATCTCCACTTCACAGCCTTGTAACACTGCAAAAGGGCCATCTCCACCCCACAGCCCTGCAACACTCTCCAAGTCAACTGAAAAATTAATCATTCAAGTTTATTACAATTTATCAGCAAATTAACTGTTTACATTTATCACACATATAAATTTCAGAATTTAGACCTTTTTTGCACCCTGCTAATTTTCAGAAATTGTGTCTGAAATTTACAATTTAAATACATGACTTCCTGTTAATTTTGTGCTAGTTTTCTGAAAGGTTGGAGGCAGAGTTGTTTTCTCCAAACTCCAACAAACAGTTATTACACTGAAGAATACATTTTATTCCACTTTTTCATTATTCAGGAATTGTGTTGGAAACCTGCATTTATAAATCTGATAATTTGGTTATCACTTATCTTGCTATTGCTTTAAATGAGAAATAATTTAAGCATTTTCCTAAAAAGTTAATGTAACAGGTCTTCCCACAGGTTTAAAGTAGGAGTATGGGGAAGTATCTTGCTAAAACAGGGTCTTAAAGTGTAGATTTTATGACTCATAAAAAAAATTCCAACTATTAAAAACTTAGATATTGAAGACTGTCATGACTTAACCCCAGCTATCAACTGAGCCCCACACAGCCACTCACTCACGGCCCCCCTGGGGGATGAGGAGGAGAATCAGAAGGATAAAAGTGAGAAAACTCATGGGCTGAGATCAAGACAGTTTAATAGGTAAAGCAAAAGCTGCACACATGCAAGCAAATTAAAACAAGGAATTCATTCAGCACTCCCCATCAGTAGGCAGCTGCTCAGCCACCTCCAGGAAGACAAGGCTTCATCACACATAATGGTTACTTGGAAAGACAGATATTATCACTCCAAACATCCCCCCCTTCCTCCTTCTGCGAGTTTTAGATGCTGAGCATGATGCCATATAGTGTGGGATATCCCTTTGTTCAATTGGGATCATCTGTCCCAGCTGTGTTCCCTCCCAGCTTCTTGTGAGTCCATAGCCTGCTCACTGGTGGGGTGAGAATCAGAAAAGCCCTTGGTTCTGTGTAAGCACTGCTCAGCAATAATGTGTTGGCCCATTTATCTACTCTTATTTGTTTCACAGAAAACATAAAAATCGGATCTCAGAAAACCTACATGTTATACCAGAAAAACTGAAGTTGATGCTCAGTGAGAACATTCTTCTCTTAACCTTCTGTATGTAGAACTGATAAAAGAGACAGGAAATTCAGGAACTGGTCTTTGGCTTCTCTGTAATATGTTTTCCTTGTCATCTGTGTCTTAAATTCTTCACCAATGAGCTTTAAGACTTTTTGTTGTGTTACACATTCTTTGTTCTTCTCTTTACTGTCCTTAGTCAAACCATACATATTTTTTCTCTGATGTTTATGATGTATGTGTTTGTGTGTGTGAACTATGAACCAGTACCTGTTACTTTAGCTTACATGCATTACATGTTTGACTTTTTATCTTCATAGATTTAGAGCATGTTCTTCCCTCCCCCCATTAGCATTATAAATTCAGCTTTTGTTCTTTCATGTAGCTAGTTGCCTAGAAGTTATGGATGAGTAACATTATACAAGTAATAATCCAATAGTTCAGACAGATCCTACCCTACCAATACAATCAGAGAAAATGAACTGAATTAATAGTGTGCTGAGCTGTCTTTACTGCTTGGCACTTAAAGCTGGCTCTCTGTAGCTGAGAGCGGATGCCCATTTTGATGGCTGTTCCAGATTCTTATGGCATTCTCATATTTTTCTTGGTTTTATTTTTTTTTATTATCATCTCTACAGTTCTTAAAAATAACTGAAAGTGAACTATTTACCTTGTCTGGAAGGAGATGTAAGTAAGCACTTCAAAAGGAGACCAAATCCTGCTTGTGGGAGACAGTTGCTTCTCTTGAATTTGCTTATATGTCCTTGTGAGACATAGTAGCACAGGTATTTTTCTTTACTAGTTTTTTTGATTAGCAAGGTGCCCTTACTTGCCACTGAATAACAGTAATGAGAGTTGTTATGTCAAACCTAAGTCAAACCTACATTAAAGTCATTGTGAAGGAACACTGTAGGAAAGCTCTTCAATACTTTTCATACTTTCATTAAAAGCTTAGTACAAAGTGCAGGTGTTTTTAACTTTTAACTTCTCGACTTCATTTTCATATGCAGGCCTTACCCAGATTTTAATGACAAATGTAATACGAAAGAATATATATAAGTTTCCCAGGAGACAGCTAGGTATGCTTTTTGATAGGGAGATACAATATTTAAATGTTCCAACACATCCAGAATATTGTCCTTAACCAGTTTATCTCACTTCCATGAATTTGTGAAGAAACACTGACAAAAGCCTGGCCACCAAAACTGGTAGATAGCTAAGCAGTTTCACATGCCAGCCTGATGCCATGAAGTGAGGGAGAAAATATGATGCGGCATGATTTTTCTGAGCCTAGATGAATGGCAATAAGCAGTTGTGATTACTAACAATGACTACTTTGTAAAAGCTATGGAACACATCTCCTCAGAGAGAAAGTCACAAACTAATTCCTCAGTTTGAAAGAGCTGTTGTGCCTGGTGCCCTTCTTTGTGTCTGTGAAGGCACGTGGCATCATAACACGTTACAGACATCTGCATGTGAGGTGTCATAACGAGCATACCCACAATACAGCTGATCCCACAGAAAGGGTAGATTAAGCTGTGGTTAAAGAAAGAGACAGGGAGGCACATTTCCCTTGGCTGCATGGTAATGCTTCTCTCTTCCTCCTATATCCACCCCCTACTGAGTACAACTTGCTGACTTTCCATCATTTATACTTGGTTTATGAGGCCCTGGAATTTGATAGTGGTGGTGTCTCTCTGCAAAAGAAAGTGCTCCCATAGCCGTGAGATGGAATCATAACATGGTGATTATAATTATTTTTCATTTATAACATGTGACATTGTAGAGTCATAGTGCATCTCATGATTTACACTAGCTGAGGATTTAGAGGTGCCTTTTTAGCTAGTGTGACAGCTCTTTCAAAGTTTCCCGACAGAGACATCATTAGGCAAAATAATGCTGATAGGAGAGTAATACCCTTCAACAGCAGATCTGACAGACAGTCAATACTCAAAAGTTGAAACATTTTCCAGCTAGTAATCTATTAATCTTGATCTCTATTCCATAGCCAGACTTTAAGTTGTTTCTACCTTCTGTGTTTGCCACCTAAAGTAAAAGCTTTTCTAGTGGGCTTCTGAGTTAAGAATGCCCATTCCCGCAAAAGAGCGGTGGAGTCATGTATAATTAAACAATGGGAAGAATATCCTAAAAAATCCCAACATTGTCCAGGAGTCCCCGTGGAAGACATAGGTCTTCCTATGATCCATCAAAATAAGATACCTCAGTCATGATAGTAGGAGATCATTGACATCATGCTTTTAAAAGTGAAAAATAACCCCACATATTGGGTATTACATAGACTATGATAGGCTGCAGAAGGTCTGAAAGGAAAGGGATTTTCCACAGTACCTGCCAAACTATATCTTTTATCCTTTTTTTTTTTTTTCAGTCTCTTTTTCCCTGTTGCAGATTTTGATCATCTGTTTCCCTTCCCCATCCCAGTCATTTAAATTCTTCTATCTTACGGGTACATCTGGTGATCTAATCTCTAAGGCAGGGCTCCTCTCCTGCTAGCTGATGTTAACAACATCAAGTCATGCGCAGAAATTCCAATTACTTTACAGTTACCCCCAGGGAGGAGAGGACTATTACACTGCAGTCCTTAAAATTCAAAGAACACATGCAACCAATAACCTGAAAAGTCCAAAAGTGATTGTGACAAGCCCTCAACCCTGATTCCAAGTCATAATTTAGTAATCTTCAAGCTATCTTCAATCACATACTATTATTGTTTTCATGGTCAAAGCAAGAGGAAATAAAAGGATGGTGTACCTCAAATTAATTTAGTTCTGATGTCTCTTTCTTCATAAAGGGGACAAAATTCATAAAGGGGACAAAATCACAAAATGTGAAAGGATGAGAGCTTTTTTCTTTTGTCTTTTAACATTTGAATTGCTTCCAAGCAGATAATCAATCATTTAGATTTATGAAATATTTAATTTCTAGTTTGCTCTCTTGTACAACCACAGGTGAAGAATATCACAATTAGTTTCATATTAAGAAAAATATTTTTGTTTCCATAGTATAGAACTTGCAGTAAGGAAATTTTGCTATATTTTTTTTTTTATTAATCCTTCTCTCTTCCCCCTCTTCCACCCCTTCTTAATTTCTTCCCTTGACAGCTTCTCCCTCTCCCTCTTCCTCTCCCTTTCTTCCACATGAAGAAAACAGCTGGGGAAGTTGTGACTCAGAAGCTTTTTAGAAATCCAATCTTTGCTTCTGTTAAGAGCCCCTATTGAGTTTTTGTTGAATTCCCTTAATTGTCTAGTTCCTTATGAAATCACTGACTGTTTCTGTGAATAATGTATGCATAACTGAATTCTTTAAAGCCACACTTTCTTGGTGATTAAGCTCTATTCTCCCCTGGAATCTCAAGTGCAGAGGAGTTTCCTTCAAGTGAGAACATTCCTTTTTTTTCCTAAATGCACCTTCAAAGTGAAATAAAGATTAACTGTTTTTTAGCTGACTTCACAGAATGATACCCATTCATTTCATAAATTCGAACTGCATGATCAAAATGAAGTCAAACCAATCTTCCCCTAGGTACACATTACTATTTCACCCATCTCCTTTCTGTTATTATTAATTTGTCTTATAAAGAGCTAACCCAGGATCTTGCTCAGGGCTGAAACACAATGCTGTAATTGATAATAAAAAAATTCTACAAGCATAATACCAAGAAAACCTAAAGACCAGTTTATGTTTGAAATGTGTGGAGGAGTAGGAAACACAGTGGGCAGCCACACTGGCTGGCAATTGCTTTGAAATGTATTAAGTTCCCTGTTCTTTGGAAATCTGGCCTCAGGAATGATAGATATGTCTGCTTTGGAATTCAACATATTTTCCTTTTTGTCTCCTTGCATAGCTAAGACCAGCCTGAAGTTGTTTCTTGTTCCTTTATCCACTGGATCACATTATTGCTGTCTTTACTGCTGCATGAAATCAATCAACAGGAGTACAAAATCAATCAACAGGAGTTCTGGGAGTCTAGGTAAAAGCCTAACCAACATTTTAGAAGCAGAAAGAGATGGAAACCAGGAAACATGGGAACTAAACAAGGAAAATGATATTTCCATGGTATGTGTGAAAAGAAGCAGATTCTGTGTAGAGCAATCTGGGAAATATCAGATATCTGGAATATGATTACCATATCACACACAAAAAATTCAGTATATTGGCTGGCAACAACATGTGAAAACTGTAGAAAATACACACAGCAACACATTAGGGAATGAAACATGTTTATTTGGCTGAAAATATCCCAGATAGGGTGTGGTTTGATGTAATTTCCAGCTCGGGTTCTTGCTTTTCAAGCTATTTTTTTCCATCAGGAGCTACATATCTGAGGTGTGTATAAGTGCACTGTACCGTTTAGTGAGTTAGCTGAAAAGCTATGTTGCACTTAAAAGGGCCCTGAGCTTATCTGAAGTGACTGACAGCTGTCCAGGTCCCTCTTGTATGGGTATGGTCAATGAGAGCACTGAGTATCTATAGAGTTGTACTTGTGGTATGAAAAGCGCAAAACCTAGGAGTTTAGCATCTGATCAGATTTGGGGATAAATTCCTCTCATTTAAGACTTATTAATTATCAAACATTTGGAAACTGTGTTTAGCAAATGGAAACAACATGAAGAATGAAAAAACCTGTTTGAAATGAAGAGTGAAGATAAATCTCTGTCACTAAATTTTTGTCAATACTCAATAACTTGATATATATTTTTACTTAATTGTTTGAAGTTAAGTTTTTCTTTATTCCTTTTGTTTTAATGGAAATTAAATTTAATAATGCAGCTAGGGATCTCTGTACATAACGTGATTCATTTCATTCATGTCTTAATAAATTAGGAAAGTCCCCAATGAGGTTTAGACCCTGTAATAAAATCTACACATATTATCCACAAGTGATGCACAATACAGTAATTGACTATAAGAATGTAATACTTATAAAACCTGAAAAATGTCTTTTTTGTTAATATTAAGCTACTAGTTGTTAAAGCAAAGCAAAGTTTGATCTGACTAAACAAAACAAGTATATTCTCAAATTCTCTAATCCGCATATGGACACATACCACAAATATATTTCCTTTAGGATATTCTGTTCATTCAATGAAAAATCACCATTTATCAGTAGTTTGTCCAGAAGTGCAGATTTGCACAGTAGCTTACATGATACAGAACAATTAGAAGAAAGGAAGAAAGATTTTCAAGGAGGCAGAGGGGAATGGAAGCTTTGGGCTTTAAGAGACCATTGCACAACTGTACATCATATTGTGTCTGAAATTTCTCTTCCTTTGTACAAATTCAGCACCCATTTTGTTATCTTTATTGGATATCCTAGATATCATAAATACCTAGCTATTTAGGAAAACCTTGTTCAACTTCTGGCTGTGGTCCTGTTTTATGAGCTGCTTCCAGCCAGTCTCCTCTCTGGGGGCAGAAACACGTATCTGCACAGCAAATACCATTGAAGTGGTCAAATGCTTCCTTCTATGACTGCTCACAGCCTGGATAAAAGAGAGAGAAGTGGCCAGTCTCAGAAACAGACTGTTGATCTGAGTGCTCCCCCAGCTCTCTGAATTGACAACAGCATCCTTCCTGATCCATTACACCACTTCTTCTCCTGAAACAACACCATCTTTGATGAGGCTGCTTGTGTGGCATGGGAAGGCTGCAGATTCTTGGCTCTGTTGTGCTCTCAAAGCCTCACAGTTTCACTGTGCTTGTTCCTCTAAGTGTGTGGAAATGCCCAAATTAGAATTTAGCTCCTCTCTGACTGCTGCATGAGCAATGTGAGAGGATCTTAATTTTGGGGCTCCAGTACCCACAGAAAAGAACATTAGGATGACCAATTCTCATGTATTAATGTGTACTAAAGTCATTTTATAATGAAGTGAGGAAATATAAAAGAAAAACAAGTAAGACAAGTAGAATCATAGACTCATAGAATAGTTAGGGTTGGAAAGGACCTTAATATCATCAAGTTCTAGCCCACTGGAATGGGCAGGAACACCTCACACTAAACCGTGTCACCTAAGGCTCTGTCCAACCTGGCCTTGAACACCGCCAAGGATGGAACATTCACAAATTCCTGGGGCAACCCATTCCAGTGCTTCACCACCCTCACAGTCAAAACTTCCTCTTTATATCCGATCTAAATTCGCCTGTTTAAGTTTGAACCCATCACCCCTTGTTCTCTCAGTACAGTCCCTAATGAAGAGTCCCTCCCCAGCATCCTTATAGGCTCCCTTCAGGTATTGGAAGGCTGCTATGAGGTCTCCATGCAGCCTTCTCTTCTCCAGGCTGAACAGCCCCAGCTTTCTCAGCCTGTCTTCATACGGGAGGTGCTCCAGTCCCCTGATCACCCTCGTGGACCTCCTCTGGGCTTGTTTTAACAGTTCTGTGTCCTTTTTATGTTGAGAACACCAGTGCTGCACACAATACTCCAAGTGAGGTCTCACAAGAGCAGAGTAGAGGGGCAGGATCATGTCCTTCGATCTGCTGGTCATGCTCCTTTTGATGCAGCCCAGGATACAATTGGTCTTGTGGGCTGTGAGCGTGCACTGCCGGCTAATGTTCATTTCCTCACCGACAAACACCCCCAAGTCCTTCTCCACAGGCTGCTCTGAACCTCTTCTCTGCCCAACCTGTAGCTGTGCTCCCACCTAGGTGTAGAACCTTGCACTTGTCATGATTAAACTTCTTCAGGTTGGTAACAGCCCACCTCACTAGCATGTCAAGGTCCCTCTGGATGGTGATCCTTGACACGCTTAAGAGGTGGGCTGATGTAAGCCAAAGCACATTTATCTCTCCACACAGAGTAAATTACTGTTTTCCTTTCTACGAGTTATAGCACCATACTAGGGAGGAAATTATGTTACAGAGAGATAGGAACACCAAGTAAGGTAAAATAGGCGGAACTGCTGCAGGAAATTCAAGCTCTACTATTCAGTGAAAGGCATCAGGTGGCTTCTGAGAGACCCTTTTCCAAACACAAGTAGAATATGAAAAAAACAATGTAAACCAGTTCAGTTTACACCACCATTGGAGCTGTATTTCACTTTTTGTGTTGTATTGTTATGAAATTAATCTTATAGGAAGCTTCCCCCGTTGTTAATGAGCTAATATAGGTTTGGACAGGCTAGAGAGAGAAAATGTTCATATAAAATTAAAAATACTGAAAAGGAAATATCTTTCAGAAATATAATTGAAGACAAGCTAGAAGGCCGTTTAGCACTGTATTCTGGGGTTTGTACAACGTGTCCTGCTTCCTACTGTAAGAGGCCTCTAGGGTCTACAGCCATGCTCTTGTATGATATGTGGACTAAAAACCCACTACTTATATCTTAGATCAAAGCTTTCTTACAGAAGTCATGTCTATGCTCCAGAAAACTAGACATCTGAAAGAAAGGTAAGATAGTAGGAAAACATAGCTGAAAACCCAAAGTCTGAAAAACCTCTACTTTAATATAAAAGTTAATGTGAATTTATTTATAAAAATCCTACTATTCTATCTATTCATAAAATCCTACTTTAAACAGAGTGCTGATTCTTTACGTCTTTTAGATTTTAGTTTAGCCTAGAAGTTATCAAGACAGCAAAGTTGTGTAAATTCAGGCTTTTAGATGTTCTGACCTAGAAATATTTTACTTTTAAAATCAACCAAACCCAACCCAAAAAAAAAACAAATATAATCCCCAAACTGGACTTGTCAACATACTGGAATATGCAGTTGCTAAAATCATTGTACCATACTACTTTATGCATAATTGTCTATTTTATCTTCTGTTTAGTGAGGAAGAATCCAACTACTCCACATGTGCTCACTGTCCCATAAATAACTTCTTTTTAGATTGCTGATTTTATATTTTTCACTAATTTTATATTTTGTCAGTAAAAGTCCTGATTTTAAAAATAATCTTTAGCTTACCCACATGTAATACACATCACTGAGTGTTATTTTCTATGCAGCTTTATAGACAGTACTAGAAACCTTGAATGTGTTTTTGCCCGTAATTAGGATTTTGCTACCACATCAAACTGATCACAAGCAAACTTTTATTTTGGTGGGTAATTTTGATTGTAATCAGGGTTCTTGCTGGGAAGTAATTTTATAGGCAATAAATTCAGGTTAAAGTTTCCTTCCTTTCTTATTTTTGTTTTCTTTTTTAATAGCAAATACATTATTTTAAAGGTCACCCTTGTCTGTGTAATAAAACAGATCTCAAGATAGCAAATGCAAAGCATCCTTTGGAGCATCGATCAATGTTTACACTGGTTTAGGGAATGTTAGCTACTTTGTCAATTTCGACTACTGATGATGTCACTGTGGTCAGCTATTACAGGCTGGGTGTAACAGGAGGGGAAAAAAACTCTGAGAGCACTTCACTTGTGATCAGGCTTTCACATCACATGTCAGCTTAAGGTTTCCCCTTTTGAAAGCATCAGAAGAAAGCTGATTTTCAAGTAATGCTACTTCCATCCTTTCTCACTGGAGACAACAATGAACTGCATACAGCTGTGTCTTAAACTGATTATTGGTTTGGGGCAGAGGTGCATGAGGAAAGCTGGATTTAGTATACATTCCCATATGCTCAGTATAATCTATATATCTAGGGGAAAGGCAGTCATAGAATCATAGAATCATAGAATAGTTAGGGCTGGAAAGGACCTTAAGATCATCTCTACAGTAGAGGCTGTCAAAGTGTTAATCCAGGATACAGTATACTGTAGTTTTAAACAACTATCTAACCAGAAGAGCCAAATTAATTCTGTGGTTTTTTTTCTCCTGGAGTACACCTCCACACATGATTCTATCAGTGCTTTGACAAGATTAACAATAGCCTGAAGTAAACTTGTGCCACAGATGGGTGAGAAAACTCTAGCTGAAATCTCTGAGTTGGATCCTCTACAAAGGATTGTTGTGAAGGAAAATTACGTCTCTGTCATGTCAACTTAAACATTGGGCATGAAGTGCGCCTCTGCACTTCATGAAAATTCAAGTTCTGATGTGTCATGCCTTATTCAGCTGTATTGGCTGCCTACCATGATAAGCCCCAGCAACAGAACTGTATTTGTGCCACCAGAATAAATTTGTACCATGACCCCAGAATACACTGAAGATAACAAACCAAAACCTCTTTTTTTTTTTTTTTTTGTTGATTAAAACAACTGTACACTGATACATTGTTGATACATGGGATGGGCTAAGGGAACATCTCATGAGCACCAAAAGCACAATTTTCTATGAAGAGAACTGATAAGTGAGATGTACATACAATATGTATAGAATCTCTTCTTCTGTGCTTCTCAGTTGCTTTTGCTTTTATTTTCAATTTGGGGATGGTTATTTTATTTGTTGCTTCAAATACTTGGCAAACTTTTGCCATAGATGAACCTTTTCAAATAAAATGCTGAGTAAATAACCAGTATTCATAGAATCACAGACTAGTTAGGGTTTGAAAGGACCAATATTCATTAACTGCAATCCATTGTATGTGATTTTTTTGTGTTAGTGGTTTTTTTGGTGGTGGTGGTGGGGTGGTGACACTAAGTCAGCTGCTAAAGTTCTATGTTTTGCAGTATTTGCGCAACTGCATGTCCAGTGATATGAATAATGAAGTATGCCTAGCAGTTCATTATTTCTGTGATCTGACTCAGATTTCCATAGCCCTCAGCATCTTAATGCAAATGGCTAATTCTTTAAACACTGTAGTTCAGTTCATCCCTGTGTTATTTTTAGAAACAGTTTGTCATCTGTTAATACAATGTGGAAATGCATTTTAATTGCCTTACATAACTTTATGACAGAGTACTTTATCCTCTTTTTTTAGCCTTAGGGGCATTTAAGCTTATATTGCAAGAATTTTTCATTAAAACCTCTTTTAGTCTACACATATTGGACTGGTTGGCTCCCCTCCACTAAGCAGAAAGAGAAAGAGGAAAAGGTTTCTTGTCAGTGCTTGACAGGCACAGTCTATTGATTATTTTTGTTTAATCCAGGGTAGTGCTGCTTTAATAGAAATATACAATAGGTCAGGCTTCTTTATAACTTTCTGATAAAACTAGAAGGTTAAAAGACTTGATAATCCTGTTGTTACTCACAGTCTGTGGGAGAGCTGAAGGTTTCTTTAGACTAGGGAGACCTTTTTCTTGTCTTTTTTTTTTTTTTTTTTTTTGTTCAGACTCATGCTTTCAATACAGCAGTAGAAAGTAAAAGCAGTGTTTTATTCACAGTTTCAGAAGATGTAGGACAAGGATCAGTGACCTGAGGCTAAGGAAGGAAGTGTTTAGGCTAGACATTGAAAAAAGGTTTTGAACTGAATGGGGCAAATGGCTAAACTCCTGAGGAAGGCTGTGAAAGCTACGTTAATGCAGCTATTGGAGGTCAGCTAGGACAATAGCTGGTAGCAGGAGGTTGGACATAACAAAGAAGTTTTCTCATAACTTGGTTCCCTGTTTTCAAAACTCTGCTATGCTGCTTTTTGACTTATGCATATTGACAGGCACAGATGCCCACTTTTTCAGGACTGACTCTGCACAATCAGCTTGCCTTTTCACGCAAAGCTGACTCCGCTACAATATATAAAAAAGAATTGCTTCAGCATGAAGCTTCTTACTGTGTTGAATCTTATGTTTCACTCTAAAAGCACATATTGGCAATCACAATTTATATGTGAGGTTAATGCATATAACTATTTTTCTTTGTGTGAAACCAGATTTGAAGGTGGCAAACTGTTCTGAAGTGGTAATGAAGCTACGAGTGCTGACTCACTTTCTCACTCAAGCCTATCTTTGGGTGCTGCAATGATAAGTGCTGCACACTTAAGTCATCCAGCTGGGAGCTCTAGCACATGAATAATAATCAGAAAAAAGTTTGCTGAAGAGCGCAAATCAGAGCAAGAACCTAACTTGGGTGCCGTGAATACCTTCTCTAAAAGCTGTTAAGGTTAATCTTGGTGTGTGATGTCAACAAGAGCTGTAAATTAGCCTTATGATAGCAATTTCTATATGTTTTATGCTTTGAATACTTTAAAAGATTTATATTTTGTTGTGTGAAGGTAAAGTTATCACGATCACAGAATCAAAGAATCACAGAATGGTTTGGGTTGGAAGGTAGCTTCACCTAGTTCCAACCCCCCTGCCATGGGCAGGGACATCTTCTGCTAGACCAGGTTGCTCAAAGCCCCATCCAACTTGGTCTATCTCAACATAATTTTGAGAACAGTATTAAAGAAAGGAGAGAGCTTTAGACTCATCTGGTTTGGTAAGATTTTTTTCTAGTGTAGAAGAGATCTTTTGATGTGGGCATGCATCTTGCTAACAGTGGATTCCTGATGAGCTAGATCCATGATATAGGCCTCAATGAAGGCATTGAAGGTCACCTTGGGCCCAAAAAGAAGGAAGTGGAATGGCTGATGCAGCAAGTAAACAGGACGTTGTGGTTTGAGACCTGGATCTGGGCTGTATTGGACATAAATGTGAAAGGCCAATCAGAATCTGTAAAAAGGTACGTGGACAGTGCATGAAACCAATTACAGTTTGCCTGATCGTGTAAAGGGGAGGAGTTTTGTTATATAAGGTGAATTTTACAAGCAATAAACAGCTTCTGCTTGATTCACATTAAATTGCGTGAAGGAGTCCGTATTTCTTCCCACATTTCAATGTTTCCTAAAAATTGTCAGAAGCTGTATTACTTGAGTCTTTTCTGCCAGTTTTTCCTCCATTTGGATTTCTTCAGAAAGAATACATTAACTGCCATTTTTTTATAATGTACTTTTTTATATTTTATATATTACATTTTATAATGTACTAATGATTTTATTGATTACTGACTGACTAGATGTTTATGAACCCTGCTCCAAAATAAGAGCTGGAAACTGGTGTTATGTAGCATGTACAGTATAGATTTAACTTGTTTTCTGCACATTTCCTTGACTTTCAAGCACAACTGCTACAAATTCCATTTGTGGGATGAAATATATCAGTAATTCAGAATCTTTGCACCAGATTTTGTAGCTCATCTGCCATATGGAGAAATGTTAAATGAAGAGGTTAAGTCAGGAACATTTGCATAATTTTAATGTATTTCATAACTAAATCAACTTTCATACTGTGAGGCTGATGTATTAATCATCTAGTACTATGTCTGCTGTAGGTACAGTGAACCAAGTAAACTTCAGAGGGGGAACAGATTTAGCATGTGCTGAATTTTAATTGGTATGGTGTCATTTCTTGATTTCGTAGTTTTACCTATTTATAGAAGTATCTGATTGCACACCACAGGAATATTTCATGGCAAAGCACTTCAGGATATTTCAGTGTGATGCCCACTGATTTTCTCTGTGATAAAGTGAACAAGTGTACTATAACCTTATCAGAGTATGCTATTTAAAAAAAAGTTAGCAATGAACCAGGACCAACCGTTTGGACTTTACAACAATTAGAAAGCACAGTTACACCATCAAGACATGGGCTGACCTACTCAGTTTATTGCTATCTCTTGACATCCTGTCTCCAATTCTCTTTTGAATATCAAAAATTCCCCAACATTTTAGGGAAAAAAACAAAGCCATAAAATGTGTCCAATAGTTGAATTGAAAGTGCAAGTACATGCTAATCACTTGAATATTATTGAATTATGTGTACAAGGTGAGGGGTGCTAAAACAGTAAAGCTTGAGTATGTTCTTGAACACTTTAGTGGGTTGTGAAGAGAAGGAAAAAACAGACCAAAGCTGACATCATGGCAAGGCTCGGTAAAGAATTTGTGTATCTACTTAAACCTGTATAGTCATATGTAATTACTTACTGTCCTGGCTACACATGTAGCAGCCATGTTTCTCCTTCTTAGGAGAGCACTCAGTGCTCTTAGTGTTTCGACAGCAAAGGGGGAGTGAGCGAGCCTCTGCGTGGTTCTGAGTTACCAGCTGGGTTTAAACCATGACCTGCATGTTCTGTGTAGATTATATTGGGGTCTTTTTCAAACTTGTTTGGAGCAGTTAAAAAAAAAAAAAAAAAAAGAAAAAAGAAAGAAGAGAAAAGAGAAGAGAAGAGAAGAGAAGAGAAGAGAAGAGAAGAGAAGAGAAGAGAAGAGAAGAGAAGAGAAGAGAAGAGAAGAGAAGAGAAGAGAAAAGAAAAAAGAAAAGAGAAGAGAAGAGAAAAGAAAAAAGAAAAGACAAGAAAAGACAAGAAAAGACAAGAAAAGACAAGAAAAGACAAGAAAAGACAAGAAAAGACAAAAAAGAAAAGAAAAGAAAAGAAAAGAAAAGAAAAGAAAAGAAAAGAAAAGAAAAGAAAAGAAAAGAAAAGAAAAGAAAAGAAAAGAAAAGAAAAGAAAAGAAAAGAAAAGAAAAGAAAAGAAAAGAAAAGAAAAGGTGATTTTTGTCCCTATTTGCTGAACCCAGCCAATATAAGGAAATGAAGCAGCAAGAAAACCAGCAGACACCCACATATATTTCCAAAGTTCTTCCTAACAGAGCCTAAAATTCCTCAATTGTAAAAAAGCAGTAGATTCTGGTATAATGTTTTCATGCTCTGCCTAAGTAAATTGTCACTTTATCAGTGTCCGTAAGTGCTTCAAACCACTGCTTTCACTCTTACACCACTGCTAGCTGTCATTGTCTTCTATGCTTCACTATTCATTCTCAGTTTTGTACTATTATACAGATCTTTACCCTCTCCCTAGGGGAATCAGAGGGCTTGAAATATGTAAACCAGTTTATTCCATGTTGTGGTTTAAGCCTGTATAACTCATGCGGTCGCTCTCTCACTCCCCCCTCTTTTTCCCCCCAGCTCCTGGGGTGATGTGGAGGAGAATCAAAAGAATGCAACTCCCACAGGCTGAGATAAGAACAGTTTAGTAACTAAAATATAACACAAATCAGTACTACTACCACCAATAATACTACAAGAGAAATACAAAGAAAGAGAATACAACTGCTCACCACCCGATACCAAGCCTGACCCAGCAGCGAACCCCCCCAGCAGCGAGCCCCACTCTTCTGGGTCTCTGCCCCTTGTTTTTACATCCTGGGCATGACGTGCTGTGGCATGGAATACGTCTTTGGCTAGTTTGGGTCAGGTGTCCTGTCTCTGCTTCCTCCCGGCTTCCCCTCTGCTCTGGAAGAGCATGAGACTCACAAAGTCTTTGGTTAGACCAAAACTTTCTAAGCAGTAACTGAAAACATCAGTGTTATCAGTGCTGTTCCCAGGCCCAAAATAAAAAAAAAAAAACCAGCACTGCACCAGCTACTAAGGAGAAAAATGACTGCTACTGCTGAACCCAGGACACCCCGACATTCCTTTCCTTTATTAACTGACTCTACCTCACTCAGGTAGAGGCATATAAATGACAGCACTCTGTAGTATTCCTCAGGCTAATGGCTAAAGAGCCTGTGGCAATATGAAGCACATTAGCAACTGTACAGTTCAGTCATTGGTTTTCAAAAATCTGCAATATGTTTGTCTTTTTAGATTTAATCTAATTCTTAATTCTCGAAGATGATGTTTAAAAACTTCTCTTTAGGAAGGATATGAAGGTTAAGCAAATAAATGTGTTTTATTAAAATATTTGGCATTAAATACAGGATTGCAAAGACAAAATGGGAAGAAAAAATTCTGTGGAGGCGGTGCTCACACTTGTTAGAAGACTAAGTCTTGCCTTGCTCATGAAACGCATCTTCAATAAAGTTTCTTTATTTTATTGTTAGCTGGTCCAAGGTACAAGTTTTTTATGAGTTGTTGATACATTATTTGGAATAAATATGTACGAATGCACAGAGTATACAAATGATTTACTGACTAGAGGTGGGGGCAAGTCCTTTATTGTCAACTACATTTTTTCCACTGAATGAAAAAGAACAATTGAGGAAAAAAATAATTAGTTCCTGTAAGACTAATTTATGTACATAAATTTCGAATGTAGTAAGAATGAACACTGCATTCAGCTTGAAGAAAAATTATTTATCACTTTTAGCAAATTATTTCATGTGCTTGGAAGTTTTGTTTTTTGAACATTTTTTATTAGCTTGTTTCTTGGTTTAGAGCACTAGACATTTGACTGTGGCATGATATACAATTTCAGGATAAGTGAGGCACTGAAAGAGTTAATATCCATGAAATGGAAGAGAAGGAGGAAAGTAAGTTGTTCACCTAGTTAAATATCTGTGAATTGTTTCAATGAATGTTCTAGGACACATCAAGAGAAAGTCCTGCTCTGTACGAGATTTCTGAATATTCAACTGGATTTTATTCCCCCACACACACTTATGATAGAGGGTGGATATAAGAAAGAAATGCACCTCTTATGCTGTGCTGTTATGTGATTTAGGTCAAATTAAAGTATTATCATATCAGACCTTAATATTTATAACTTTTCATTACTCCCAGTACACTGGCAAATACTTCCCCTTCTCTGGAGAAATCTCTCCTGGGGACAGACCTTAATTATAAAGTGGAAGTAATTAATGAACAGCGGGTGAAATTAAAGAAAAATAAACAGTGACTCAAGGCTTTCCTTAGATACTATTTTGGTATTGGTACTCACAATTTTCTTGTTCTCTTCCCCTTATAATTTATGGCTGCTGAAGAAAGTGAAAATTTAGAAAACACAGACATTTTTGATCTTATGATCTAATGCAGGCAGTGTATGTCTAGTCATATTTTTTTATGCTTGTTTCTGTTTTGTTTGAATTTTTAATACAGTCAATATATTTGAGAACAATCAGTAAATGTTGAAGCGTACAAATAAAGTAGAATTTGTCTTTCCAGAATCTCTTTCCTATAATTAAAGCTGATTATGGGAGATGGACTAAAGGTAAGCATTATACTGGCTTAAAAAAGTGGCTTTCTGAGTAGGAATCACTCAGAGTCTTCCTTTTAATGGGTGTATAGTGACTTTCTCTTCCATAAAGGAAATTTTGACCTGGCCATTTCTAAGCGCTCTAGGTCTTGAGTTTGTTTGCTTTCTACCTCATGAAAGAATCCAATGCAAGTATCATGTTACCAACATAACACAACTAATAAAAAATTGAAGTAAGGGCAACTGCTCTAGTAAGCCGACTAACTGAATCCTGAAGGTAGTTCTGAATCTTGACCATGCTTTCAATCATGCAGGATTCTGAATGTTGGCTTATTCTGACTTGTTTGATTAAAAAAAGGATCAAGTGATTTGAACTAAATCTAGAGCTGTTACAACCAATATGTGTACTGCATTAGGAACAGCCACCAGGTTCACAGAGTTGATGAACAATTCAGGTTGGAAGAGACCTCAGGATGCCTTTAGTTCAACTTCCTGCTCAAAGCAGGGTCAGCTATGAAATCAGAGCAGGTTGCTTGGGGGTTTTTCCTGCCAGGTCTTGGAAACCTCAAAGATTGAGACTCCACTACCTTTCTGAGCATTCTGCTGCATTACTTGGAAGTCCTCATAGTGAAACTATTCTGAATAGCTCCTCAGTGTATAAGCACAGAAAAACAACTTGGGGTAGGGCAAGCCACAGCTGAATAAGGTCAGATTTGATTTTATATGAGGTCAGATTAGATTTTATATGACATCATATTATGTAACTTTTATTGTCACATAAGCCCCTAAAAGGCATGTTTCCTTATAATTCATTTGTTCAGTTCCGGACAATGCCTTGAAAAATCAAAGTGATGAAAGGTTCCATGCCTGGAATTTGTGAATACCTTTTACTCCGTGACAGCTTTAACTTATATTATTAGCCAGGGGGGAATAATAACACAATTCTGTATGTTTTTTGGGTAGGCAGGCAGTAGCAGTAGATGGAAGATACGTTTATTGCTGTATATATCCTTGCCAATGTGATCAAAACACCTGGATTTGTCAGTTTGAACACGATGCTTTGGAATAGATTCAAATGCTTTACACTATGCATCCATAACTTTCAAATTATAGACCAGAAAAAATTCTGAAGATTCACTATTACTCAGGTAAACACATGAAAGTTTAAAACAGCTGATCAACACATCTTGAACCAAGAATGTGATTCAAGGTTTTACAACAGGAAATTTCTACAATTTAATCAGTAATCTTTTTTTCATTCTTTTTTTCACTCATGAGTTAAAACCGATGTTAGAAAAGCAAAAACAAAAAGCACAAATAGACCCCGAGAACTTATGTATTTAAAAACCTCAGTAAGAAGGTGTAAATAGTAGTAAGAAAGTGGATTTCATGAATGAATTTGTTATCCAAATGAAAGAATAGCATTTTACGGAGATATAAGACTTCACTATTATTATTATTGTTGTTATTATTTGGGTATTTATTTTAAATAAACTTACCATAATATAACTGGCCACCTCTTTGCAGATTTTATGGATTTCATCCATCTTTAATTAAAAAGTCAGTGGCTTACTGTTAATCAGAAATAATATCTTTTTTAAAAGGCAGTCTGGGAAAATAGTTTAGGAGGAGCTCTAATAAGAATTTATTTCAATGTTTTCATAATGGGAAGAGCTTTGATGCCACTGAATTTGCTGGATAATAGCTGAGCAGAAAAATCTTTTAGCTTTATGGTTTCTATGTGGGAGAGCTGCTAAACAGTGAACTGAGCTGAATTTCCAGTGTAATAATTTCTTTCTCTGTAGCTATTCATACTCCAGACTAAACCAGTCATTTCTCTGCAGTGCAGCACTGAAAGACAAGTATGCACATGTGGAGTTACAGTGATGAGTAGGCAACACACTCTTAAGCTTGAACCTTGCCATGCTAGCACTCTATGCAAAAAAAATTGTCCTGAAATTGAAGAACATCATTCCCAAGAAAGAGAGGAAACACCACTGCTTAAAAAAAAAAAAAAAAAAAAAAAAAGAAAAAAAAACCTAGGAAAAAAACCCCACCTAGGCTGAACAAAACGTTAGGAAATCCACCTTATAGGTTGGTTGTTCACTCTTGGTAGTTGATCTTTTTTACCTCTGTGTTCTCTGACTTTGATGTACAAGTGTAATAATTCTGTTTATGGTGATATTGCTCTGGTTTGATGTATGAGAAGTTACAGGGCAGCTACAATCAGAATTTCCCCTTAACTGTGTAGCAACACCACCAGTTTTTGGGAGTGAGAGGCTGCTGCCCTTTGTATTTTCATTTCAGATAACTAGCATAGTACAAATTAAAGGGAGACATATAAGGCAAAGTATGTGTTTATTGATTCCTGTGTTTACATCTCAGTCAGAATTTACCAAAATCATTGCCTTTAAAGAAGTCTGTTCTTGAAGGGCATGCCTTTTGCTCTCTCCTATTAGGAATTCACTCTGTCTTTTTAAAAACTGGAACCATTGAGTGTTTTTTCACCTACAAAGTCATGAACAATACATGGGTGTCACTTTTTGCAAATGAAGGTTGCAGTGAGAAAATCCAAATTCGCTGCATCCTTATTTAGTTATTCCCATATCTATAATTCTCTTCCAAAACCCTGAGGTAGTAATATTTGCTAGTGTAGACTGGAGATAACTGCATCAAAGTCAACCATCACCGATTTATTTCAGGTAAGGTTTTGGTCCCTTCATGATTTTAGTATGAAAGGCAACCGAAGAGTGTAAAATCCATTTCTGACTCAGCCTTACTTTTCCCAATCCCTGATATTCTCCACATACTGAGTGCTGCCTTTTCAGTATCCTCATGTTTTTTTCCCTTTTTCCTGTTATTTTGTGCCTTCATTAGCCTTTATTCTCTGAAACTGCAACTTCTTCCATTCCTCCACACCTCTCCACCTGTTTGTATTCTCTATCACAGAATCACAGAATCACAGAATAGTAAGGGCTGGAAAGGACCTCAAGATCATCGAGTTCCAACCCCCCCGCCATGGGCAGGGACACCTCCCATTAAAACATGCCATCCAAGGCTATGTCCAACCCCACCTTGAACGCCGCCAGGGATGAAGCATTCACAACTTCCCTGGGCAACCCATTCCAGGGCCCCACCACCCTCACAGTATAGAACTTCTTCCTCAGATCCAATCTAAACTTCCCCTGTTTAAGTTTAAACCCATTACCCCTTGTCCTCTCACCACAGTCCCTAATGAAGAGTCCCTCCCCAGCATCCCTATAGGCGCCCTTCAGGTATTGGAAGGCTGCTATGAGGTCTCCACGCAGCCTTCTCTTCTCCAGGCTGAACAGCCCCAATTTTCTCAGCCTATCTTCATACGAGAGGTGCTCCAGTCCCCTGATCATCTTCGTGGCCCTCCTCTGCACTTGTTCTAACACTTCCATGTCCTTTTTATGTTGAGGACACCAGAACTGCACACAATACTCCAAGTGAGGTCTCACAAGAGCAGAGTAGAGGGGCAGGATCACCTCCCTCGACCTGCTGGTCACACTCCTTTTGATGCAGCCCAGGATACGGTTGGCCTTCTGGGCTGCAAGCGCACACTGCCGGCTCATGTTCATTTTTTCATCAACCCACACCCCCAAGTCCTTCTCCGCAGGGCTGCTCTCAATCTCCTCCCCGCCCAACCTGTAGCTGTGCCTGGCATTGCTCCGACCCAGGTGGAGGACTTTGCACTTAGCATGGTTGAACTTCATCAGGTTGGCATCAGCCCACCTCACAAGCGTGTCAAGGTCCCTCTGGATGGCATTCCTTCCCTCCAATGTATCAACCGAACCACACAGCTTGGTGTCATCGGCAAACTTGCTGAGGGCGCACTCAATCCCACTGTCCATGTCACCCACAAAGATGTTGAACAAGACCGGTCCCAACACCGATCCCTGGGGGACACCACTCGTTACTGGTCTCCAGCTGGACACTGAGCCACTGAGCACTACTCTTTGCGTGCGGCCATCCAGCCAGTTCTTTATCCACCGAGTGGTCCACCTATCAAATTGATGTCTCTCCAACTTAGAGAGAAGGATGTCATGGGAGACAGTGTCAAAGGCTTTACACAAGTCCAGGTAGATGACATCAACTGCTCTGCCCCTGACCATCAGTTCCGTAGCCCCTTCATAAAAGGTCACCAGATTGGTCAGGCAGGATTTCCCCTTCCTTCCACATCTATTTTTTTTAGTTTGTTGTTAGTGCAACCCTTCATCATGATGTGCTATCTCAACCATTTTCAAACCTCTTAAACTCGCTGGAGGAGACTGTGATCAAAGCAAATAAGAGAACGTATGGAAAGGCATTTATGATTTCTTTTTTACTTTCTGCTCCCATGCCTTGTGTCTGTGTCCTCTGCCATTCAGCCTGCTGACTCTCTGACTGGTTTAATCTGACTTCTTTCACAGCTAAGTCTAACATCAAACGCTTTCCATCATTTAATACCTGTAACGGTGCAGGACATCTCCATTAAAAATACATCAGTAGAAAGGAAAACAAATGGAATTGATTTGCTTGCAATGTAATGGGTTTCCCTTGGGCCATATAGTATAATTTTGTTGTCAATATATCCCTGTTTTTCTTTCTTTATCTCTAAAGGAATTCTTTAAAGTATTTCTAGAAATAAATTAGGAAATAGCTACACAGGCAAGGCAATATTCAAAACCAGAGAAGCCACAGAAAGTAGTCTTAATATTGCAGTAATTAATCTAGCATGGTTACTCAGGCGTACAGAATTTACTTATCTATTTTCCATGTCTATTTTCACACACTCCAGCAGTTTCTCAGTTTCTTCAGCTTCATCTGGCCTCTGAAATCTGATGGATCTTTGATGTTCCATTAATATAATTAGTTTGTGAAATCTCAATCCAGACCTGCTCTGAAATTTTGGTAAGAGGCAATAATTTAGAGGTATCAATCTGCTACATGGACAGTGAATACATGAACAGAGTAAGAAATTATTGAGGCTTTTATCCAAATTAAAGTTTACCAAGTATGGAATGAATTTTTTCTTCAAGACCCTACTCTAATCTAGCTCACCAGAACATAATAGAACATGAATTATATGTAATTAAATTTTACATGTTTTTATTCTCAGTGAGGACAGTTATGAAGACCTATAGTCACCTATGTAGTTTTCTTAACAGGGCTGTTTAGTTTAGGACATAGCATATTGTGGTTTTGCTTCTAAAAAGTGCTACAGCATACTATGGGATGACTCACTACATTGAAATAGCTCAGGAAAGGTTTTGATCTGAACCCTAGAAACTTGTCCCTGAATGAAGAGGTACTATGGAACACAAACAGAAACTTTGTTATTGACCATTTATTCTTATGTTAAACTTCCAATGTTACTTCTTTCTGCTTCTGGGGAAAACAGGGTACACATAAAGATGAAATTAGACCAACTCTTTTCCTCCAGTGAAGACCTCCAGGCCTTGTCTCAAGAGCAAGGGAGGGAGAGAGATTATGTGTGAACACAGCCTTTTTTGGGAGTAATTTGCTGCCACTATCATGGCTCAATATGATAGAATTATTGTTCATAAGGTTTGTCCTATCCTATCAGCTTTATTACACCCATTTCCAGGATTTCATGTCAATGAAATTCCTCACAATTTATTTTGTGTAAAGTATATAAGAAGCAATTTTACTGAAATCTTGCAGTCTTTTTACACTTCTCTGTGAAAAGGATAATCCCTACAGAACATACAAAGCAGAAAGGATCTTTTTCTACATGTGCACAATAAAACCTTAATATTTTAATTATATGTCTCGTAGCCTCTTTTTCTGACTAAATATAAAACATAGGGTTTGACTAATGCAAGACAAAAAGGTAAAGGCCAGAGGTCAGAATTAAACAGACACTGAGGCATTTCAAAACTTTGGAGCAGAAAACTGCTTTGGAAACCTCAGATTTCCCTTTTCATGAGCTTTCACATCTAATTCCTACCTTCTTTGATTTTATTTTTTTTATATATTACATAGTTTAAGGAAGCTGCATAGTGCTACTGTACACAAGAAAAGAAGGTACAACTTTAATAAGCTCCATCTTCTTTGGGATATAGTGTCATTTTATTCAGTTGAGTATACAAATCAGATATGAGTTGTAGAAACAGCTAATGAAAGCTGGGAATTAAAAAAATGCTACAGAGAGTTTCTGGAGCAGACTGAATCAGAAAATGTGTAAAAAAATTAATGCTGACATTTAATGTTTTGATTAATAATAGAATTCAGAATAATTGAAAATCCCATTGAGAAATGTGCTCTAAATTAAATCTCCATCAAAATGGAATACTTGCTAGGACAGATAGAGACCCAGAATTTCACCTGCAAAAATGTAATTACTTTGTCAGGATTGCTTCTAAGCTTCTATTTAGTCGTGTCTGTTAGAATTAGAATCACTGGTGGAGAATGCTAGTCTTTCCGTGACTGGAAAGTAATATTTTTCTCTTAATTTCTCAAATAAAAAGAAAAAAAAAAGAAAAAGAAAACCTGTAATGATGATACCTTTCTTATAGGAGGATTACAACGTGAAAGAACATTTGATACAAGGCATTCAGTACTTTCTCAGTGAAAATTTATTCTACAGGCTAATTTTGGTTTTACTAGTAGCAGTATACCTCATATCTTAAATCAAAAATGGGACAGTGGAATCCAGACATTCTAAGCTTGTGTTGACAAAAAAAAGTATTTACCCAAAATGTGCTTAAACTGACAAAACTTTCCTTGATTTTGCAACCAAGTAAAGAATCATCTTGGATTTTGTCACCTACCTTTACATTACACCATATCAATCTCAGTACCGGGCTGTGCATACTGGAGTGTATTTTTATTTAGTCAGTGGAGAGAAATAGGCATTTCTAGCATGTAATTGCTCATCATTGTTTCAAGAATACATTTTATGATGAGAGGAAATGCATTTAGGTATTGCCAGACTTTCTCAATTTACTCAAAAAAAATAATCTCAGATGTACCATTTTATTGCTAATCAGATGATTTCCCCGTGTATAGCTGTGAGTGATCACCTGCAAGAGATCAGAAAAATTGGGAGATTTGTATTTAAGAACAACAGAAAAAAAGGCAAAAATTTTTTCACAAACCAGCATACAGAACTAGATCCAGAGCCAGTAAGAATGAATCTATCCAAAGACATATGTCATGAAAATCAAAACATAGAATCATAGAATAGAATCATAGAATAGTTAGGGTTAGAAAGGACCTTAAGATCATCTAGTTCCAACCCCCCTGCCATGGCCAGGGACACCTCACACTAAACCATGTCACTCAAAGCTCTGTCCAGCCTAGGCTTGACCACCGCCAGCGATGGAGCATTCACAGCTTTCCTGGGCAACCCATTCCAGTGCCTCACCACCCTTACAGTAAAGAACTTCCTCCTTATACCCAATCTAAACTTCCCCTGTTTAAGTTTTAACCCGTAAATCATCTAGCAGTCTGTCCTGGGTTCAGCAGCAGCAGTCATTTTTCTGCTTCTTGGTAGCTGGTGCAGCACTGTGTTTTTGATTTTGGGCCTGGGAACAGTGCTGATAGCACCAGTGCTTTCAGTTACTGCTTGGTGAAGTTTAGGCTGGCCAAGGACTTTGTGAGTCTCATGCTCTGCCAGGGAGGAGGGGAAGCCGGGAGGAAGGAGAGACAGGACACCTGACCGAGACTAACCAAAGAGGTTATTCCATACCACAGCATGTCATGTCCAGGATGTAAAGACGGAGAGCAGAGACCCTGAAGGGTGGTGGGGGTGCACTGATGGGGGTGCAATGCTAGCTCGGGCTTGATATTGGGTGGTGAGCAATTGTATTCTTTTCCCGTGTATTTTCTCTTATCATTATTATTATTGGTGGTAGCAGTAGTGATTTATGTTATACCTTAGTTACTAAAGTGTTCTTATCTCAACCTATGGGAGTTGCATTCTTTTGATTCTCCTCCCCATCCCCCCGAGACTGGGGGAAGAAAGAGTGGGGAGTGAGTGAGAGAGCAACTGCATGGGTTTATAGAAGCTTAAACCATGACACAGTCTTAGCCATCAGTGCACTTGACATTTAATACTCTCCATAAGCAAAATTTTCAGTATGTCTACCAAACGAACTTTCTTCACACAGGGACTTTTAAATTAAATTATTGTGCTGGGACGTTTTTTTTTTTTTGTGAGAAGAAGAAATGCAAGGGGGCTGTGACAAGCTCTTAGTCAGCCACAGAAATGGACTATGGGAATCTTTCTAGAATACTGATCCCAAATGTGGAAAAAAATATTAATATCTCTGTTGCACATTACTGTCTTACAATGCAAAGACTAAGCACAATTAGCTACATTAGGACAGTTTTGAATAGAAAAAATTAGAAAAAATTTTAATGATGATCTGTATACCTAACCCCATAAATACATGCATATATTGGCATACAGGTAATTGCATTTTTTTTACTTGCAAAATAATTTCAGCTCTGTAGATCTTAATGTTATAGTTATTTAATTAGCTTGGTTCATGAACTGATCAAATTTCATTTTTCAAATGTTTGCTCTTGAGAAAGTATTCATAGGCTATGTCTTGAACATAAATCTTAATATGTAGCTTCTTCATAAGCTTATGTATACATAGTCTCTAAAGGTCAGCATGGACCCAATTTAGCAATACACTTAGGAATGAATTAACATTCCATTCAAACTGATGTCATTTAGAAATATGTGCAAACATTTCTACATCCAGATTGTGTTTTAATTGATTTTTATTGAGTAAAAATGCAAGTAGTATGTTTTTGAAGGAATAAAGGCTTAAAATCTGATAGTCCCCAAATACTCATAATGAAGTACTTAGTAATTTAGAATTTCCTTCTTGTACACGTAGTATTTGTTTATGTTTCTCTCACTGGTGTTTTTCCCATTGGTGTTCTTCCTGCCATCAATATATGTGTTAAAATATTCACACAGAAAATAGCCATAAAATAGAAACAAAGCTGAATCGTGTTTATAACTCATTTTCAGAAAATCTAGCAAGAAAATTCTATGAAACATTTTTTCAGCTCTAGATTCAAATCAGAAGTTTGTGTAATTATGCTTTTTATTTTACTAGGTTTTTTTCCTGAAGAGTTAAATCACTTACCTCACTTGCTTTCTGTTCAATAAAATATTTGTATTTCAAATACGTAATTCACTAATTTAAACAAAAATAAAAAATCTGATATTATGATAGATGTTTACAAATCTATTTTCTTTCTCTCTGAGACACATGTCATCTGGATTCCTCTCCCACTATCTGAATCATGTAATTAGAAGTTACTAATTTAGGATTTCCTTTCTTTAGACATAATGTAGATTTTAATTCATAAATATAGAAGAGTATGCATGAGTATATATATATATGAGATAAGGCATAACAAAAAAGAGGGAAGAGTAGAAAAAATATTAGCTTTGTCTGAACTGTGGTGCACTTCAGGGAGGAAATCAGATGCATAACAATTTTGGAACACAGTTTCAGAGTTTAACACACATTAGCAATTCAATAAACTCAAAAGAGCTCAACTAACTTCTTCACATAGGCTGTTATCACCTTTCAAGAAACAACAGTAGCTTCAAGCCCTTCTAGAACAAGAAAACCCACACAGATCAGTGTCTGTGATTTTCTGAAGTGCATTGTTTAAGTAAAATTCTGCTCTGATGAATAAGAGATTCACAGACAGATCTGGCTTAAGTTCAAGAAACCAAGAATCTTGAAGCTTACTTTCCCTACCTGTAGAGAAGTGTATCACTCTCTAGATGAGATGTTGTCCTAACAAGTTTTTGAAGCTGGATGTGTTCCAAATTAAACACCCCCCAAAGACCTTCTGTTTGGCATCTGCACAACATTATATAAAAATCCAAGAGGGAAGCAGAAAAGGAGGAAGTCATGATGCTTTAGAGATCTGACAAAGCTTGATAAAACCCATGACCTGCCTGTTTTTCTGCATGGAATGTTAGACAGAAAGTCCAACCATGGAGAAATCTGAAACATTTCTCCCAAAGGTGAACAAACTGGCTGGTTTCCTGGGTCTACACTGGAAATAATTGCACAGTGAAAGCTCGTTTAAGATTTTTCTTTCTGGCATTTATATGATTATATAGTTAGAACTATATTAACAGAGACACTAATTCTCTGGGAATGAAATAATCCCTTTTCACACTTTGAATTTATGATTGGTGCCAGAGATTGTAAACTTAGTGCAGGATTTTGAGTAGTCTGTCATTCAAAAATTTATTTCTGGTAGTGCTGGTGAGGACTGGAAAAAGTGTGTAAGAAAGAAGGTTAATCTTCTGTATTTAGAAATAAAAGAGATTTTACTAATTTCTTACAAGTCCTGCTTGTTTTTTCAAAACTCTTTAATTGTTCAGACAACAACAGATCAGCAAGAACTGTTCTTTGGAGAGAAGATGCGATGAAAGAGGACACAGAGGAAGGAATATTGTGAGGAAGATACAGGAATGATAGCAGAAGAAGATAATACATGAGATGATTTCTTGGTTTAGGTTTTGTTTTGTCCTTTGGGAGCAGTACCTCTGGTTTGCTGCAGGAATAGTCCACTGCCTCTGTACAACAATGCAGAAGATATTCAGAATTTTTAATGCACGATTCTGACTTTCTAGTAATAACTGTTCAAGCAGATATAGAAAATATTGTAGTTCTCTGTGAAAGATGAATAAAGTCTTCACTACATGTTGCAACTCTGCATATTATAACTCATGGTCATGAAAGGATTCTTCCTTATTGTGAAAAAACCTGTGATGAAAATTAAATATGGGTTATTAAACACATCAACAAACTTGTTTTAATGCTTTATCAGGGCTTAAACCCAGACAGCCATGATGTGCCATGCAGCTGCTTACTCAGCCCCCCTCTTCCCTGCTCCACCCCAGGCAGAATGAGGAGGAGAACTGGAAGAATGTAAACTCCACAGGCTGAGAGAAGGAAAGTTTAATAACTGAAATTATATAAACTATAATTATAATAATATCAATACTGATAATATTGATAATAATAATAGGAAAAAAAAAACCTATAAATTAAAATTCTGAAAACCCAAGTGATGCACAATGCAATGGCTCGCTACTCACTAACTGATACACAGCCCTACCAGAGCAGCACTCCGGTTTCTTCTGAGTGGCTCCCAGGGTTTACATACCGGGCATGACGTGGTGTAGTATGGAATATCCCTTTGGCTAGTTTGGGTCAGGTGTTCTGTCTCTGCTCCCTCCCAGCTTCTTGTGCCCTTCCTCAATGGCAGATCATGAGACTGAAAAGTCCTTTATCAGGCTAAGCACTATTTAGGAAAAACTAAATTATTGGAGTGGTATTAGCACTATTCTCAGACTAAAGCCAAAACACAGCTTGTGGATCTTTGTATACTTTGTATATAATGTTTGTATACTCTTTGTATATTTTTTGTATTGGGGAATTATTGAGTTTCTAGACATGCATATCTGTCCCTCAAGACTGTAAACCTATTTGGTAGTATTCTCACTGACAAAACACATTAATTACATTCATAGTTCTTTAATTTTATATCTGAGCTTTATGCTCTGCAAATGATGTTTTGTGGCATGAACCTGACACTTGAAATCTGTGCTTTCCCATCACCTCAGACAGACACATCTTAGCTGATAAAATATACAGCCATGTTTTAGAAGCAACAATTCACTAGGTCCTTAACAAAACCTTGCTAAGTGACCACCGTGGTTCAGTGCTTTTTTAACAGCACAGTGTCAAGAAAAAGAAGTCTAGCCCATTCACCAGTAAACTGTAAAACTGGGAAAGCATCCTTTTACTAGATTACTAGTTCATCTCATAAGAGTTTGCTTTCTTATGTAAAATGACTTAATGGCACCTCCTCCTAGAGCACTAAAATGCTACTATAGCAGAAAACACACAATGACCATTTCTCAGTTATCATCTGCTGGAACTTGGAAAAGAACAAAACTGGTTCAAAAGATCTGAGCACCTCATTTTTATTACATGAACGCTAATTTAAATGTAATTAAATATAAGGTAATTACTATGAGTTGGAAGAATTTTCTTTTCTCCCGTTTTTCATGTACAGCTGACTAAAACTCCAGAAAATGCTGTTCAGTTGTTTATCCTTTACAGCTTATTTAGGCAGTTAACAATTTGGACCACTGAAATTCTTTTTTAACATCTCACAGAATGTGCTTCTGTTGAACTTTGGTGTGATAACAAAGAATCTTGTATGTGTAGGTGCAGAGACTTCCTGAAAGGATTTTAAGAAAGAATCTGAACATCAAAGTCATGGATGAAGAGTGATATACTATCCCAGTCTTCAATTGATGGAGCTTGAAATCAGAGGCTTAAAATTTTATTTTCAGGTCATCTTGGAATAACCGCTGCTAGGAATTACTATTTCTGGGGAGTCATTAACCACTTGGTACAAGGAGGATACTTTTTTTATAGATCAGTTTATCTGGATGGAGAAAAAAGGGAGCAAAGAAAGCATAGGTTTCAAAACAGATATACTTGGAACATACTGTTACATACAGATATAATATACAGACATAAACTGCTGTAAGAGCACCATTGGGAATCAAATACTGATATGAAATCAAACTATACTCACCTTTGTAAAACATTCTGCATTCCTGAAATTGTAGCAGCTATAGGAAGAAAGAATGCAGTTTATTACATAGGGTTGTATATCTTTGCTAGGAGAGAAAATTCACAGCTGTTTCTGTGAGTTGCGTTCTCCAGCCCTTCAGTTCATCTCAACAGCAGAGGTAAAGTTCACACTTCCTATTTCTTAACTAGAAAGCTGCTTATGTAGCTAAAATTAGCCAAAACCACTGTGGAACAAACCAGGTTTGTAATATACAGCTTTTATCCAGTATGAAGAGGTATTAAAATTCGACATTAACATTGCTTTATAATGCTATAATGCTAGCAATAAATAATAACATGCGATTTTATGAATTTTTATTAATAAGCATTCATGAGGTCTGCACTCAAATTTACTCTGAAATGAACACCTGTCAATATTCTACATGAACTCTTGATTAGCTGATACAATATCCCATGAAATTCAGAAAGGAAATTAAAAAATGTTTCAAAAATCTTTTTTATCTGCACTTTTTAACAGATAAGCAAACCATATCACAAAGGAACAAGAGGCTGTCACTGATTTTTTTTCCAGAGGGCTATTTCCACCTATACAATTACCCCGAAAGTTCACAATCCCAAATGCAAATGCATATGCTGATATTAAAGTTAAATATGGAATCATAGAATCATAGAACAGTTAGGGCTGGAAAGGACCTTAAGATCATTTAGTTCCACTATCAGTTTTCAACTAATGTAAAGCTCCTTTAAGCATTTTTACAGAACTATGAACATTGCAGCATAATTAAGAATTTCTTTTTAACTGAAGCATATTTTTTTTCAGTAACAACAAAGAAAAAGAAAAATATGTTGATAATAGAATTATTTTCAATTTTATCACTCCACCACATAACAAAAATTTTTCATTCTGCTCTGTCAAAACACTGTATTTCATGTATTTATTTTTTTAACCTTAAATAGTATTTTGGCAAAATTCTAAATTCCAAAAAAAGGGATGTTTCAAATCCTTTAAATATTTAAATCATGGTTAATCTAATTCCTTTTAAACTTCCAGAACTGCATGCTTTGTACATATTCATTCACAGCAGTCATCCAAAACCAGTGGTAAAATATTGATCCTTGAAACTGTCTTTAGTAAAAGACTTACACTTCTTTGCCCTAAGTTCTGGGTTAGGGTAATTCTGGGAGGAAAAAGACATGACATGTTGCTTTAGAAAAGGAATTTGGAATATATTTGAAGTTGCTTATGTCTTGCAATGCCAAAAAGAGCCCTAACGGAGATGGATCAGTGGGCAGAAGGCAAGGGAATATAGTCACAAGTGCAGAGTAAACACAATTTATCATTTGGTTCCATAGTTTATCACAGTCTTATCTGTCTGTTTTCTCTGGTCCTGATCCTGCACAACTGCAGAGCAAAGAATGGTTTGTCTTTGATGTAAATAAACGTAGGAGCATATTTAATCTAGCTGCTTGCATTACCAGAGTCTGTGTAAAAATATCAAACCTAGTTTGATATTTCCTCTTTCCCTTTATCCAGTTCAGATCTTCTCCTGCTAATATATAATGGCATTTTTAGTTCACCAAGTATCTGAGGGTGGGCTGCGGTTATTTCTTTTTTTATTTTTAACTAGTTGTATTTCTAAATATATTCTCAATATTCTGAAAATTCTTGACTTCCTTTCTAAAATGATTCAAGAAAAGGACTCGGAAGAGAGAGTGGGAAAAAAAGAACAATTACGTTGTTAGAAAATCGTTTTAAAAGCGCTGCCAGTATCAGCGAGTACCAGCAACAGATTTTCAAAACTGCAGTTATGGCTGAAAATTATATATGCACAAATTAACCTCATTCAGCTCAAGTGAATGCCACAGCATTTTTTACAACAGTAGTAACTTAATCTGATGAAAAGAAGGGAACAAAACACAGTCATATAAAGCACCAAATTGCAAGTTGACACATTTAAACCGACACATTTAAAGAACTCTTAATATTGCACCTTTTAAAATATAAAGGCAAAGATGCATAGTCTATCAACTTGTTGCAATCTGTTTGAGCCATATCAGTCCACACAATTGAGGTCCAAAGAACTGAGACGAATGTGAGGTAAAAAAAGAAAAAGAGTAAAAGAAAAATATGGAGAAAAAAGACAAACCGAAGAAATGTTTTTACATTGTAAGGAAGTGTTATTTGAAACCTCCTTTATTGATCATAGTGAAAAAACTACCCTCCATCAGCAATTAGAGTTCCGTTTTTCTTGACTTTATTTTTCACTTTCAGCAGGTGGTGGGAGGAAAGACTTGATTTAGCCATGATTAACGTTCTCCTATGGGAAGTGTTAAAACTATCAATAAATATTTATTAAATTGTACTTTCAGAAAAATGTACAAGAAAATTGTCTTGAGGTACGTGATGAAAATCCCATTTTGTCTGTAAACAGGAAAAAGAAATTATTCCTGTTCTAGCTTTGTGTGAGGGAGTGTGTGTGTAATCAGATGACAAAGCAGCACTGTAGAGTTACTGTACAGACAAATCACTTTCTTCATAAACAGAGGTTTGACTCAAATATGTGATTCTTAGCAGGATTTTCTTTAATGACTGTTAAATTATTCTTAGATTAAACCAACCAGATTTGAAGTTCCTTGTAAAAGCCTTCCAAAAATGGTAGATATTGTTCCTTCATTGTATCATAGTTAAGTTCTTGAGTTGTGCCGGAAATGCAGATAACATAAAGGGAAGGCAGACTAAGGCCATAAACAAAAGTTACGATTAATAGTTGAGAAGGGATAAATTTTAGTCTGAATGTTATTCTGGATTATTGTGTGCTTAAAGTATCAGTTTATTCATCTGAACAAAACAGATAATGAACTTTATCAACATTAAGCTTTTGAAAAGCTGCAGGATATATAAGCACTTGACACAGTCATGTCATATGCCAAATCAGCAACCAGTACTCTTGATTCTTTAGGGATAGTTGTGTAACTTGCTTGTAATTGTATTGGGCTTGTCAGAGGTAATTTCTGTGAAACAAAGTTACTTTAAATTGGAGCTTTTCATGTCTGGCTCTTTGTCTGATGCAACAAGTTGAGTTGAAAAACATTATATTCCAATTGTTCATTTAATCATATTGTTTGTCTTAATATAAGATTGATTTTTCGTAGCTGAGTTTATGTGAACGTCATTAATGGCCATAATACTAACGGGATTATTCTGCTTTTGATCTGTACTTACAAAATTTGATTGTTATATGAACTGCTCAACTTTCTAAACTCCCCTTTCTTTTTTTCTTGTTTTTTTTTTTTTTTCCTTTTTCTTTTTCCATTTTTTTTCCCTGGCCTCTCATTGAACTGTTAGAAATTTCAGGAGGGGAGAGGAAAAGGCAAAGATGGAAAGCAACTGGGTCCAGAAGAGCCCATTGCAAAAATAGTAGAATACCTTGGGGGAATAAAGTCTGCGTTCTAAAAACTCTTTTTAAGAGACCTTTGTCTGGGGCCCTGGAGTCTCCTTCTGTATCACTTAATTAAAATCAGAATTAGCAACAGGGAAGCTTGCATGTTATCAGCATGATCAGGACAAAGCCTGTGGTGCTCTAGGCAGACTTACAATGGAATGTGGTATGGCGTGGGAAGATAATGCAGAGGCGATACAAAGGCTCACAGGGACAAAAGCAAAATTATATCAGTTTAAAATAATCGTAACATATTTTTAAAAAGGCATCTGAATTGCAAACCTGGTTAGATTTTGCTTATTAAAAGGAATGGGCTGGTTTGATTTTGATGAGTCTTTTCTGACAAGAAAACTGGACAAGCAGCAGCAGCAGCACAACCCCAAACCTGATAACCAATAATTCTGCTGTGCAGGAGGAAATTATTTTCTGAAATGTAGTTTATGCAAGCTTTTAATTCAGTCTAATTTTTAAATTATTTCCTCATACAGTGCTTCTTTTCAAGTATTCAAAGGAGGTACCAGCGCTTCATGGAAAAGTTTAACACTTCTGTTTTTCACACATGTATTTTCTCAGCTAACTGGACCACTGATGAAAGCTGCTAGATTAGCACCCTTGGACATCAAAAGTCTCTATTTAGTCACCCAATAGGTAAAACATGATCAGTAGTGCAGTGTGCTCCCTTCCACACAGACAGGCTGAAAGGCCAGGATGTTGCCCTGGAAAGCTTTATCCATGGAAAAGAAAAAGAAAGGGAAAGTCCACCCCTAAAGTGTAAGAAACAATTGGTTTTAAAGACACCTGAGAATCTGAAATAGATTACACAGCTGAGAGACCTAATAGTGATTTTTCTCAAATGGGCTATTATATACGCATTTTAAAGAAGCTGGAATGACTTCTTCAGCAGCTGTGACTTATTTGTATGGTCTTCTCAACAGAAATAAGCTTACAAATTATTTAATTATCTCTCAAGCAAGGTTCATAAGTCATGAGGAGTTCTTTCAAAAAATCTGCTTGTTCACTGCTGTAAATACCCTGCTTAAAATGTTAGTGCATTTCAGATTTCAGGTCAGGGTGAATAAGGTGGAGAAATAAAAGAAAGTAAGAAATTAAGTATGAAAAATAATATTAATGACAGACTGTTAAGGAAAAGGTAGCACAGACAGAATATGAGGTAGGGACAAGCATCAGAAATAATGTAGGTTCCGGATTTTCTTGTAAGTGTGGCAACAGATATGCTAGAATTGAAGGACAATACAAGGACACTCAGGGCGGTGAGAAGAGCGTGCAGCAAGCTCACTGCCCTGGACTTCAAGGGAGCAGACTTTGGCCTCTTCAGGACCCTGATTAATAAGGCTCCATGGGATGTAGCCCCAGAGGGCAGGGGAGCCCAAGACTGCTGGTTGATATTCAAGGATCACCGGCTGCAAGCAGAGAAGCAATGCATCCTAACAAGAAGGAAGTGCTGCAGGAAGGCCAGGAGACCTCCTTGGATGGATAAGGACCTGCTGAGGAAAATTCAAAGAAAAAAAGAGTCTTATAAAAGGCAGAATCAAGGACAGGCAGCCTGGAAAGAATACAGGGTTGTTTTCCAGGAAGCTAGGGACCAGGTTAGGAAAGCTAAGGCCCACTTAGAATTAAACTTGGCTAGGGATGTTAAGGATAACAGGAAGGTATTCTATAGGTACATTGCAAATAAAAGACAGACTAGGCACAACGTGGGCCCTCTCCAGAAGCTATCAGGAGAACTGGCTACCCTGGATTTGGAGAAAGCTGAGGTTCTTAATGACTTCTTTGCCTCAGCATAAACTGGAAAATGCTCTGACCACACCACCCAAGTCTTGAAAGACAGAAAGGACTGTGAGAATAAAGACCCTGGGCCCACTGTAGGAGAGAATCTGGTTCGAGACCATCTTAGGAACCTGAATGTACACAAGTATGTGGGACCTGATGAAATCCATCGATGGGTCCTGAAGGAGCTGGCAAATGAAGTTGCTAAGCCACTGTCCCTCATATTTGAAAAACATGGCAGTCAGGTGAAGTTCCCGATGACTGGAAAAAGGGAAACACAACCCCCATTTTTAAGAAGGGGAAAATGGATGACCCAGGGAATTACAGACCAGCCAGTCTCACCTCTGTGTATGACAAAATCTTGGAGCAGATTCTCCTGGAAGGCATGCTAAGTCATATGAATAATAACATGGTGGTTGGTGACAGCCAGCATGGCTTCGCTAAGGGGAAATCCTGCCTGACCAATCTGGTGGCCTTCTATGATGGAGCTACGGAACTGATGGGCAGAGGTAGAGCAGTTGATGTCATCTACCTAGACTTGTGCAAAGCGTTTGACACTCTCCCACATGACATCCTGCTCTCTAAGTTGGAGAGACATCAATTTGATAGGTGGGCCACTCGGTGGATAAAGAACTGGCTGGATGGCTGCACGCAAAGAGTAGTGCTCAATGGCTCAATGTCCAGGTGGAGACCAGTAACGAGTGGTGTCCCTCAAGGATCGGTGTTAGGACTGGTCTTGTTCAACAGCTTTGTGGGTGACTTGGACAGTGGGATTGAGTGTGGTCTCAGCAAGTTTGCCAATGACACAAGGCTGTGTATTTTGGTTGATATGCTGGAGGGAAGGAATGCCATCGAGAGGGACCTTGACATGCTTGTGAGGTGGGCTGATGCCAACCTGATGAAGTTTAACCATGCTAAATGCAAAGTCCTCCACCTGGGTCGGAGCAATGCCAGGCACAGCTACAGGTTGGGCAGAGAAGAGATTCAGAGCAGTCATGCAGAGAAGGACTTGGGAGTGTTGGTCGATGAAGAAATGAACATGAGCCAGCAGTGTGCACTTGCAGCCCAGAAAGCCAACCGTATCGTGGGCTGCATCAAAAGGAGCGTGACCAGCAGATTGAGGGAGGTGCTCCTGCCCCTCTACTCTGCTCTTGTGAGACCTCACTTGGAGTATTGTGTGCAGTTCTGGAGTCCTTAACATAAAAAGGACATGGAAGTGTTAGAACAAGTGCAGAGGAGGGCCATGAGGATGATCAGGGGACTGGAGCACCTCCCATATGAAGATAGGCTGAGAAAGTTGGGGCTGTTCAGCCTGGAGAAGAGAAGGCTGCATGGAGACCTCCTAGCAGCCTTCCAATACCTGAAGGGGGCCTATAGGGATGCTGGGGAGGGACTCTTCCTAAGGGACTGTAGTGAGAGGACAAGGGGTAACAGGTTCAAACTTAAACAGGGGAAGTTTAGATTGGATCTGAGGAAGAAATTCTTTACTGTAAGGGTGGTGAGGCCCTGGAATGGGCTGCCCAGGGAAGTTGTGAATGCTTCATCCCTGGTGGCGTTCAAGTTGGGGTTGGACATAGACTTGGATGGCATGTTTAATGGGAGGTGTCCCTGGCCATGGCAGGGGGGAGCTGAAATTAGATAATCTTAAGGTCCTTTCCAACCCTAACTATTCTATGATTCTGTGACAGTACGTGACAGGGAGAGACAGGATCTACTAGGACAGACAGGCGGCATGGGTAGGGAGCAAGAAAATGGAACCTTGTAGCAGTGTATTTTACTCTCTGCTCGGAGGAAACCATTCTTGGCATCACAAAGAAGGCTTATAAAAGCAGGGAGTTCTCGTACAGTGTTTCTCTCACTCAGAAAGCTTGTAGAAGTCAGATTGTCCTCTCTGCTTGTCTTTTTCTTGTCCTAGGAAAGAGAGTTGCTTTTGTAAAGTCAGAACTTAACTGGAGATGGTATATGGTGGCCTACAAATCCTTATGCTCCGCTGGTGCATTTATAGTATCTTTCTCATAGTGTATTTTTAACACCTTTATCAAGGTCTTGGACAAAGCAAAATAGTGTGCTCTCATCAGGTTTGCAGATGACACCAAACTGGGGGAGGTGGCAGAGGGAGATGTGGAGGAATGGGCCAGTACCACCCTGTACACTCAGGGGCAGGGCTGCTATCCAGAGGGACCTAGGCAGGGGTGTGAGGTGGGGCTAACAGAAAGCATGGGTAATTCTGCAAGGGAAAATTTAAAATCCTCCATATGGCAAAGAATAAGTCTATCCTTGCTGGTATAAATCCTCAGCTAACAGGCTGGGAGTGGTGTGGCTGGTGACCATCTCTGCTGAAAAGGCCTTATGTGCCCATGGTGGTGTCCTGGTTTCAGCACGAGGCTGTAGTATGCCCTGACAGCAGATGTGTCCAGCAACATCCTGGCTTGTATGAACAGGAGCACAGTCAGTACACTGAAGGAAGTGATTATCATATTGTACTCAGCATTCATTAGAACACTGAGTTCAGTTTTGGCTCCTGCAGTATGAAAAAAAGAAGCTGATAAACCCGGCTTGTGGGGTTGGAGCACCTGCCCTGCGAGGGACTCGAGGCTCATTCATCCTAGGGAAGAAATGGTCTAGGGGGAGCCTGGAACCTATATGGAGGTTATCAAGAAGACAGAGCAAGGCTTTTCACCAGGTGGTGTATAGATGGAGAATGAGAAACAGCAGTAATAAAGGGAAACAAGAGAAGTTCTCACTTGATAGGAGGAAAAATATTTTCCACTATAAGGATAGTCAAGCAGCAGAGCAGGTTACCCAAAGATCTTGTACAATCTCTATGCTTGGAGATTTTCAAGACCTGACTGGACAAAACACTCAAGAACTTGGTCTTGCCACCTAGCTGACCCTGTTTTGAGCAGTAGGTTGGACTAGAGAGCTCCTGAGCTCCCTTCCAATCTGAATAATCCTTTGATGATTCAAAGCTCTCTTTAAGAGGTCTCCAGGTGTCTCTGTGGCTTATTCAGACATATATTCAAAAAAAGCAAGTCTATTATCCTTTTCAACATAGATTTTCAGAAATTGATTGTGAAAATAAATCTGGAGAGTAGAAAATACGTTCTTCCGAGTGGCTTTCTCTGAACAACTCCCAAAATCTTCATTTTTCATCTTTTATATAAACTCTTCCCAGAAAATAATTTTCTGCCTTTTCTTTCTTCCTTACTTGTTTGCTTCTTTCCTTTCTTCCTGCATTTAATTATTGGATTTATTTATTTATTTATTTATTTTAATATCCTTCCTGGTTCTTGTTCCAAGACTAATACAAGTTTTGGAGCTTCACCAAATATTAAAAGATTTATTCTGATTTTCCAGCTGAAGTCCACATACTACTACATGTGCAGTCAAAATAATAAGTATAGTATAGTTTTGTTAGGTGCTTTCTATTTTTTTGGTTGTTTGGTTGGTTAGTTGTTTGGGTTTTTTAGGTAAGAGGCCAGAAGAATTACTTTTTTATTTTTTTATAGTAGGGATAGGGTAGAGGATCAGAATGTATTCAGTCATAAACACTTGGGCAGATATGAACATACTGTAAGACTTTTGTTTGCATAAAGAAGGAAATTTGTTCCAGGCTAAGGTATCTCAGTGCGGGTGTCTAGAGGAGACTTAAGTATCTAAGCTCCTTTTACAATCAACATATTCAGCGGAGCCTGGAGGGTCTTTGGCTCACCAACCAGACTAGATGTCTGGTTTAGAATGAGCTGAGGCACTTCAGCAAGTTTGCCGATGACACCAAGCTGTGTGGTTCGGTTGATAAGTTGGAGGGAAGGAATGCCATCCAGAGGGACCTTGACATGCTTGTGAGGTGGGCTGATGCCAACCTAATGAAGTTTAACCATGCTAAGTGCAAAGTCCTCCACCTGGGTAGGAGCAATGCCAGGCACAGCTACAGGTTGGGCGGGGAGGAGATTCAGAGCAGCCCTGTGGAGAAGGACTTGGGGGTGTGGGTTAATGAAAAAATGAACATGAGCCGGCAGTGTGTGCTTGCAGCCCAGAAAGCCAACCGTATACTGGGCTGCATCAAAAGGAGTGTGAACAGCAGGTCGAGGGAGGTGATCCTGCCCCTTTACTCTGCTCTCGTGAGACCTCACTTGGAGTATTGTGTGCAGTTCTGGTGTCCTCAACATAAAAATGACATGGAACTGTTAGAACAAGTGCAGAGGAGGGCCACAAGGATGATCAGGGGACTGGAGCACCTCCAGTATGAAGATAGGCTGATAAAATTGGGGCTGTTCAGCCTGGAGAAGAGAAGGCTGCGTGGAGACCTCATAGCAGCCTTCCAATACCTGAAGGGCGCCTATAGGGATGCTGAGGAGGGACTCTTCATTAGGGACTGTGGTGAGAGGACAAGGGGTAATGGGTTTAAACTTAAACAGGGGAAGTTTAGATTGGATCTGAGGAAGAAATTCTTTACTGTAAGGGTGGTGAGGCCCTGGAATGGGTTGCCCAGGGAGGTTGTGGATGCTTCATCCCTGGCGGCGTTCAAGGTGGGGTTGGACATAGCCTTGGATGGCATGGTTTAGTGGGAGGTGTCCCTGCCCATGGCAGGGAGGTTGGAACTCGATGGTCTTGAGGTCCTTTCCAACCCTAACTATTCTATGATTCTTAGGTGCTACTGACTGTATTGTGTAGATATTCCCACACTGTAAGCAGTTGTGAGATACCTAGCTCACATGTGGACACCTGCACTGAATCTCACCCATACTGACGCACTTCTGAAGACATTACACTAACAGGAAATCAGGTTCTTCCTTGAAAGGTAAGGTAATGTAATATGAGTACAGTTTTATGGTTAATTCACTAATTTTATTCCTAAACTATTAACCTATTGTCTGTCTGCTCCATCATACACAAGATGATATATCTGCACATGTGTGCAGTTTCCATTCAAAGAAACACAATTTCCTTTTTATATATTTATATTTTACATATTTTCTTACTCACTGTTTTATGCTATTTTCTTGTACAGCACATGTATAAATTTTTGTTTTCTTATGAGATTGTCTATGTACTTGATCACTACACATTAGTGTTGTCAAAGGGTATTTTGCACATGAACTTTATATAATTGGCACTTCAAATTCTTTAAAACCTGTTTAAATAGAGATCTCTGAGCTAGGACAGACTATAGACTTGTTGTAAAGGAACCATGCTAAGCAGTATTAATATGTGTGCTTAAGATATGAGCTTGTGTGGACAGCAGCTGCATTTGGTACAGTTAAGGGATGATTTACATCAGGAAGCATGCAAGAATGTAAACCTGGTAAGTATATCATTACCTGGAGCACTTGCAGCTGTCTGCGACATCTCAAACAGAAAATGGAATCTAAGTAAGCCAAAACTACTGACCTGAGGATAATATATAAGATAATGAACAGAAACAGACACAGACCTATTAGATTATATATTATCTGTGGGAGGAGAGAGAGAAAGATGCATTTTTTAATGACACCATAAACAAAGGAGTGCATGACCTGAATGCTGTACATAAACGTTAAAACCTTAATATCAAATTTAGAAGGACCTACTCTTTAAACTTATTCATCAGTTTTACCCATATTTTTCAAAATAATATTTTTCAAACATTATTTTTTAAGTGGAAAGATATAAAATGTCCATCTAGGAGAAAATCATGCAGTGATGACAGGGAGGAGAAAAGTAATGAAGGATAATCTTTATTATCTACGTATAGCATACCACCTTCAAATATTAATTAGGGTTCCTATACTTTTCTGAGGTAAAACAGAGGTCTGGGTTTTTTTTGAATAGGTGAAGTAACTAAAGAAGAGCTAGTATCTGACCTTTTACTTATGGCTATAAAATTTATTTGCATTTATGTTTCTCTGTTGAGTTCCATATTAGGCCTTCTCAAAACCTTTAAGAGTTATGTAATTTATTTCTCTCCCAGTTTATTCACTTAGCTATTAACAAAAAAGACTTTTACAAGTAGGTATGCTAGGTAGATGTTACCTTATCACTAGATCCTAGGTATTCCAGGATTTTAGGTAGGTAAAGTGCTCAATAAACTTGATAATTAACTGTTACCTACAATGATTTTGATTTAATATTACCACAAAGAGGGTAGATTCAGACTAGATATAAGAAAAAGTATTTACAGTGAGGGTAGAGAAACCCAGAAGAGGTTGCCCAGAGAGGTGGCAGACACCCCATCCTTGGAAACATTCAATGACAGGTTGGAAAGTGCTCTGAGCAGCCTGATGTAGTTGAAGATGTCCCTGCTGATTGCAAGGGGGTTGCACTAGATGGCCTTTAAACACAAACTATTCTGTGATTCTGAGTTGTTGTAAAATTATAGAATCATAGAATCATAGAATAGTTAGGGTTGGAAAGGACCTTAAGATCATCTAGTTTCAGCCCCCCTGCCATGGGCAGGGACACCTCCCATTAAAACATGCCATCCAAGGCTATGTCCAACCCCACCTTGAACGCCGCCAAGGATGAAGCATTCATAACTTCCCTGGGCAGCCCATTCCAGGGCCTCACCACTCTTACAGTAAAGAATTTCTTCCTCAGATCCAATCTAAACTTCTTCTGTTGAAGTTTGAACCTGTTACCCCTTGTCCTCTCACTACAGTCCCTAAGGAAGAGCCCCTCCCCAGCATCCCTATAGGCCCCCTTCAGGTATTGGAAGGCTGCTAGGAGGTCTCCAAGCAGCCTTCTCTTCTCCAGGCTGAACAGCCCCAATTTTCTCAGCCTATCTCCATATGGGAGGTGCTCCAGTCCCCTGATCATCCTTGTGGCCCTCCTCTGCACTTGTTCTAACAGTTCCATGTCCTTTTTATGTTGAGGACACCAGAACTGCACACAATACTCCAAGTGAGGTCTCACGAGAGCAGAGTAGGGGAGCAGGTTTTACTGGCTGATTGATCTTACTTCCTCTAGGGTTTTCATGAATATCTTATGTTACTTTGATATGCAGAAATGCATGTCCTTCTATCACCGAATTGTATATGAGATTTGCTGTGTAATAAAACGGTCTTCTTAAAAACTGCAGTCTCTATTTAAAGCAGTAGTCTGCGGGTGCATATCCGTCTTCTCAGGTCAAGTGACTTCAAATTCATGATCTTCTAAAACATGGGAGCCATGAAGACTGAGGCTTGATAAAGTCATCAAGAGACATGGATTGTTGTCTGTCATCTTCATCGATCCACAAACTACACTCTAATGTGATGAACAGTCAAATAATGGTACAAACAAACTGATACTAAGCTTACATTCTAAACTGATACAGACTTGAAGCACATCTGTAAATGAAAGACTGTTGCTTATTTTGAAATTATATACTAGCATATGTGGCTAGTATATCTGTTCGTAAATGTGTTTTGTCCGTCCTTTTGCATTAATGAACTGTTTTTTTTTTCAAGACAAGCTTTCTAGCTAATTCTTTAGTGTCAGAAGTAAAACATTGACTTCTATGTTTAAACAAATCCTGACTATTACATATATTATGATTTAAAAGTCAAGTAGTATTGCTCTTATTCTTAGAACTGACAAAAATATAGAGAAAAACTGTACAGTGTCTTAACCATTCAATATACAAATAAACATTGTAAGAACCCATCAGGATATTAAGGAGATGATTATAGGTAGAAAAGAAGTAGAGAAGAAACTGTCAGTTAGCACTGATCTTAGTGAAGAGAATAATGATTTTGGTTGTATCTCACAGTATGAGCCAGCAATTGTTCTAATCAGCACAAGAGTAGATTTTCTGGAGGTGCAAATTGAGAATGAATTTGCCAAAGAAAAAGATTAACTAAAATCAAATGGATGGGAGCAGGAATGAGGATTAGAGTTATTTTTCTTCCTTTGATTATGAAACATAACTAGTCACTTGAGCAATTTAAGAGGTTTTTAGCATATATAACCTAACTTTAATACTAATGATAGCCTTGTAAGTCCTACTGTTCATAGGGTAATCATGAGCCATTCTTTCATGGTCTTCTTAATAACGTTTGTTTTCACATAGACTAGTCATAAACTTTTTTTTTTTTTTTTGTCTGGAAAATTGTCTTTAATCTCCACTTCAATTATTTCCAGCTAATCAGCATGCCCACTGAAGCAAATGTTCCATATAACCCCTCTGTCGTGGTTTAAGCCTCTCAGCCACGCAGTTTTGCTCACTCATTCACTCCCTCTTTCTTCCCCCTAGCTCCGTAGGGGATGTGGAGGAGAATCAAAAGAATGCAGCTCCCGCAGGCTGAGATAAGAACAGTTTAGTAACTAAGGCATAACACAAACCACTGCTGCTACCACCAATTATAATGACAAGGCAAATACAAGGAAAGAGGACCATAGCTCACCATCAATCCCAGCTTGACCAAACAGTGCACCCCCACCAATAATAATAATGACAAGGCAAATACAAGCAAAGGATACAATTGCTCACCACCCAGCCTGACCAAGCAGTGCATCCCCCACTGTGCACCCCCACCCTTCCAGGTCTCTGCTATCCGTTTTTACATCCTGGACATGACGTGCTGTGGTATGGAATAACCTCTTTGGTTAGTCTCGGTCAGGTGTCCTGTCTCTCCTTCCTCCCGGCTTCCCCTCCTCCCTGGCAGAGCATGAGACTCACAAAGTCCTTGGCCAGCCTAAACATCACCAAGCAGTAACTGAAAACACTGGTGTTATTAGCGCTGTTCCCAGGCCCAAAATCAAAAACACAGTGCTGCATCAGCTACCAAGAAGGATAAAAATGGCTGCTACTGCTGAACCCAGGACACTCTCCATTACACATAATCCTTGCCCTATCTATCTGCAGAGCTCAAATATTCTAACAGTCAATCAAACTCTTGGTTACCAAGACTGCCTAAACCAGCTTGCAATCAGAAAATACATCAACCTGCAATCCTTATTTTATCACATATCAATATTTTTTACCTCAGATACCATCATCTCTACTAGCTTCAAAATATAATATCTAGTCATTAATTTTGTGCTGTCTGAAATTCTGTCCCAAAAGGAACCTGCAAGAGTTCTAGCTGTATATTTTCCTAAACTCTTTTAAATTAGATCACTTTTTACACAAATATTTTAATTGCAATATACCTTTCATTTCTATAACTACCTAGTCATATAAAATCATAGAATAGTTAAGGTTGGAAAGGACCTTAAGACCATCTAGTTCCAGCCCCCCTGCCATGGGCAAGGACACCTCCCACTAAACCATGCCACCCAAAGCTCTGTCCAACCTGGCCTTGAACACTGTCAACCAAGAAGCAGCAATAGATGCTGGGAAAACTGGTTTATTGAAGCTTAAGCTCAGAGATTTATGTAGACTTCCAGCTAACTTTCTAACTTCAGTTCTCCAGCACTTGAGGAAAAACCATGTTGACCCACAGAGTCATTCATTTTACTCCTTTTTAGTGACACAGGATTCAAGATGGTTCCATACTTTTGCTTACTCTCTTCTGAAGCCCCACTCTACTTTTGAGTTCCCTACATGATCTGGTCTCCAGATTAGGAAAAGCAAACCAAATAAAAAGTTCCCACTTCCTCTGTCTTTGGCATCCTATGTGAATCACAAATTACAGTGGACTGCAAGTCAGCAAATCACAGTCCTGAGATCAAGAAAGCAACAGGCTCATTTGGTACAATTTCTAATTTTTCATGCAGTCCTTGGAATTGCTTAATAACATCTTACCATGAAGAATCACATTACTTCCAGCTTTTCTTCAAGAAGATCTGTTGAATTTTGCTAGATAGCAGAGAGATGTAACCCCTCATGCTTCAGTTCTTTAGTCATTTAATGAAAAAGCCTGGGTGCTGGTGAGAAGCAGAGCTCTTGTATGGCTTGGAAGAAAACCTACTGCTTGCAGAGAAAGTGGTAGAAAGATAAGGACCTTTGCTTTCACCTGAAGATTTGATATATTTTCAGACAGAGAAGTAGTAAGCATCAACAAAGATGAATAGCTACATCTTTTCATAAAGAAAAGAGGCAGACAAAGAACCACCTTGTTTATCCCAATAATATGCATTATAGCTGCTTGATAAACTGGTTCCTGAGCCAGTTTATACTCAAACTCTTGATAGCTTGTGAAAATTAACTACCGAATTTTCCTGGAAAAAGGGTGGAGCACAGACCTTCAGCATCCACCTTCTCTATTCTTCCTAAGAGAACTATCTCCCACGTACTGCCTCCAAAGCTGGATATGCCGCCATTCCTATAATATCTTCCACAGATGCCTTGACTCATTTTGTGTAAAAGATAAACTTGCTCTGGAGATTAAAAAGGTTTGTGCAGTGAAAGAGACTTGTCTATCAGTTTACTAGCTCTTTCATTACAGAAGTTAAAAACTGAGGGAAATGAAGCAAGAAATTATTTCAGGAAAATGAAATTAGGAGCATCTAATTAAAAATTTTAATCTGAAAAATTAAAGAGAAGTGTGGAGAGGTGCATTCTATGTCTTTGTTTGGCACGGATCACTGAAATGGAACCTTTCCTTGGTGTTTTTTCCCAGAATCAGGTTCCTTATTTCTTCAGTAAAGCAATTGGAGGTTTGATTTGTTGCAGTGACAAGCTGTTGGTGCCATAAATGAAAAATACTGTGCTCTGAACACTTTGTATGCTGTAAATTGTTAAGTACACAGGCAAGGAATGTCTAAACATCTCTGCCTAAACACTTCTTGACTCCAATCGCTCCGTGCACCAATTTTTTTTTTTTCAGAAAAATATACAGTTTTTCTCTACTGCTTCACATAAATAGTAAATGAGTAAGGTGAAATAAATAGTGAGGAACTATAAGGATCCATAAAGGAAGTTATAGCCCCATAGAAAATTTGATAAGGAAATTAAGAGGGCTGTGATGGGCAAAGGGTTGAATTGTGTGCAGCAAATGATACATAAGGCCTTATACCAAAAACTGGTGATAACAAAAAAAAAAAAAAAAAAACAAACCTAAATCTGAATAGCTTTAATTCAGGTAAAAGTTGTGTACACTGTGCATAGAGGAAGTGTTAGGCATTTGAGTGAGAAATTGTGTTGTGCTTCTATAAGAGCAGAATAAGATGTTATAATCAATCTTCATTGTTTCACTTTCCAATTCTGGGTGTCTAAAATATTCTGTTCTTTATCACACAGACTTGCTTATGCTGTAGTTCAAATTAACCTACAGGTGTCAATTCTCTGTTTGTAATTCCTGTTACTAATACAAGAACTTAAGCATGCATCAAAGTCTTAATTCAGACAGAAAAAGGAAAAATATACACCTTTATTCAGAAAATCGTGTCCATGGATTTGCAGTCAAAGCTATTAAACATAAACATGTCAGTACTTGCATAAAATAGCACCTATATGTGACACCTGGGAAGTACAGTGTATAGTTCCTAGGTATCTCTGCTCTCCTTTTGTCTAAAGATCAAACTAGGTTTTTTTGAGTACTGAGTCCTTCTCTTCCTTCTAAATGCTTCTATCACATTTGTGTGATACATTTAAACTATAATACATGCTACATAATAATCAGCAAGGAACTGGTTTTTTTAATTCCAAAAATCTGTGACAATATATAAACCACCAGTGCTAGAGCTGTTGACCTTCATTTTGAGCCTGTTTTCTCTCAATTATTTTAGAAACCACAGATGCATATTTTATTAGAATTTATTCATTTTGGCTTGTAATGGATACCAGATTTGTCACCTCTCAAGAACAGGGACCTCCAGTAACTCTCAAATTAGAATATTATAGAATAAATATCATGTAGGAGTAAGACATGATTGCAGTATGCTTGGATCATTTCGCTTTCTATCATCAGCATCCAAGAAGCACACATTATACGGACAGTGGTATGACAAACCACAAGAGAATAAAGATAGAAGGGTTTATCCCTTAAGCAATTCCCTGCATCAATAGGAATATTTTGAACTAGAGGAAAGAAAAAAAGCATATTTAAAATGATATGGATGGGGAAAACAAGTAATATCTGATTAGGGCACTTGCAAACAGTCTATTTTGTTTGAAGGATTTGACAAATTATTTTTGTTAAGAGCCAGAATAGTTCGTGGAAAGGTTTTAAACTATTGTAGAGTTCCAAGGGAAATACAATGCTGTCCACTTGTCTGCAGTGTAGGAGCAACAAAAAAGTATCCATATTACCATTGTTTTTCATAAGGAAAACAGAAAATATAATTAAAATGATTGCAGATTGACATTTCCAGGAATTAAATAATGTGAATTTGGATTAACTGCATGTCAAGTCTATTGAGATATGTAAGGTTATTTCTTGCCATACATCTGGGCTATGCACTGTAACACACCTGCAGATGTGAAGACCTAATTTGTCATTACGTTTTTCTTTGTTATAGCAAGAAAGAGAAAACTGGGATTCTCTTGCACTCAAAACAAAAGCTTTTAAACTTGAATAAATTAGATGTTCCACTGGCTCTTGATAATATAGATTTATAGAGCAATTGAAAAGCAATGACTCAATTTAGAAAAGATCATCTAGATACCTATGTCCTAACCAGTGCATTACAATATTTCTAAGGAGCATAACCAGCAGAACTAAGAATCTCTGATTCTCATTCTGAAGGTTGTCAGGTGATATATGTTTACCCTTTAACAATGCTGGGCAAATCCCTCTAAGGGTTGGAATATGTAAGTAATATTTTTATCTTAAGGTTAGTAGATTTCTCTTAAATGTGGAAGAAAAAAAAAGGAGAAAAAAGTCTTATGTCTCAGAAAGAGAGTATTATTTTACCCTTTACATTACCTGCTTCTGTAACTTCTATCTTTCTGGAATAGAAGGCTGCCTTGCAGGACAGCTTAGGTACAGCTCAGAATTAATCAGTCTAGGCAGAGAGCCGAGGCTGAAGTACTTTGAAATGCATAGTGGAATGTTATTTATACTTATATCGAGGCAATTTTCATTATTCCTGTTCATCTTCTTAAACTCTGCTACTTCGTTAAAATCTATGTATTCATCCAATAAGCAGCCTAAAATGTAGGTCCTAGACAGTTTCCATGTATTTTTCAAGAACACCTACATAAGGATATATCAAGGCCAGTTAGACACATATACATCAATAATTGTTCCACAGACTATCTCCAGATTAAGAAGCAGGTGTGCACCTCCATCTGTTTCTGGTCTCCCCAGTGTTGATCCTGGTGGTGGATGTGAACACTTCGTGACTCTTCTGTAGCTTACAACCCAGTTTTCCTTCATGTGGAAACACATGACTCTATTGAGTGGAGAGCAATAAGAGGGGACCAGTGCGTATTTAGGTATGTATTCAAGTCTCATCGCAATATGGGTCCATGATGCCATTGGGATATATACTTTAATGCCAAGAAATGCAGGTACACAATTTTGGAAAGAACAAGGACCGCTTGAACAATACTGGTGGACCTAGAAATCAAAGCTAGGCTCTAAGAGTTTTATGTCCTTCCCTCCTTGCGTCTCTCTGGTTTTTCTGGCTTTCTGGTTTTTCTGGCTTTCTGTTGAATTCTTTCCTGTTCCTCCCAAGTCTCTACTGACATTTGGTGAGAAATGTCTGAGTTAATTCATAAGAGAGCTGGGGGTTATTTAATATTATGGACAACCAGTGGACTAGGGTACAGAAAAAAAGCCAAGTAAACCATTACAGAGAAATTAATTGAAGGCCTTACAGAATAGTGCTCCTACAGCATCCTGCTCTTGAACATGTGCGTATGAATCTTTGTTTTCCTGTGGAAAACCATTTTATTTTCAGCATGAGAGTTTTTCTTAGCTAAATTGAAGCTAATGGTACCAAATATTTGAAAGGTTATCCATGGCTAATGAAGTCTCAGTTAATATGAGAGATATACAAGTAAATAATATAAGTTATGACTCCAAACTTCTTCACTATATACAACCGTGTCCTTTCTGCATATCCTAGACCAGATAATACATAGATAGTCTCTTTATCCCCATTTTGAATTCCCTGTGTCTTATCTCTACCCCTAGTTATCACCGCTTTACCATAGTTTGAGATGTTCTCTGGCTTCCAGTACCAGCAAGCATTTAAGATTCAAGAATATATAATAGGAAGCACCAAGGAACCTTAATAGCATACTATGCTATTGGCTTATGATACAATTTAAGGTTGCCCAGTCTTCTACACTCTGAATTACATATTTAAGTCTGAAATTTAGTTCTCATGCTATCCCCACTATTACTCAGGTTGCATAGACTAATATAGAAGGTGTGTCTAGTCAGTTCATAAGCTGAAGGAAACGAAAGAACTGTATTATAACCTCACTGGTATAATATTTTCTGCCTTTGGTTTGCTTGCAGCACATCACAACACTTTTTAAAAAGCTCACTTGACTCCCATATATTTTATGGTCTTTGCCTTGCCACACTTTCAGAAGTTTTGATTTTGTCTCACTTGCACAGTTCCTTTGTTCTACCAGTCCCTTTACTTTTACATTGCACTTGTCATTCCCAGATTCATTTTTTATGCAGTGGTTGTTTTTTTCTCTTAACAACTACTTTGACTATCTCTGTGCTCAGTGCTGATGAGAATTTGCCAGTTCAATTAAAAACATGAGAAGACACAGCTCAGCCTTTTCTAAAAATTTTACTCTATATTCTCCAAACTGAGTACTAAAAAAGCAGCCAAAAAAAACAATACCTGAAACCCACAGCCCCCTCCAAACATGGCCCAGTTATGAAAATTCAGGCCTCAGTTATTCCTACCATGTACATCTAACTGAAGTTTGAAGGTAAAGTTCATATTAAGGTTATTTTTTTAAATAAATAGAACCATCGAATCATAGAATAGTTAGGGTTGGAAAGGACCTTAAGATCATCTAGTTCCAACCCTCTTGCCATGGGCAGGGATACCTCCCACTAAACCATGCCACCTAAGGATCTGTGCAACCTGGCTTTGACCACTGCCAGCAATAGAGCATTCACAATTTCCTGGGCAACACTTTCCAGGGCCTCACTACCCTTACAGTAAGGAATTTCTTCCTCATATCCAATCTAAACTTCCCCTGTTGAAGTTTGAACTCATTACCCCTTGTCCTCTCATTACAGTCCCTAATGAAGAGTCCCTCCCCAGCACCCCTATAGCCCCCCTTCAGACACTGGAAGGCTGCTATGAGGTCTCCACACAGCCTTCTCTTCTCCAGGCTGAACAGAACCAACTTTCTCATCCTATCTTCATAAGGGGGGTTGCTCCAGTCCCCTGATCAAATAAAACCTTTATCAGTGGGATTCCTACCGAACCTCTGCTAGAAAGCCAGACTCAGCAACTCTCTTGATCTGTGGTTTAATCCCAGCCAGCAACCACCGCACAGTTGCCCACTCATTCTCCACTCCCCACAGTGGGATGGGGAGAAGAATCAGAAAAAGTTAAACCTGTGGGCTCAGAACAGTTTAATAATTGAATCAAAGGAAAATAATAATGATAATAATAACAACAACAGCAATAATTATAATAATGAAAAATAAAAGAGAGATAACAAAGAGAGAGGAATAAAGCACAACAAACATAAGTGATGTACACTAGAATTGTTTACCACCCACTGACCTATACTCAGCTCTTCCTTGAGAAGCAATCAGCCCTTCCCAGCAAACTCCCCCAGTTTATATACTGGGCATGATGTTCTATAGTATGGAATATCCCTCTGGCTAGTTTGGGTCAGGTGTCCTGTCTCTGTCTCTAGGCTTCTTGTGCCCCTCCTCACTAGCAGAGCATGAGAGGCTAAAAAGTCCTTGACCAGGGTAAACACTCCTGAGCAACAACTAAAACGTTGGTGTGTTTTCAAACATTATTCTCATAATATATCCAAAAGACAGCACTCTAAAAGCCACTAGGAAGAAAATTACCTCTATCGCAGCCAAAACCAAGACAGCATAGACCCCTTATTCCAGACTTCCCATCCTCTCACGTTACCCACTGTCCTGGATTCAGCAGTAGCAGTCATTTTTCTCCTTAGTAGCTGGTGCAGTGCTGTGGTTTTGACTTTCAGCCTGGGAACAGCACTGATAACACCAATGTTTTCAGTTGCTGCTCAGTAATGTTTAATCTGACCAAGGACTTTCTGAGTCTCATGGTCTGCCAGGGAGGAGGGGAAGCCAGGAGGAAGCAGAGACAGGGCACCTGACCCAAACTAACCGAAGAGGTATTCCATACCACAGCTCATCATGCCCAGTATATATAAACTGGTGACAGCTACCTGGATACATTAGAGCACTGCTCGGTCTGGCTGGGTATTGGTCGGCTGGTGGTGAGCGGTTATATTTTCTCCCCTTATTACTTCCCTTTTCATTATTAGTATTGGTGGTAGCAGCAGTGGTTTGTGTTATACCTTAGTTACTGAACTGTTCTTATCTCAACCCATGGGAGTTGCATTCTCTCGATTCTCCTCCCCATCGCCCCGGGACCTGGGGGAAGGATGAGGGGGAGTGAAAGAGAGACTGCGTGGTTTTCTGAGTTATGGCTGGGCTTTAACCATGATACCCACCAAGTGTACGCAGGTCCTTGAGCAAAAGCAATCCCATGAATAAGTTTACCTTTGCTGGAGGCAGAAATAACCCAGACTGTTTTTTCTAGCAATTTTGTATAGACGCTATAGAAACTTGATTGCTTTCTGCAGTATGTAAAAGTTCTGATTGGGCCAGGCCAATCCGCTTGGATGATCCCTTGGTGCATGATAGGGGATGTGATATACTCACAAGTAAGACAGTGCTGTTTGTGTGTGCTTTGACTTTGGGATAGGAGTGAGTTGAATTTTACACCCTTACAGGTACACTGAAATCATTGTGTCATCTGGTCAGGAACTGTGATTCTATCTCCAAAAATAATAAAGTTTTTTTCTGATTTTGTATAAACATTTTTGCATGAACACATTTACAAATGTGTTTGAGCTTAAAAGAATACTCTGACAACAAAAATACAAAAATGAACAAAATAAACAACAAAAAATAAACTTTCTCCTTGGGATTTGTACAACAGGATATATCAAGATGAAAGAGCTAGTACGTGTTAAACGCTATGTGTCATGAGCACAGAAAAAGATTTTCCTTCTCTGGAATTGCTGCTAAAATGCTGCCTAGGTACAAACGTCCATGCTGACATTTACACTGACTTGGAACAAAAAGGGAGAAAAAAAGTCTGCTTGTATATCTGTTGTGTTCTAGCCCAGTCCGGTTTGAATGACTTCTAGCTTTTTCAACACTACTAATAGTCTTATCCTTCATAAAGCCACCCTAAATCATGCTTTATTTGAGCTGAAAAAAACCAGAACCATCTGAATAGCCAAATAGGAAAATTGTTGAACAGTTTATTTTCAAAATGGTTATATTATTAACAATAGTGGTAGCATTAGACATGGTGATCAATTAATGCAACTTGTGCAGATATAGAATCATAGAATCATAGAATAGTAAGGGTTGGAAAGGACCTCAAGATCATCGAGTTCCAACCCCCCTGCCATGGGCAGGGACACCTCCCACTAAACCATGCCATCCAAGGCATATACCTTAAGACTGTAGAAATATGTAAACCACAAAGAAGCCAGAGTCAAAACAGTCTGTTCAAATTAAAGGACCTAAATTAAACTTGTTAAGTTCCAGGAAGGCAGAGCTCTTCATCCGTAGTTCTGATTAGAGAGCTCTGAATGACATGTTTTTTTGCTGAGTCGTTCAAGCCTACCTTGCTTCTTAACAGCAAAAAAAAACACATCTACTGTAGTATGCTAGTATTTGGCAAGTGCGAAATATGTTTGTACCTGGCCAAAGATCAACAGTGCTTGTGTTTTGTGTCTATCTTTAAAAGTCTATGCTGCATGTGTGCATTTCCTAACTGAAAACAAGAAGAGTTTGTTATTTATAGAGGTTTGTGCTGTGCACATTTGAAGCTACTGTGTCAAATTCGCATTCAAACTTTATGTTATTTATACTTTTTGAAAAAAAAAGAATTTTGAAATTGGATTTGTCGTTCTTTTTAATTTAAAGTTCAAATTATAACTGAAAAAATAAACTTCAAAATATCCATTTAAAATCATTAGAAATGTTTAATTTTGCACATCATTATGGATGTTTAAAAGTACCAATAAAGAGATGAAAAATTCACACACTTTCTTAGAACAATTTAAAGATAATATATGCAAGTCAGAAATATAATCACTTTTTCTAGACGAAAACTGGAAGCTATCTAAAAAGGTTTGATATACTCTATGAAATGACAACTGAATTACAGAAATATTTTTTGTTTGTTTTCTCTGTCTAGAGCAAAGCTTATAATTGAGAGTGACTGAGAACATCTCCCTGTGTATTTTCTGATTTTTAGTTCTTATCTTGCAAGGAAAAAGATTAGAACTGAAAGCAGGTATTTATTTTCCCATATAACAGCTAGGGCAGGAAACCACATAAGCATTTAACCTATGCACTTTTATCATATTCTCTAAGCAAATACAACTATGTATTGAATCTTGAAATAATTTTTCATAGCCAAGGACTTGGGGGTGTTCGTCGATGAAAAAATTAACATGAGCCAGCAGTGTGCGCTTGCAGCCCAGAAAGCCAACTGTGTCCTGGGCTGTATCAAAAGGAGCTTGACCAGCAGATCGAGGGAGGCGATCCTTCCCCCCTACTCTGCTCTTGTGAGACGTCACTTGGAGTATTGTGTGCAGCCGTGGTGTCCTCAACATAAAAAGGACATGGAACTGTTGGAACAAGCCCAGAGGAGGGCCACGAGGATGATCAGGGGACTGGAGCACCTCCCGTATGAAGATAGGCTGAGCAGATTGGGGCTGTTCAGCCTGGAGAAGAGAAGGCTGCGTGGAGACCTCATAGCAGCCTTCCAGTATCTGAAGGGGGCCTATAGGGATGCTGGGGAGGGAGTCTTCATGGGGGACTGTAGAAAGAGGACAAGGGGCAAGGGGTTCAAACTTCAACAGGGGGAGTTTGGATCTGAGGAAGAAATTCTTTACTGTGAGGGTGGTGAGGCCCTGGAATGGGTTGCCAGGGAAGTTGTGAATGCTCCATTGCTGGCGATGTTCAAGGTTGGGTGGGACAGAGCCTTGGGTGGCATGGTTTAGTAGAAGGTGTTCCTGCCCATGGCAGGGGTGTTGGAACTAGATGATCTTAAGGTCCTTTCCAACCCTAACTATTCTATGATTCTATGATTCTGTGATAGTTAGCCATATTTAGTTATCATCAATTGTATTTTGTTGTTAGTGGCCATTTTAAGTTCTCTTCTTTTTTAAAACTTTGGTTTTGCTTTTCTGTTTCTAACTCCCTCTCACCTTCCTTCCTCCCTGTCGTGTACACTCCTTCCTATCACTCCCCTGTGTGAATAACGAACATGTACTCCCATCTGTTCAGAAAGAAGAAAGGCCAGACCAGATGTGACCTGTGATTTACCAAATGGAATGCAAACACAAGGAATGTTTTCTGCCATCTGTTGATGCAGAAACCAGTAGAGCTGGACTATCCTTTCAGCAGAGCTGCCCCACTGGAATACTGCAAAGGAAACTCATCTGTTTAATTTTTTTTTAACTCTTCTGACCTGACAGTTCCTCTGCATGAAGGCTGTCTTACAATGAAGCTATAAGAGTTTACATCTAAATGGCTGCAGTCTAAGGAAAATAAAAGAAGCTTTTGACAATTTATACTTTATATTTCTGCCAGAAACAGCAGTAAAAAGATGATACTTCTCTTTTCAGCATCTGATACATGAAGCAGCTCCCTGAAATGGGTAGGGCAAACAAAGCCCCTGTTTTTCCTCCTTTTTCTCTCCCCTTCTTTTCAGAGCATATGAAAGGTTCCTGAGAGTGCTGAAGGAAATGAAGCAGGTGTTAGTAACAGTTACAAAAAAAGATCCTTGTCTCCACTTCATTCTACTTCCAGATTACCCCACCATGGAACATCTGGTTTCTATTCTAAAAGAGGAAATGCATAACACAGTGAGTGATCCTTGTGTGTGATCTAAGAAAATATTTGGCATATTCTTATGCACTGATGCAAACTTTTAACATGAGAGTTGAAAATATGAGGGTGGTTCAAAATGATTTTTCATTGCTCAGCAATTCAACATGTATTTGATGGTAAATCGGGTTGCATTTAAAAATGGAGACTTTTTTTCTTTTTTCTTTAATTTAGTCAGGATACTAGTGACTTCAACTGAGTCTGACAACATTTTAAAGGTCAGTAGCACTTTCAGTGCTTTTTAGATCTCTCTTCTGTTTTTTATGTAAACTGAAACACTATAAAACCAGAAGAGATTTCTATTCACTTCTTTTCACACAGCTTGAGTGGAGGAACAGTGGAGTGAGTAATTCTCTTCCAGAATCCAGATTTTCAGCTCCAAGAATTGCATACAAGCAGTGTTATTATAATGACAGGGGTTCTAAATAAGAGATTCTCTGCCCGTGTTGCTACCTGCTATTTTTAGCTTATTATCTATTTTTTTGAAATACTGCAGCCAGAGGAGTCTTACACTTTAAGTTCCTTGAAGATAACTTTTTAATCTTTTGTTCAGACTGATTATACCATTTCATTCTGATATGGCTATTCCTTTATCACTATGTTAGCAGTTTTACAGACAGCAATTCCTGAGCATTGCATTGGTTTAAGTTAACAAGGGAAAGCTTACTCAGAAAAGATAGAAAGATCTTTGGTAACAATATTTACAGCTTGATTTTTTGGTTGCTTGTTTTTTTTTTTTTTTTTTTTTTTTTTTTGTTTTTCTTTTTTTTTTTTTTTTTTTTTTTTTTGTGCTCCTTCAGTGTCCCTGAATGATTAGGAGCTCTGCAACAAGTTCAGATTTGATACTCAATTATTCATCCACCCTATTCAGGAGACATGCAGCAAAATCATGGACTCCCTCTTTGCAAAGTGTAGAAGGAGATGTCAGGTAGGTGTGAGGGGGAAGCTAAGCAGCTTTACTCAAACATTGATGAGCCAATTTCTAAGTACATTTTAAACTGCTCACCTGCTCAATCTCCGGGGATCTGTCCTGTAGCTTCTTCTGAATCTCTTTGATTTCTCCTTTTCTTTTCTTTTTTTTTTTTTTTTTACTCTCTGACACTGAGAGCAGAATACCTGAAATGCTGTGTCAGAGGAGGATACTTTTGCCAAAAGATAAATCTACTTGCGTCTGGCCTGTTTCTGTATTGAAAGGCAGTGATCAGTCATTAGCAAGCAGACTGCCAAAGCAACTTCAGTAAAGGTAGAAGCCTTTCCAAATGAGAATTAAAGGGTAAAATAAAATGATCTTTTCGTATTCTCAGCTCTCGTAGTGTATGGCAATCTGTCTCTAGGAGGGGTTGGGAATCAATTAAGCATGAATGATGTATAGGAAGGCACAAAGTGACCTTAACAAGTTGTCTTGTCTCTTGCCTTGATGTTTCCATCTGTTTTGTGCAAAGAATGTTCTAATAATAATGTAGTAAAGAGGTAGATGTGATTTCCGAGGGAGCAGTCATTATGGGCCACTATCTTCCTGGACCTGATAAGTTTAATCCAAGTTGCCTGGGAGGTAAAAAGTCATAAAATACTTTATCTGAGGTAAGTGCAAAAATACTCATAAACTCAAAGGTTAATCACTGCACCAAAAGAACAGATGAAGGAGACAGGGCAGTTTTATGTGTCTCAGTGTGATGTCCTTGTTAATCATGATGCCCATTTGCTTTAAATATGCCTCATGTATTTTCTTTTGAGAACCAAATGGATGAACAGAGAAAGAAATAAAAGGCTATTACTTTCACATGTTAAACAACTCTGCATTTTTTATATTGTGTGTTCAGGAGATTGCATTACAGCGAGGATGTATTCAAATTCATTCAGTAACTGACCAAATATTCCTTTATCCTTTCAGATAAAAACCCAGACTTCCTCCTCTGTGAGTTGTCATGGGTGAGAAAACAAATTTGAAACCTTACAGGATAAGAGACACAGATGAGCGCAGACTGAAGAGATGTGGTTGGGGAGAAAATGTCTGGGTCATCAGGTACAGGGGTACATATGTTGGTACAAGGGCTAAGGATTCAAACTGGGACAGGTAGCCCGTTACAAGGACATTTCTCATGGGGGAGATGGTGACACCAATACGAATTAAAATCATCAGTAACTGCCTGGACTCTGGGATAGACTGCATCTTCAGCAAGTTCATGGGTGACATAAAAATGCCATTCAGGAGACAGTCTTGAGAAATAGGCTAACACAAACCTCACAGAGCCCAGCAAAAAACAAATGTGTTGTTGCACCAGAGGGAGAGTAACTCTACACAACAGTACAGGCTTGGGATAGACTGGCAGGAAAGTGGACAAATGTGCCAAGGTCAGTAATGCATCCTTGCACCAGTGAAGGCTAACCTCAAGAGTATAGCCAGCAGGTCAAGAGGAGTGATTATTTATCTTTCTTTGGCACATAGAGACCAAATTTGAAGTATTGTATAAAATTTTAGGTTCGTCAGTAGGAATAAGACATTGACAGACAGGAATGAGTCAATGAAAGGACATGAAGATGGTAGGAGGCCAGAGAACCTGATAAATAAACCGAGTTTGATCATTCTGAAGAAAAGATGAAGCGGAGATCTAATGTCTTTCTTCATCTGACAAATTGGAAGATAAAGGAAAGCTTACCCTCGGTAGTGTACATCAAAATAGCAAGAAGCAATGATCACATGATGCAAAAAAGGAAATTCAGATTAAAGGACTCATTTCTTTGGTAAAGCACTGAAACAGGTTGCTCAGAGAAGCTGTGAAGTATCCATGCTTGGAGATCTTTACAACTTTACTTGAAAAGGTCCCATGCAACCTGATCTAACTTCAAATGAATATTCAGCTTAGCAGATAGTCCTACTCTGAACAGGTAGTGGACTGGATGATTTTCAATAGTCTGATCTAAACTAGACCATAATTCCATTGTTCAAGGACTTTTTTCCATTCCCATTCTTCCTGTAAAGTGGTGTTCACAGTAGATGATTAGTCCCTTTCTGACTGATTTTTGATGATAATGATAAATTTATTAAAAGCAGCATTTTATGCTATCATGTTAACAGTAAATATACTGTGCAATAACAAAGGTTACCTGCACATCTAAGGTCAATGTAAATAAAATGCAGGAAACCAAACCAAACTAAACCCAAATCAAAGGATTATTTGATCTTACAGTGATATGAATTTTTCAAGAAGATGGTATTTTCAATAAAAATTAAAACAAGAGCTTGGAGCGGATTCTCCTGGAAGGCATGCTAAGGCACATGAAAACCAACAAGGTGCTTGGGGACAGCCAGCATGGCTTCACTAAGGGGAAATCCTGCCTGACCAATCTGGTGACCTTCTATGATGGGGCTACGGAACTGATGGACAGGGCAGAGCAGTTGATGTCATCTACCTGCACTTGTGTAAAGCCTTTGACACTGTCCCACATGACATCCTTCTCTCTAAGTTGGAGAGACATCAATTTGATAGGTGGACCACTCGGTGGATAAAGAACTGGCTGGATGGCTGCACGCCAAGAGTTGTGCTCAGTGGCTCAATGTCCAGCTGGAGACCAGTAACGAGTGGTGTCCCCCAGAGATCGGTGTTGGGACTGGTCTTGTTCAACATCTTTGTGAGTGACATGGACAGTGGGATTGAGTGCGCCCTCAGCAAGTTTGCCAATGACACCAAGCTGTGTGGTTCGGTTCATACGTTGGAGGGAAGGAATGCTATTGAGAGGGACCTTGACACGCTTGTGAGGTGGGCTGATGCCAACCTAATGAAGTTTAACCATGCCAAGTGCAAGGTCCTACACCTGGGTTGGAGCAATGCCAGGCACAGCTACAGGTTCGGCAAAGAAGAGATTCAGAGCAACCCTGCAGAGAAGGATTTGAGGGTGTGAGTTGATGAAAAAATGAACATGAGCCAGCAGTGTGCGCTTGCAGCCCAGAAAGCCAACCGTATTCTGGGCTGCATCAAAAGGAGTGTGACCAGCAGGTCGAGGGAGGTGCTCCTGCACCTTTACTCTGCTCTCGTGAGACCTCACTTGGAGTATTGTGTGCAGTTCTGGTGTCCTCAACATAAAAATGACATGGAAGTGTTAGAACAAGTGCAGAGGAGGGCCACGAGGATGATCAGGGGACTGGAGCACCTCCCGTATGAAGATAGGCTGATAAAATTGGGGCTGTTCAGCCTGGAGAAGAGAAGGCTGCGTGGAGACCTCCTAGCAGCCTTCCAATACCTGAAGGGGGCCTATAGGGATGCTGGGGAGGGACTCTTCATTAGGGACTGTGTTGAGAGGACAAGGGGTAATGGGTTTAAACTTAAACAGGGGAAGTTTAGATTGGATCTGAGGAAGAAATTCTTTACTGTGAGGGTGGTGGGGCCCTGGAATGGGTTGCCCAGGGGGGTTGTGAATGCTTCATCCCTGGCGGCGTTCAAGGTGGGGTTGGACATAGCCTTGGATGGCATGGTTTAGTGGGAGGTTTCCCTGCCCGTGGCAGGGGGGTTGGAACTCGATGATCTTGAGGTCCTTTCCAACCCTAGCTGTTCTATGATTCTATGAGTCTATGATTCTACTGTGTTAAATGTCATTCTTAAATACAGTTTTGAATGCAAAACTTTTCTTGAATTTGAGAGCCATTCTGTTTCACCTTGAAATCAGTAATTTTCTGGGATATATCATAACAATAATATTGAACCAAAAAATCTTGTCATGATTCTGAATTTCTACTTTTCATCATATGGTTAAAAACAAGGTCCATATACCTCTTTTTGCTCTGCTGCATCTCAGTGGAAATCCTTCTGAATAAAATTCAGCATCATACTCTGTAGTATTCATGAGGTATCCAACGTAAGTTCAGGATGTTTTCTCTGAGATTGCACAATTTGCACTTTTGTGTTAACTAGTTACTGTAAATAGCCAAGGGCTGTTTGAAAGAAAAAGCATTCAGGATGATTTTGTATTTTAATATAACTGTTACAAATAGCTCCATTTTTTTTTTCTTTTTTTTTTTTTTCCATTGAATTTAGTGATATTTTGCTCATGTGCTACAAAACAATTTCATTTATTTCCCCTTATATGAGGAAAATATAGAGACCAGGTCTCATTTTCAGCACTGGCCTGGAACAGGACTTGAGATACAGCAGTTCATAAAGGACTTTATTTATATTTTATACTGCTACATCCAATGGCTCCAACAACCTCTTTGGGGAAAGACTAGAAAATAGTCTCAAATGCATTAACTAGCTTATTAAATTATTGCCTTTGTGTTTCAATGTCATAACAAGAAATTGAAAATAGCCAATCAGAATGCTTTTGTTTGCTTCACTTAAAAAAAAATAAAAAAATAATCTAAATTGTAGATTTTAAGAGTCCAATAATTATTTCTGAAGCTAAGAATGTATAAAAATAGTTCTCATACAAACAGAAATTTGAAAATGAGTTGAATGAAATTGAATTTGAGAGTATTACTGAATATAACTGCCTGTTCTCATATTCTGTGGATTAAAAAGAAAATGCTTCTTGGTTCCTTTAATGTGCAAAACTATGCAGTTCTGATACTGTTAGAAAGTTTCAGAAAACAAATTTAAATAACAAAATTTTTTTTCTCTCTACAAATAATAATTAAAGTTTTATTTAAATTTAAAGATAGAAACCTTAGTGATATAAAAGCACCCTTTTTCAAAATTTTATTAAAAGGAAAAAAAAAAAAATAATAATTTGGAAGGAAAACAAAGCAAGACTTACTTAGCCAAGTCTGAAGAGAGCTAGAAAATCTCCTTAATTGTGTATTTTCAATCAATTACTTAAAATGATATCTGAAATGCAATTGGAGAGTGTAGCAGTGGGTTCTTATCAGGAACAATCAAAAAGTGGATTTATAAAGGAAATTTTAAAATACATTTCTGTTCTAAATTAGCCACAGCAAGTAAGTGCCTTACTAGTAAACTGAGTGTGTCTCCAAGAGGCAATTACTCTGTTCTGTCTTGGAGTAAATTCAAGACAATTTAAACCCATACTTTAGTCTTGAATTAATTTCCCTTTTGAGAACCATTTCTGTTTTCTTTCAACAAGGAAAGTAGCCTGAGTAACTATATTGGGCTTGATTCCCAATAATAACGTTACTCAAGTATTGTTTGCTCTGTTTTTCGTTTGCTTACATTTCTATCTAAACTTCTTGGGTGATCCAGTCAGAAAATAATTTTGAGGTAGTATGTTCTTATCCATACTCAGGAATAATGTGACTATTTAATGTACATCAGTACTGCTATCAACAATTTTTCAACTGTTCTAGCTCTGAAGAGGAGGATGTTATTAAGTTTAAGACACTTCAGAATCAGAAGATCTGAATGTAAATTATCAGCTATGTGGTACCTTGTTATGTGACCTTCAAAAACCTGTTTGCATTCAATTTAAGGGTATGACTTTTGATATAGGAATATTACACATTCTTGTCCTTAAAATTTAGACTTTGAGTTCAACACTCTATGAAGTAAGTGTTTTTATGAGTATCCAGGTCCTATGAACATAGAGTTCTTAACTCTGCCTTTGGTTAAGCAGAGTTGTTAATTGTTGTTAATTCTTGTTGTTAACAGAATATAAATAGAAAAATACTGCAGACAATGACATTGTAAAATAGAAAATTATGGCCACTTAAACACATAAGTGAAAATTACTATTTCACAAAAAACTGTCATCATAAAGAAGTTATTGTTCAGTCAATTAACTGCATGAATAGTTAAGAAGCATGGGGATTTTCTAGATTATTTTTTCCTCTATTTTTGGTTTTCCTGCCAAAGACACTTCCTTTTATTCTAAAATATCATTCTGTCCTTATTATCCTCAAGCAAAGAAATGGACTTGTAAGCTCCTGTCTCAAAAATTTGCCCTGCAAATGTCAACATTTATCCATAAAATGATAAACTGATAATGTTCTTCATTTATTTTTTTTACCTGGGTACACAGACCATTACTGCAGCCCTGCAGCTAAAGTTCAGTTCAGTAATGATAGTATTTGTGAGTTTTTCAATCAATTGATTATCAGTTCCCTCTTTTTTCCTTTTCTTTTTCCACTTTTTTTTTTTTTATTTCTTGGGCTATATTTGTTAGTGTAAATTTCAAGTTTCCAGTTAATCTCTTCCTGCTATCACAAAGATTATTGAACTAGCACTCTGCTGCCTGTCACAGGTATCTATCCATCTCATGCGTGCCATTAATCTTGTAGAAACCTGTCTGTCTTTAACGTCCTTCTTTTTTAGAAGTAAAAAAGATAAAGGAACCCTGGACCTACATTGGCAGTGCAGGGTAAAATCATGTTTTCTTCATTCCTGTAATTTATTTTTTTAAAAATATTAACTCTTAAATTACAAACTAAATCATAGAATAATAGAATGCTCTGGGTTGGAAGGAGCCTTTAAAGATAATCTTGTCCAACCCTCCTGCAATAAGTAGGGACATCAACTACATCAGGCTGCTCAGAGCTCCATGCAACCTGACCTTGAATGTTTCCAGGAAAAAGGCATCTGCCACCTCTATGGGCAACCTGTTCCACTGTTTCACCACACTTACTGGAAAAAATTTCTTCCCTGTATCCCCTTTTAGCTTAAAACCATTACCCCTTTTCCTGTCAATGCAAGCCTTGGCAAAGTCTCTCTTCTAAATAATTTTTTATAAACCCGTTTTATGTTTGAAAACACAGCAATAACATCTCCCTGGAGCTTTCTCTTCTCCAGGATGAACAATCCCAACTCATCATTTCTTCATAGGAGAGGTGTTCCAGTTCTCTGATTATTTTCATGTCCCTCCTGTGAACCTGCTCCAGTATGTTCCTCCTGTATCAGGGACCCCAGAACTGGATGCAGGTGGGACTTCAATATTAGCGGCAACCAACTTAGAGATATATGAGACACATACTAGCAGTAATATATGCTATTATTCCAGCTCTAACAACAGTATTATCCAATAGGAAACTGAATTATAGTTGGCTGCATCTTTGGAGAGGTAATATTCCTACAACCTCACATTTAACTTTTGCATCCATTATTAACATGTTTTTCATAATGCTATCCCTGTCTGAAGTGGTTAAAACCCAGAGTACTTGCCAAAACTGCCACCTCAAATTTCAGCAATTCTTTAGCAAGTCATTGAGGCAGCTATCACTGCTCTGTCAATGAGAGCTTTCCTCTATCTCAAATGGGAATCGCAGCTCTCTTGACAAATGGTGATACTGTCAATGTACTTTGGGGGTCCATCCTGATGAATATACATGGCTCACCTACCACCTCCTTCCCTCTCTTTTCTACAGCCTCCATTCTTATCTTCATGGCTGTTTCATCTACAGCTTTCACAAAGTCCAGATTTTGCACCTTAAAATCATAAAATCATAGAATAGTTAGGGTTGGAAAGGACCTTAAGATCAACTAGTTCCACCCCCCCTGCCATGGCCAGGGACACCTCACACTAAACCATGCCATCCAAGGCTATGTCCAACCCAGGCTTGAACACCACCAGCAATGGAGCATTCACAACTTCCCTGGGCAACCCATTCCAGGGCCTCACCACCCTTACAGGAAAGAATTTCTTCCTCACGTTCAATCTAAACTTCCCCTGTTGAAGTTTGAACCCATTACCCCTTGTCCTCTCACTACAGTCCCTAATGAAGAGTCCCTCCCCAGCACCCTCTATCACGACAGATGATGTTTGGAACATTTTTTTAGTTAATCTCCAAAAACCTCCAGCTTTTACATAATTTAAGAATCTCCAGAATACCCATCTGCTTAATGAAGTATATGGACATAAAGTGCATTTTTTGGTTTTATTTTTTTTTCTGCTGTAAAACACAGTTATTTTTATTTGTACAAATTTGATTTGCACTATTAATAATAATAAAATATACACTATTAAATCCTTTAAAGTAAGACTTGTTGCTTCCATTCAATAAGCATATTGAATTGTTGATAATGGGACAGAATTTCAGACAGTGGTCATTTTACAATCTCAAATTATAGGCATCAGAATTCATGTTCGCAATTTGGAATCATTGTTCCCAGTTAAACAGCAAAACTAGGAGCCTGAATCACCCAACTATGTCTGGAATTCTTTGCATGTGTAACTTCTAACATTCAGGACACAAAATTTATAACCTAAACAGGTTTCTTGTACTAAATATTGCATGATATGTATACCTTATAGCAGATATTTCAAAGTTCCACTGAATTAGAAAGCCACACTTTTAATGAGAAACCAAGTAAAGGTCTTTTATTAGTTGCCTTTAAGATTTTTAAGCAGTGTACAGCAGACCACATAACACCTGGACTTAATTCACAAGTACTGGGATGCTGAGTGATGCTTCCTACATCTTACAAGCTGTAGTTACAGTACGATACATATCCCAACACCTTGTTACCACATTTCTCTTAACATAAAATTGATCAAGACTTGAGATGTTGAACAGACATTCTTTTTGACCTCTGACCAGAAACACAAAACTACCTACAAAGAGTATTTTATTTCCCCACAGCAGACTACCCAAGGTTTTCCAGGATTTAGATATTTGCAAGGCTTGTCAGCAATAAAACCACCCCCAGTGCTACATCTCATTTCATAAGAAATAATACTTTCAAAATGCCTGCAAGTTGAAGATCGAAGTGCTCACTCACATGCATTAGGTGGGAAATGCTTTGTGTATTTTTTTGACCTGGTCTTGAAAGTCCATTTTCCTAGCGGTAAAGAATTCAAACCTGTTATAGAGCAACACAGGCGTGAACTGTGACCATGATTGTTAATGACACCAAGTACCACAGCTATTCTTTTTTCAGTGAATTAAAATCTGCCACTTTCTCTGAACCCACTCCGTAATTCTCAAGGGAGTCAAACAAAGGCAGATGCTGAAGAAACATGGATTTAAGGGCCATCTGTAACTTGCTTTCAAAATGTTACTGTAACTCTTTCTTTAGGCTGTGCTTTGTCATTAACAGAAATGGCTTGGTGGTCAAGCAGCTATGAGATTTTGGTTCAGGCATTCTGGCTGGCTCTCAACAATTTACACCTGCACCTATGGTACAGAAGATATAAGTGCACACAAAATCTGCAGAATAGTTTTCGTCATGCATTCATATCTTCATTTAGAATAATTTCTGAGGTTTCATGCCTTTCAAGTATTCTTTCTTCTCCATTTCTTCTGTAACATATTTGTTCTCATGTAACTTTCTACCCAGGCTGTGCTGTCTTGTTGCTATCTTAGAGATGAATTATCAGCAATGGAGTGAAACAAGGTATATTAGTTCCGGGATGGATAGTCAAATCCTCCTTGCTATTCCTGGAAGATGTCTTTACAGAGTGCAATCCAGACAGAACATAGCTTGCTTGGAAGTGTGACACAGATCTAGTCAGTAGTTTAGATTAAGGACATGGAAGTCTTGTTTGGCATTCCCCTTTATTTTCCTTTATCAATGCACAATTTAATGTGCAATTATTAATTTATGGTAGACTCTTGTATCAAAATAAGAGCATTATTTTCCTACGTTGTTCATAATAAAACACATCTCTTTCTTATCCTTCTAAGACTTGGAAATTCTTAGAAGTTTTCATCACAGTTGAGAATTTGGCTGTCACAATGCATCCACATTTCTAAACCCACTAATTCAGGCTTTATAGCATTTAAATACAACATGCACCAGTCCTGGAACATTTTCCATACTAAAATTTCCTAAATAAGGTATCCTTAAATATCTTTACTTGCATGAAATATAATATACATACATGAACACACACGCACAGAGAATTCATTTTCATGTGTATATTTTAGGTTTTATAGGGTATATTTTTTTCTTAGAATTAACCAAAGCCCAGTATCTGAAATAATGAAATCCAGCCTACCACTATTTATCATTCATGAATATTTGTGATTAAAATCTGGAGTAGTTTTAAGAGAAAGCTGTTTTGTCAGAATATATTGTGGGGTAAATCATGGCTTCTGCTGTAGTTTTAGTTTTTATTTTCCACTGAAGACAGCAGATAGATCACTGTAACGCAGACACCTCTGTAATGCCTTCTATGAGTGCTTCCATCTCCCATGTCAAGAAATTATTTCCTTGCAGTTGAAACTAATGACAGTAAAATCTTCCAAAAAGCCCTGCACAGAGAATCACGTTATAACCTCCTGGATGTACAGAAAGGAGGGCAATAACAAAAAGAACAAAAAGATTCAGGTAGGACATTTTTGTTGTAATATTCATACATTAGGCGGGCAGCTCTAGGTCATGTATACATATCAATCATCTAGAAGAGCAGGGCAACAAATTCCAACATGCAGTCTCAGTTTCAGCAATCTGAGGCAGCTGTATATAGATAAAAGATAAACTGTCTTGAAACAGTAAAATTTTATGCAACATAGAGATGTTATACAGGTATATTCTTCTGAAAAGAAAAAGATATAAGAATGATTTTGGGTTTGGGCTTTGTTTCTTTTATTTTGAGGGTTGTTTACGTGGTGAAATTCAAATGTGTTAAGAGCTATTGCAAGTTCATTTAAAACCCCAAATCAAGCAGATTTAGGAATTTAGTTTTCCAAGGAAGCTCTGGTTAGGGCATATTTCATCAGAGAGCACTGTTTAAGATAGGTATAAACCAGCTCTGGAAGCAGCCAGAATATCCGCCTCAGTAGTGAAATTTTTCCAAAATAATCCACCCATCACTGTCAATGCCTGCATAAATAAAATGCCACTAGCTATTTCCTGTTAGCTGTAATAGTGTTCTTGCTCATTCTGTCAATGTGCAAAACACTTGATACACCCACAAATGCCACCATGTCCTTGCTCACAATATACCATCCATCTTGCTTACAACAGTGCCATTGCTGCAAAACATGCAAAGAGTAGAAAGCATTTACTTTCCAGCAAGCACTGCGCTCCTGTCCTAGAACTCCTTCAGATTACATTTTACATCTCACAATTTGGGAAACATGGGTAAGATATTCCTGTGCTCACTAAAACTGTTGCATACTTCTGATCTATAAACAGTAACATCAGATTCCCATCTCACGAGGGTGTGCTAGGCAGCCAGTAAACATCTTAACTGTGGTGACTATTTTATGAACTTTGGAAAGGTGCTAATTGGTACCTTTCCTAGCAGCCTCACTGAGGAAGCCAAGGGAAAAGATCCCCCCATTCAGATGCAGGATGAGATCTAGGGTTACATAAAAGGAAATATACTGAGAAATCCTTGGAATTGTACTTTAATAGGAATTATAGTATTTTAGAATTTAGACTTTATTTCAGAATTTAAAGCCTATGTGTTAGAAATGAGACTTTCTTGATGAAACTGCATAAAGCACTTCAGCAAGTGGTAAGTATATTGAAAACAAAAAACTCCTGAAAAGTTTCAAACAACTACTGTTACATGATTTTCGTTTTCTTCTGCCATAGGTGTATATATCTTCCTTTTAATCTGGTTAGCAAAAAAACCTATGGGTTTTAGTACATGCAGCTTTCTAAAAGGAAAATGTAAGAATCATATTTTCAAAGTGACTTTCCTATCATTTAGATGCCATGATCTTCATATGTGTTGTGCACTGAAATATTTCATCAAAATGAATCAAACACTTTGCTACTTTCAAATCTAGTCACTCATTCATCATTATGACTAATCATATGGGAGTCTAAACAAAAAAAAGTGGAAGATTTTTTTTCCTTCTACATATAAAATAGATTATATTTTGGTAAGAGGCAAAACTAACAACAGTATAAATGCAAAAACATTTGTTTTACACCATCATAAAAAAACCAGCAAAGTGTTCTATGGGAATCCTTTGGGCGGAAAGGAAGAGTGTGGTAATACACAAAACTAATCATCTGCAAGCTCTATCGTTACCTATAGACTTGGTGACTTCCATCTCTCACCAGAAACCAGTGAAGGTTTAAAATTAAAATAATTGTTTTGATGAAAGTTTTATAAGAAAAAAAAAAACAAAAAAAAACAAGCTAGGTTCTATGCATCACTCCTCTGAAAATATTTCTGAATATTATATTCTAATATTACATGAAAATGCTAACAACATCTACAACTCAAAGAATTAAATTATAGGAATAAATAGATTCATGTAGTTCTTATTTCCCTGCATAACATCATGGCACATGCTAATTTCAGAAGCATATAACTTTATTTTTCCTGGGCCCTTCTTTTGTCTAATCTGTAAAGTGGATGCTGAAGCTGGAGAAATACATGTACATATTTGACATTTTCTAATTTTCAAGTGCTTGATTTTCAAACTGGGATTTTTACATAACAAATGTATTTAAGTAAAAAATGTATTTACAAAATGTGGTGCTTGCTAAGGACAATATAGCTGGAAAATTGCTACTTTCCTGAGTAGTAACTAGATGTTAAATATGCTTCTGAATCAGGATTATAAAATTTTGCAGCAAATTAGGGTAATTCACTGGGATTATTTAAACATGACCAGTATATGCTGATTATTTTACAATCTGTTACCAGCTCCCTAAAATTCAAAAGTATCTCACACTCCCTACTGTAAAGAGTGGGTTTGTCCTAAAAAATGTTTTTTTTTTTCTCTAGAACAGATTTAGGGACAATGAAAAATTCCTCCCAGCTATGTCAAATCTTTTTAATTTCTATTTACTTTACCATACCACCTTTGTCTTTAATGGGAAGAAATAACAGTACAGATTCTTAGCACTCTTTTCCATTATTCAGTCAAATTTTCCTGAATTTTCATAATCCAATTGGTAGTTTTATTGCAAAATTCCCTTTTCAGAAGACGTATTTCTGTATCAATTAGCTTCAGCACAGTGTGACTGTGAAAAAAATTTCCTTTTATTTCATCTAAACAAAGTCACAAATAGCACATTCACAACCTTTTCCCCCTTACTTGTTTGCCTTGATAATAGAAATATTAACTCCTATTAATATTTTTTGATATTTTAGATTATCTTTTTTTTTTTCTATTTCATCTGATAACTAGGCTTCTATTTATTGGTCATACTAGAATGGAAGAAAATCAGGGAACTATATGACTGTTTCAAACAGAAAGATGTGAAATCAGAGTTTTTATAAAACTGGTTGATTGAAATTGAAATGATACTTCAGGTAGCACTCCGAGAATTTTAATATCTTTGTGTTCCCCTCTAATAATTATTTTCTTTTTTATTTAAACCACTTCCCCTATTAAAAGAAGTGTTTCAATCAGTGAGAGATTGAAACTTACTTTTTCTTCCTTTCTTTAGTCCATTAACTAAATCTTACTCTTTTTATTCCCAAACAGTTTAAGGGAACGATTTTCTCATAGAAGGCAAAGTAGCTAGTAAGAAGAACTGTGGAAGGAAATTAAAATCAACAGCGACAAGGAAATACCAGAAGACAACAGCAAAAGAAGATATGGTGTTTCCAGGTCTAAATAACCAAACACAAATCAGAAAATCAAAACCCGCAATTTTAATGTTATCTATCTCCAGCATTGACAAAGCTGGAATTATTTTGCTCAATCTGCAAGATATTCTCATATTTTGATTCCTATCAACATGCAGAAAGCTCTCCAGAGGAATACTATGAGAATCTAATAGAGCTAATTGCCAAAAGACGTATGAAAGCATGAAACTTCCCTACAATCTTAATTTGAAATGAAGAGCAAAGATATTTCCTAGATGCTGGTGGGCAGTGGTTTATATGTATTGTCTCTATAGCAAACAAATTTTACTGGAATCCATGTGGATGAGCCTAGGACACAAACAGTACTACTAGCCAGAGTATAATAGTTCTGTTCACAGATCCCAACAAGCATATCTTTCCTGGGACAGTTTTGTTTTAAAGCATCCATTCCAATAGTGAGCTTACCTTATCTAGAGAGAGGATAAAGTCCTCTTTTACTGCTCAGAATTTAAACTAATTTCTTAGAGAGCTCTTCATAACAAATGTTGAAGTTTTCTGATATTTTCTACAGTGTTATCTCAGGTCTTGGGATTGTGGAGCTTCAGCATTTGCTTGAAGAGTTACACAGTTAAAAATCTCCAGTTCACCTGAGATCAAGGGACTATTTGTTTTTCTGTTAAAACTTTATTATTACACCCACTTTTCATAAATGCCTAGCATGAGGTCCTAAAATGATTTCGAAAGCATAATGTATACTTCTTTAGACAGAGGAAGAAAATTTATTTCTTTGTTTAAATGACCCAAAGACTGCGTACTTGTGATATATTTTTCAAGGAGAGTGAAAAAGCAGTTAAATAGCATTAATAAAGCATTCTGAAGTACTGGAGGGATACATAAGTGTTAAGCATTTTTATACAACATTCAAGTGCTAAATTTCCCATGTATAGATCACTCTGTATATTGTCCTGCTTTTTCCAGCCTGCTAAGTTACAAAGGAAAAATAATACCATCCAAACTCCTGGTGCAAAACAACACTGGACAGAACAATAAAAATTGATGTCAAAAATTAAAGATAGTAGTGGCAGTCTGTTTGGCAGTTAACATGTTTCATCTGAAAACTTGTTCAAGAAGGAAAGGTTTTAAGCTACCCAATAGGCATGTAGAAAATATTATCAATTTTCCTTTTGCATAAAATGAAACACAAAAGCTAAGACCAATATTCTGTAATGTCAACACAGACTCCTTCATTTTCCTATTGTAAGTTAGCTGAAGACTCAGATGGATAGATACAGTTTGTATTAAGAAACATTTTTTGGAATTTGTAAACAGGATCAACCTCCAGCATATCTATAGCTACTGTTGCACATTTATATCCTTCCATGCTAAAAATCTAGCTATAAAGAGCTTGTAGATAGCCATTCTGAAATTTTCACTAGTTTGTGACATCACCTATTGTGTCAGTCATGGGTGGCTCACTTTTTGATTGCACCATGGGTAGGGACCTTATGAAGCAGCAACAGAACCAGTTGGTCCCAGCTGAATGTCTTGAGACTTCAAAAAAGGATCAGAATACTTTTTTTTGCTGAATAACAGCTTTGCCTGTTTCAGTTGCTTATTGCCAAAATATCAGTGATACTGATCTTGCTATGCTACTTATCTGGTCAGGGATCAAGAAATAACACTCATCTCGTAAGAAGGAATTATGAGCTTTCAGACAGGAGATTAACATAAGCAACAAAAAGTTGATTTTACCTAAAACTAAATTGAGGTTCATCCCATAGCAGTCTAAGTCTGCTGTACAGTAGGGACAACGAGCAAAGGATCATTGGAAAGAAGTTTGGCTTAGAAAATATGGGCCATAGAAACTGAGATAAATGAAGCCTGCCAGTTGTGATTTATTTTCCATGCTCTGAAAAATTTATGACTAGCACCTATAAAATGTTGTTCAATCTTCTAATTTCTTTTTAAAGGATGATTGAAAGCAGCTTTGTTTGTGTAGAAACTATGGTCAGAGGGAGATTTTTATGGTTATTATTACACATGAAACTAGTGCTCTACACACCGTAATATTTTGTTCTTTCTGCTTTCTTATTTGATTCATTATCGTTTGATTATTTTGGGAGCAGAGTTATATTAACTATCAGATATAATAATATTTAATTATAAAACATAATTAGCCTTCTGCTAACTAGAAAATTGGAAAATGTATAACTTGTTGCCTGTCACATATTTAAAAAAAAAGAAAATTGCCCTTCTTCTCCAAAAAACGTGGCCTATTGCTTGAGCACAGAACTCTAACTGTAGCAATATGTGACAGGTTGTGTGATGCTTTATAGCAAAGTTATTTCAGATGGGGGAAAAACATGCTGTTCAAAGGAATTTTTATTCAAATTGCTGTTAATGTCATTGCTTTGTGACCTTTAAATAGGTTTTCTTCCAATTAAGCTTTCATTCAATTACAACATTACAGCTGCACAGTGAGGAATGATACACAATCAATATTTTACTGATTCATGATGTAGCTTATGTTGCATGGGCCCAAACTGAATATCCTGTGCAGCTGCTCGGCACTTCTGAACTGCTCTTTCAAACTAGAGTCTCACTAGTTCCTACTTAGCTATCTAATTCCCAATAATTCCCCCAGACGTTGACAGTCCTTCCAAGAAATAAGATTAAATATGATGGGCTTGGGAAGCACACAAAGCATATGTTTACAGTATTCTCACCTGTTTACTCAAATTAAGAGAGACAAACGGCACAGAAAGTTGAAATTGACCAAAAATTGGTTTAGGTATGCATGGTTAGAAGCTGAATAGCCAGTTCATCAACTTACTGGAGCATGCAAAAATCATTTCAATCATACCTTTAATGCCAGAAGTCTGAGTCATTTGTCTTTTGCTTCATTTACTGCTGCAATTGTATTATTATTCAGTCCTATGCCAAGGAAGTTCATTTTAATAATTTGTGCTGGCTCCATAATATGGATTTTATAAGTAAAGAAAATTTTGACTGGATGATGGAGGTGACAAGTACTTTTGTAACAAATACAAATAGAGGTTGCTGGAGATAGCGGAGTTCAGGACACATGAAATTTTTCCTTCCCAGTCTGCTCTCACTGACTTGGGTGGACTCTAAGACCCAGTGATGCCTCTTCAGTCCCACAGATTGGAAGCTGCTCCAGTTCTGTGTCCCTAGGTCCACCCAGCAGCAATACTGAGAAGCTGCTCTCTATATGTGCACATACAAAGACACACTAACATACACACTTGTGCATATGCACTAGCATGCGTACACACACACACATACAGAGTTCTCACAACCAGCCACATAGATCCACCCAGATGAAGATCAGTGCCTGTCTCACATGAGCACAAACAGCACTCACATAAACATGGACAACACAGATGCCCAATCCTGCTTTTCATCTTCAGCTGGTCAGGATTAGGAATAAATGTCAGAAGTGGAATATATAAGCAACACCGGTGTCTTCTGTAGCTGATTTCTTAGACTTTGGATTCCTCCAGATACTGGTCCACTTGTTGCACAAGGGATGTTGAGGCAACTTCAAAATCACAAAGATTTATTAGAAGAATCTGTATAGTTGGTGATATATACCCAAATAAGTTGAAAAATCTGTTTTGTGAGAAGTTTCTCTTTCAGTATCTTACCACTAATCTTTTCTGAAACAGCGGCAAAATTGTTTGGTTACTTATTGAGGATACTTGTATGTTTAATTAAATCTTCTCCCTCAGCTGTCAAGAACCCTGATGGTTCTATCATCAGTTCTGAACTGTAGAGATATCTTGCAAAGAACCATTAAAATCAGTCCACAATATGAGAGCATTTAACTACACTTGAGCAACAATAACAAAAGTAATACTGCAGATGTTTAGTCACTGAGTACTTAGATGATTCATTTCATCTGACAGTTAAGAGGGGATTTTTAAATATTTAACCAGCATTATGTTTTCCTCCTTTTCAAAATAGTTCATTAACTCACAAATATATAATAAGGGTGACAAGTGCTCTTTATCACTTACTGGATTTTGTCCATTCATTCTGGTCTATTATTAGATCTAACGAGAAAAAATTAGTAAGAAGCTAGGAAAAAAAATCACAAAGTAATTTTTTGTAGATTTTATTTTTTAAAATCTCATCTCAAACATCCCCAGAAAAATCTATGACACTGACAATTTCTTTTCTGTGTCTGCTCAGCTGGAATCTAATGAGATCTCAAAAACTCACAAAAAATGTACTCTAATAAGGCTTCAACCTTGTAGTTAAGAGTTAGATTTGGCTAAGCCTCCAGTAGAGCACAAAGTGTAGACCTTTTAATGTTTATAATTTTAGATTTTAATTTTAATCTATCCACTTACTTACAAGCTGTGTCCTTTCTGTGAATTTGTCATCCCAAGTGGACAATGTAGTAACTCTACCCCTATTTAAAATCATCTTACATACTAAGCTTCTTTCAGTAAGCCACACATTTTTTCATTAGCTATTAATTTGAGTGTGCTTACAAACTGATACTGAGATAAACAGGCAACGGCAGGTATACCAGTTTTTTGACAGATATATGAGGATCAGTCTTACTCAGTGTGCAGGTTACATAATCATTATATTTTATCATTTGGAGGTCTGGGTCTGCAGATATTCACACTATTTTTTGTCAGCTTAGTCTACAAACTGTGTTTCCCTGACCTAAACGATACATAGATAGATGCATATTTCCACACCAAAACCAAACAAACTTACAAATCTGTCTTGTCTCCCACTAGACATTAATTCTAAAGGAATTCAAAGACCTGGAGTGGATATGTATAAAACAGATATTGGCTAAGTTGCATTTAGAAGACTTATTCCCTCAGCTGTCCTGCTAGTTTGGATTCAGCTTTAACCTCCTTGGTATATTATATAAGGAAATCTGGCAACATAGAGCATATGGAGAGCAGTGACAACCCAGGCTGAAGGGAGCAGGGCTGCTTCCACAGGACTCAGTACTGCACTTGGCATGAGAACAAAACAGAATTCCAGAAGTCATAGCACTTCAGTGTTTTACCAGATCATTAACTGTATGTGCTCTATGAATCTTTAGGGAAGTGCATGATAGTATTAAAATACACATTAGTGGCTCTTAAATGTCACAGAAAATGTTACCTTTTGAATCCCATGAGACTGCTAGGGCTCTATGGTAGTTCAACCATTGAATGTTCTGCTCCTGAACTCTGTTGAGTCTCAAGTTTTTCCAAGACTGTGTACATGTATTTTGTTCAACACTGAATGGGGAGAGAGGGAAGGTACAAACATCCCTGTGAATCTGTAAAGTGCTAGCTCCAGGGTTTTGTTTTATTTTTCAGCTTCAGACACTCTGTCAAATGCAGCTCTTCTGCTTCATTAAAACTGCCATGCCATTGTGCTGAGATTCAGCTTTTGATGGTAGAACCCAAAATGTGGTCTCAAGAATTGTACCCCATCCAGAGTAACGGAAAACTATTATACTTATCATACTGGTCAAAGTGTCCCAGTAAAAAATTTCATAACTGATCTGGCAAGATAAGTGCATATCATTAGAGAAACTGTATTTTAAAGATCATATTAATGATATTTAGATATTAAATATTTAATGTCAGCAAATTTGCATTTTCGAGTTGTACCTTTTAGTGTTGAGCTTGCTAGATATCTCACACTATGTCAAGTTTCAGATTTTACTGCAGAATAAATAACGGTTATGATGTGGGTAGCAACAGCATTAACCAAAACTTAAAACTTCAATTTCTAGCTAGAAAAATCTGCTAATTCAAAAACCCCTTTATATAAAGTGAGAGAAAAAGGCCATCATTTTAGGACTGGAAATAATTTCTTGAGTTCAAAAATGCTTTGAAAAAAACACCATGGTCAAGACCAAAATGTGTTTCATTTATAAGAGCTGAAACTACAACCCTAGGACAATTGCCTACACAAAAAAAAAAAAAAAACACAACCTAAAAAAACCCAAACCAAACAAAAAAATAAACAAACAAAAAAACTAAACATGTTTTGGCAATCTATATATTCTCATCACATGTTTCAATTTTGTTAAAGTAATAATTTCAGGAAATCATAGTTTTATCATTCTTATTTATGTACTCTAACTTCTGTCTTAGCTGGTCTGAAGGACCATCTCCTTATCATGATTTCTATGCCAATCTGCTACCCTCCTGTTGCTAGTATTGTTTTTATTATAATACTGAACATGTTTTGAAAACCTTGTATCAGGTGTGTTGTTGAAATAATGTGATACCTCCATTAGGAGTGCATTAAATGACAATGTATGCATAGCCCCTGCCAGACTGTCTCTTTATGTAAAAGCTCAACATGATTTAGTGTGTAAAGAAGTAATGTTACATTATGTTCAACAAGGCATACACCATGTTATATTTTCTACTGATGCCAGAGTACATAAAAATGAAAGATGACACATTAACTCATAATTGCAATGGGGCTCACATACCTTGAGTACATACTTGAGTGCATTTTCTTTTATAACTGCCTTAACTTTCTGAGTATTATACTTTTAAATCTCTTATACACCTGCTCAGATGAGAATTGTTTTGAGATCACTGGAGATTGTTAGAGGAGAAAGCTTTATTATATGCAGTACTATAAAAATTCCATTTTTGTTCTCAAACTGCTGGTACCTTTCCTAACCTAAACCAGCTAAGACTGGGTGTTTACCATATTTGCATTTTCAGGGAAAATCTGAAATCTATATCATGGAACTCCTTTATACAGAATGAGAGGAAACACATGCAGCCCACCCACCAGTGCAAATAAATCTTACCCTGGCTATCTACAAAGTATAACAGTTGTTGCAGGCCACAATGGCAATCTTGGTTTTGGGGCTGATGAACAATCTCTCTAAAAACTATTCAACAACTATTGTAAGTGTTTACCAACACAGGTTCTGTGACGCCACCTTAGAAATTCTTTCTTAAATGAGTGGCTCTGCTGAATACTTTAAGAAATTGCTAAACCGCAGTTGACATTCTCACAATTCTGAGAGCTATACACGTCTTGGCACTTCTGATTCGTGAAAATTTAAAAAACATTTTTATTTCCGATTTTCTGTTCTGCACACAAATTGCATAAAAGTAACATCCCATCTGGTTACTTTAAAATTCAATGGCCTCTGGATCCAGTCTATCAGGTTTAGCAGGAGTTTCACTAAAATTTTCCTTTCTTTTATTTTAGGTCTGTGAGGGCCATGGTTTTGTTCTGATTCTCTTGATTTTCTACCAAGAATGTACCAGGTAGTTCAGGCTCCATTATATCTCTCCAGTAACAGACCGAGTGAAAAAAATGTTGTAATGTATTTTTTGTTCTATTTATCCCATTGGTGAACAATAATTTATTCTCCATCTGCATCCAGTAAAGAAACTGTATTTAAAGGGATAATGTATACTGCCCCATTTTTTTTTTTAGAGACTTCTAAATAACTTTAGATGTGGGGAACAACATTACATACAGCTGTAGTGATTTGTGCTCTGAATTTTACCATGCGTAGAATGGTGCTTCATATTTAAAATCTTTTCTATGGCAATGGAAATAAAAGTCGCTTGTATGTTTATATTATTATGCTTCACTGTGGAATACTGTCTTATTTTTGTTTAAGAAGAAAATGAAAACGAAAACAAAAACAAAACAAAAAAACAAACAAACAAACAAACAAAAAAAAAAAAAACAAGGCAAAACAACCCTCCCACTCAAAAACCTATGAATTAAGAAGTCTTTTTTTTATTGAAGGTCTAGTAATGGGGATAATAATAATTTAGTAACCAGAGGTTGACCAGCACGAGAACAAAGGAATTAGCAAGGAATGAACTAACTATTATATTTTGTGGTATAAAATGGAGAACTATTTCATTGAAAAGAAAATAAGTGGTGAAGAGATAGATATATTTGCACAAGCATCTGGCATGCTTTGTGTTAAGATTTTTGGATATGCAATATACTTGGTGAAACGCTACTGAAGTATAAATACTAGTCTCATTTTCTCAGCCCTGACTATTTTCGAAGCAGTTTTTAATTCTGATGCCTAATTATAGGATGGGTACTTCTGAAATTAACTGATGGTGTAGGCATTTGAAAAACTGGCTCCAAAGAGACAAATCGGTATGTTATTACTTAAATTAGAGCTGGTTTAAGGTAGTATGATTTAACAGATCCACAGCTAAAGTCTTAACTTTTTTGAAAGCTGTGTGAAGGTGGGCGTGGCTCCCATGTTCAGAAAAACCTTTGTCAGTGCCAATGGGCCAGTTAAAGCAATGCCAGCACAGTTACAGCAGATCCATTAAATAATAGCATATAATGAATATCCTTTTTTTTTTTTTTTTTTTTTTTCTTTTAGAAAATGAACTCTTTTATCTAAATACTTCACTGAATACAATGTAAGTTGCTTCAGGCTGACACATGATGACATCTTGAGCTTCTGAAAGAAAACTATCTTTTGGACTAACAGTTGACTTGGGGGAGCTGGAAGCCAAACATCTCAGTGTTTACCAGAAATTCTTACCTTGGTATAAACTGCACCCATTTCACCATTTTCTTTAGAAGATATTACTTCTGAAGCAGCTGCCCTCTCCTTGCATATTGTCGTGGTTTAAGCTTCTATAAACACATACAGTTGCTCTCTCACTCACTCCCCACTCCTTCTTCCCTCTGCTCCTGGAGGGATGAGAGGGAGAATCGAAAGAATGCAACTCCCACAGGTTGAGATAAGAACAGTTTAGTAACTAAGGTATAACACAAATCACTACTGCTACCACCAATAATAATAATGACAAGAGAAAATACAAGGGAAAAGAATACAATTTCTCACCATCCAATATCAAGCCCGAGCAAGCAGTTCACCCCCACCAGTGCACCCCCCACCGTGCACCCTCACCACCCTTCCGGGTCTCTGCTGTCCGTTTCTACCTCCTGGACATGACGTGCTGTGGTATGGAATAACCCCTTTGGTTAGTCTGGGTCAGGTGTCCTGTCTCTCCTTCCTCCTGGCTTCCCCTCCTCCCTGGCAGAGCACGAAGCTCACAAAGTCCTTGGCCAGCCTAAACATCACCAAGCAGTAACTGAAAACACTGGTGTTATCAGCACTGTTCCCAGGCCCAAAATCAAAAACACAGTGCTGCACCAGCTACCAAGAAGGAGAAAAATGACTGCTACTGCTAAACCCAGGACACATATAAATGAACAGCTATCTGAGGAATAGTTATGACTAGTATAATGAAAAGAAGCATCCTGCTAAACTTTGTGATTTTTACATGAAATACCTAATTTTATATTAACCACATTCTATAAGTTAGCCAAATTTCTAGACAGAATCTACAGTTTCAGTATTGAAATTGTCAAATCCTCAAAAGAAAATATTTGTCATATAAAGGAAAAAAAGATGTCTACCAACCGCAAAGATGCAATCTGTGTTGGATTGAGAGTGAGGAATACAATTTTAAGTAAGTATGACTTTAAAGGGATGCTTTCAAAAAAGCTAAGCTACATATCTTGTCACTGAAATGAATATTCCCATAATATTTCAGTTCAAGTGCTGTCTTAAAAGAAAGCTTTTTAACATTCTTAATGCATTTTATTCTGAGCTCTCAGATTAAAAGATGATGGTATTTAGACTTCTGTGTTGTTTGCCAATATCCATCTTTCCCATCTAGATTTCTGCTTGATAAAGTATTTCCCCAAAGCCCATTAAAACACATTAGTTTTGACAATAGGCTTGCTTCTACAGGAAATACTTGTTATTGCCTTTGTTGTTTGCATTGAGAGGTGAGAGGGGTGTTTGGAAAAAAAACCCACAAATTACACATACTTTGAAGAGAATTGATTTCTGACAAGAAGGGTAGTTTTTTGGTTTGGTTTGGGGTTTCTTTTGTGTGTGTATGTTTTTTTGTTTTTTTGTTTTTTTTTCCTAATACCTGCATTTTGGGGGAAAAAAAAAAAAAGTCACTTAATTTCAAGTTTACTTGGATAAATGTCCATTAAGAGCATTCTTTTAGTACAGTAACTCATAGAAATGCTGTCTTATATAACAGTACATATAACATCTTGTCCTCATTTTCCTCATCAACATATCTAATCCTTAAAGAAGGAAAAATAACTCCTGCATATCACTCTGAAATGAATTAGAGATACAAATTTCAGAAGATTCAGAGTCCTGAACTAGAAAAATATTCTACAGTTTTGATGTTCCTGTAAATGAATCCTTCAGTCTGAAATAGATTTCAATTTGATGCAGACATTAAGTAATAGTGGTGCTGAAATGCAAGCTTGGAATGATACTTGAATAAAAAAAGCAAATATATAAGCTAATTTAAGTTTGCACCACTTTCTCATTTTATTTATGTGATTTTTAAGCACAGCTTCTTACACCTTGAGGATGGTGTTGATTTTTCTATGAGGAGTGTATGTAGAATGACCTCTGTGAATTACCTTCCAGTGGTGATATAGAGATAGCATGGAGGAAATTGACTAAGTAACCAAATACTATTTTTAATCTAAACAATTTGATTATTAAAAACATATCAGTATGCATAATCTGTCTAGATTACACTCACCTGAAACTATGTGAAGAATGAGATGACTATGGAATTTCGAAGTAGATGGACCTAGAGCATTGATTCACATTTTTCCTGGTATCCTAAAGTAAAAATGGGACTAATTTGATAAGTTTTTTCTTCTCCTGCTGTATCTTAGTATCTCTGAGCAGGTTTTTGTCATTTAGAGGAATTGTTTAAAGAGAAGAATCAGCTGAATATTGTTTGTCAACAGCAATGCAGGAGGCAGCTAGAGATGCTATTCTGCATTTAGCAACATCTTGCATACAGCTGTGAATAATTGTACTCAAGCCAAACAGTCTGTGGATTTACCATTTGAGTATGAAAATATTGGCCAGCTTATATTTAGAACCATAAATCATGAAAATAGCAACAGGGATAATGTAAAAGGCTTTTCTGGATTTTTACATGATGGACTTATCTTTCTATTTCATCCAACTTGGCTTTCCCAAAACCTGGAAAAAAAAGGTATGATAAAAGGAATACTGCACTTCCTAAAAAAAAAATAAAATAAAATAAATAAATAATAATAAAAAAAAGCTAATTCTTTCCCTAATGCATTAACTCCCTTCTGTCCTTATACCGTCTGTTTAAATTGCCACGATGCATTCAGTGAGCATTCCCATGAGGCTGAAACTGCCCCCTATTGCTAAGAGGCTGCAATACCCGTTATTCATTCACAATGCAGATTCATTATCAATTGTAAATTTAAAGCCTTCAATTCACATAGAAAATATAACCATTTCCACTTTAGGTGTACTGTCTGACATTTACATATATACTGGTGATATGCTGAACTGACATAAATTTTTTCTTAGAGTAGAAATGTTAGTGTTGACTCATATCAAACCAGTCTTTCACTGCAAACATATCCAGTGGAAGTTATGATATACGTCATGACAATGTTTCTTGCTAGGGAATCTCATAAAATGCCAAAACAGATTTGGAAATTTAAAAAAAATACAAACCTAATTAGGTTTGGGTGAGTTGTTCCTGACTTCACTTGTAAGAAATCTCTGCTCATGTCATTGGCATATTCTTCATTTATTAAAAAGGAAAATAAGAAAGAAAAGTAATCCTACCAGTGGTTCAAGAATAATTTTCAGAATTCAACTTAGAAAAACAACTCAGATATCTCCTTCCTCAGGGGTAAATGGAGCCTTTTATTAAATTGATTAAGAAGGAAAAATGGTTTAATTTTAGTTTTCATGTGGTTTTGGTTTAACTGCTAATTATATTAGATAACTGATGACTTCAACATTAATACGTAGTAGGTTTTTTCCTAAGTCAGCAGTCCTTTCTAACTATAAGACTCATCATTATTACTTATGTATGAAGAAGATCTGGTTAGTCAGTTAGTATTTATTTGCTATTGATAATTTTCAGGACTTTGGGGACTTCTTACACTGTTCTGAGTGAGCATACACTTTTAGTTCTGAAGCTTTGCTTTCATAAAAGAAGTATTAACACATTCTTGTTAATATTTATTTCCTGCATTAATTAATGTCTATGTAGTTATTGTATCAAAAATGTTATGTCTCTGATGTATTTCACCTAATCTTAAGTGTCATGGGGATTTACAGCTAAAGCTGAGCATGCTACCTAAGGCTCCTTTTAAAATTATTTATTTATAATTATTGTAGAGGAGTTTCCAAATCAGCCTAGCTGCCATTACTTTTCTTTTGTGCACAAGTGGCATGTGGATGCACTAATAGACTATTTCATGCTTCAGAAGTGCCAGTGCTTGATTCTGGGTTCTGCATATACTGTTCTGTTATACTTTGGGTTAAGATGGTGATAAAGGTTGGTTTGGACATCTCATAATTTTTCTCGTGCTTTCTCTACTTCAAGTACCCTCTTGAAACTGAAACACAGAGTCTGATCTACGAAGTCCAGAGCAAGGGAAGAAGAAAGCAGTTGGCTGACTTCCCCCTCCAAAATGTTCTGTTTGTAGGGGGAGAAATTTTCCTCATTGTTAAATTATTGGCATCTTCTTCATTTATTAAAAAAGAAAATAAGAAAAGAAATCCTACGTGTGGTTCAAGACTAATTTTCAGAATTAAATTTAGAGCAGCAACTCAGATATCTTCTTCCTCAGGGGTAAATGGTGCCTTTTATTAAATTGATTAAGAAGAAAAAATGATTTGATTTTAGTTTTCATGTGTTTTTGTTTTAGCTGCTGATTATATTAGATGACTGATGACTTCAACATTGATATTAACTTACTTATTAACTTATGCATTACTGCAAAGCTAACAAGCCTTTTTGGTTGTTGTTCCATTAATCCAAACAATATTCACCTGATTGTTTTACACTGGAATTCCCACTGGCAGTGTCTAATTGAGATCTTGGAGGAGAATGGGAGCCAACTTCAGAATTTCCATATTTTTCATTACTATTTTTGAAGTTTTGTTATTGTTATGCAATGCCTATTACATGATAAAGTCCATTTGAAACCCTGTGCTTCCCTTAACCTCTGTGCCTATGATTTTTGTTTTAGAACAGGAATAATGATAATATCATTCTGGGGCTTTCTGATATATTGTAGCTTAATGTTAGCAAAGAATACTGAAGATCGGAAGTTTTAAATACTATTCCAGTTACAGTGGTCTGAATGAGTTGTCTTCATTCCTAATATAATTGCTATAGGACATGGATATCTCTGTGGCAACTCTGAGGAATTTTGGCAGGAAAACCAAGGATATGGAGTACAGGAGAGAAAAAATAATTCAGTATTTGTAAGTTCAGTGTCAAAGCTTATATAAAAGTAAGTCCAATGATTACCGTTATACTGGATATGAGCTAACATACCACCTGTATGCAGAAATCTCCCACTCCTGTACCATTGCTTTTTCATTCAGAGATAATAAGATTGTTTAATCATGATCTTGACTTCTCAGAAATATTAATCTCCAGGCCTCCAAAAAAGGAACAAAATCCAAAGAACACACCATCCCTCATCACTTACAGGAAAATGGGCAATTCTGGAAATATGATAAGTATTTGCAGCATGAATATTCCTAATAAGTATATTGCAAAGTCTATTTGCACTATTTTATGAAGAATTTAAATTGAATATTCTTATTGAAAGACTGGCAAAATCTTTGCTTTAAAAAGTACAAAATAATGTAATTTCCATGAGCTACCCATAAAACAGATTGTATTTTATTTTAATTAGAAGGATCATAGCTGAATTGGTCAAACCTGGAGAGAACTGGTCTTCACAAATGGAGTTCACCAGGCTTGTAAGGATAGCTACCTGGACAGACAAGGTCAGGAATTTGAAGTATCTCTTTACTTTGAGGCTTGAACACAGCAACATGAAATACCTAATTCTTCTGATAGGATCTGTTTTTCAGCATTTTGGAGCCTAATAACAGATATTCACAAGCCCCTTTCTACATAGCACATTTAATTGAAATTCATAAATAAAATTCCTAGAAACATGTTGACCCAAATAAATATAAATCTGCAGATTTTTATTTAAACACATTAAAAATGCTAAACTAAATACTTCTAAGAATAGGCAGTGATCACATTTTTGAACTGAATGAAGATGCATTTAACTTTATTCCCTCCAATTTTTAGGCCAGATTCATAATGAATAAAATTTGCTTGGGGTGAGCATAAGACACGTGGATGACAGTTCATCATAGAATCATGGAATGGTTTGATTTCAAAGTGACCTTAAGGATGATCTAGTTCCAACCCCCCTGCCATGGGCAGGGACACATTCCACTAGGCTATGTTTGCTCAAAACCCTACCCAACATTGCCTTAAACATTTTAGTGTTTGAGATTAGTTCACGGAGGATACAACTTTTTACAACCATGAACAGTGCTTTTTTGATTCCACAACAACTTAGCAAAAAATCGTTACAGGAAAATTTGATTAGACTTATCTGATCTTCCATTCAAGCTTGGGAAGGTCATTCCCTGACTATTCTCAAACTCTTACTTTTTGGTCATGTTCTTTTCTTCCATTTGAAAAGGAAATCCACAAAATTCATAAAGACTTCTGACAATTGCTTGGAAGTCCAAAAATAACCCCAGTCATGACTACTGAGCAGCAGGTCTGCCACACACATCATATGGAAATCCTGACTAATATTTGACAGTGTGAATGGATTAGCAGTATGTTGCTTACTGAGAATATACTATATCTTGGAAGCAGTTGTTAATAAACCTAAACTGCATAGCTGTTTTGTGCCTGTACAGCATGCCTGACAGCTGGGGAAGTATCAGGTAAATTTTTGTGCATGTGCAACACCCTGGTACATCGCATATGTGATAAATTCAGTGTGTTGTGAAGAGAGTGAGTTTTATGGCACAGACATAGACCAGCTGTGATGCACGTGTACAGCATGTCTGGTGCTTGGAGACATCAGGGAACTTGCTGCACATCAGTAACTGTACAATCGTCTTAGTTTGTAGGAAATCCCAGACAGCCCTCATTCTTCCTCGTAAGGATTGTCTGTAAGGAAGTTTATGTTGCCACTGTCTGTATTCAACTCATCCAGCAGAGTTCTGATTTAAAATCCATTCAAACTGGTCATTTGTGAATAGATTTCAGTGTCAGGTGCATATCACTATTTATCATGCATAACTTAGAAACCAATACAATCTTCACAGTCCCATCTTCTCATTTTACTATTCAAACAGAGAACTTCTGAAAATGAAGAGGAGCTCTTTTTTTAAAATTTTAATTTTGTACTACAATTCATCAATGTTTTTCTCCCAACACTGATGTCTCTTGAAGCTTTCCTTTGCTTCAAGTCAAGAATGATGGCAAAAATGAAGGTAATTTACTGTAATCATAAATTCAATAACTAATCTGTCTTGAATAGATATTTATACAATTGCTCTCAGTAATACATTAATTCATTCAGAATCTCTACTGCTCAAATAGTCCTCCAGTAAGAAAGGCAATTTAAATGTTATTGCATCTACAGTTAGACAGACTTGTTACACATCACAGTCTTGACAAGTGGCCTGTGTAAGGGGTGAGAACTGGCTGACCAGCAGCTCCCAGAAGGTGGGTGTATATAGCTTCTTCATAAACTGGCTACCTGTCACTAGTGGGGTACCCCAGGGATTGACATTGGGTTTAACATTGTTCAATGTCTTCATAAGTGAGCTGGATGATAGGATCAAATGTACACTAATGAAGTTTGCCAACTGTACAAATCTGAGTGGGGAGGTGAACACTTTGAAAGGGAAAGCTACCTTGAGGAAGATCTGGGTAGGCTGGAAGGGCGGGATAACAAGAACCTTACAAAGTTCAACAAGGATAAGTGAAAAGTGTTTCACCTAAGTAAACACAAAGAGTGCAGTGCAGGCTGGGATCTACTTGGTGGGGAGCAGTTCTGCGGAAAGGGACTTGGGGGTCCTGGTGGACACAAGTTCAATATGAGTGAACAGTATGCTACTGCAGTAAAGAAAGCCAACAGGATGCTGGGTTACATCACCAGCAGAGGTAAAAATGTCATTTGCATACTCTACTTAGTTCTCATCAGGCCACACCTGGAATGCTGGGTTCAGTTTTGGTCCCTGCTTTGTATAAAAGTTATGCTCAGGCTGGAGATGGTCCAGAGAAGTGCCAAAAAAGATGATAAAAGGACTGGGAAGCTGCCATATAAGAAAAGGCTGAGAACTGCATTTGATCAGGCTAGAGAAGGGAAGGCTCATCATGTTCTAGTATTTGAAAGGTGGCTACAAGGAAGATGGAGGCTCCCTTTGTACAAGGAGTCACATAGAAAAAACAAGGGGTAATGGGCACAAGATATTCCTGGGAGATTCCAACTAGGCACAAGAGGAAAATTTTTCCCAATAAGAACACTCAACAATTGGAATGATATCTCCTGCAAAGTGGTGGACTCCCAACATCAGATACTTTTAAAATTTGGCTGGGCAGGGTGCTGGGGCATCTAGTCTAGGTCAAGCTTTGTCTAGAAAGGTTGGATCAGATGATCATTCAAATCCCTTCCAACCTGGTATTCTATGACTCTGTGACTGCATTGTCTTCATCTTTTATTTATCCAGTACTGACCCCACAATTTTCAAAACAGTGCATTAAAAGCTGCACTGGCACTACATTTCTGACATGTTAATTTAGCTTTCCCAGTATGCATAACTTTCATTCCAGTTACAAGGTAAATGGTAAACCCCTAATCTCAGTTACATTTCCTTAAATGAAATGGACAAAGCTGCTTATTAAAACCACAGTGCTTCAAATAAGTTGTTTCCTGTAGTGTAAATCTGGTAAAAATTTTTTTCATATATTTTTTGAAAAACTTCTTTTTTGTTATTGATTATAATTGCAGAATAAAAATTCCTAATTATCTTCTTTTGGAGGGATGAAAAGGTAGAATAAATGTACCCAGAAGTGTGAAAATTTTTAAAATTAAACAGGTTTCAATCACAAATTAACAAGTCATGTCCTAAAAGAAATGCTTAATTCAGAAATGCAAAATTGGTGGCTGTAGCTTTAATAGTTTGTGAAAGGACAAATTCATGAATGCTTCCAAATTCCTTTAATGTGCTACCTAAATTGCATTTAGTTTGACACGTTTGGTGCACTTTCTTCCGCATTTTTACTTTTTATTAACTCTCTTTATTCTTCCTTTACCTTCAGCTTGATGTGTGCCTCGTCTCCTGGTTCTCTTGCTTTGCTTTGAATCATTTATTTCTCTTGGAAGAGGTATCATGGACCAGCTGAAAAGACAATAATTTTCTATATACCATTCTAACCTGCATAAAGACTTTCCAAACTGTACTCACCATCTACATATACAACTATAGAACATCTATTTATATGTTCCTAATAGTCAGTGAAAGTAAATTATGTAGTTTGAAGTTTGACAATAGACTTCACCCTACGGCTTTAGGAATCATTGGCCTAGAACCTGGCATTTCTGAGGTTCTAAATAATATAGCTCTTACAGAAAGGGTAGTCAGATGAAAAACAGACAGTCCTTTGGGCAGCTTCATGCTAGTCCTGAGACAGGTTTTTTAATTGAGGAGAAAGTTAAATTGGATTAGTTGTGAGTTTGTCTTGACATGCAATGAAGATCAAGCAAAGGAAGTGGAGCATGGGGTAGTCAGTCATACTTTAAACAAAAACCGAATACCTCATTTTGGTATATATTATATCCCTATTTACATCCATGAACTTCATCAGTTGCTAGTTGAAGATCTGAGTGTCTAAATTTCGACTGGAGTCAACTTGGGAATGTCAAATGAAGTGCAAAATAAAACGAAGACATTTCAAATATAAAAATACTAGAGTATTCCCAAGTAATAGCTTGAAATATCATCACCACTGTAAGCACTAGTGTTATTTACAGTTACTATAAGGACGTAAAGAGTACACTTGCGGCGGGAGAACATGGACAACGCAGCAACGACCAATGTGATCGAACGTTGACAATTTATTAAACGCAAGCACCAGCTTTTATAGAAAAGTTACAAAGTACTGGAACAGTCGTTATCTGATTGGTTGACTTATGAAACGTCCATAGCAACAGGCCCAGGCCTTGCAAGCAAGGCCTGCTCCGTGGTAACTTGATCTGGCGCCGACATCCTGCTCAGTGCCTTTGTGGCAACCTGAATGCAGGTGCTCAGTGCCTGATTGCGGTGCTCAGTGCCTTTGTGGTAAGCCTGCTCAGTGCCTCCCCAAGGCAACGTCCTCTTCATGTCCGCACGCAGGCATCCTGTGTTAACCCTTTCAGTAGCCTGTGAAGCCCTCAGCTCACTACTCGAGTGAGGCTAAGTCAGAGGCTGGATTGCTCACAACAAGAAACTCTGCAACATACACTGGCACTTTTTAATTAATATTATGGATATTTGGAAACTGCATTGCATTGTACAGTGAAAAGGTCTGGGGAGTTTCAGTCATGTAGGTTCTATTTTATTCAGTTGCAAACAATAATAATAAAAAATTTGCATGGTCACAGTTGATGAAAGCTTTTTCATTGCCGTAGTTTCTTCCATTTCTGAACACAGTAAACAAAACATTGTAGAAGCCAGTTTAAAGAAATCTCAAGTGTTCAGCTCAGACTTTCCTGGCAGCATACTTCAGGTAATAATAAGGGCTCTTGATTTAAGTTTCTACTTGTATTTTATTATTTTAGACACACATTAATAAAATTTTTTCTGTTCATTGGGAAGGAACAATGGATAATAATGGATGTCCATTTAGTCCCAGGTCATTGACACCCTTCCATTCACAAGACAGAGTATACTAACCAGATTGAGTCACCCTGGCTACAATTGTATGCTGGTTTTGGCTGAGGTAGAGTTAATTTTCTTCATAAGAGCTGGCATGGGCTATGTTTTGGATTTGTGCCCAAAACAGTGTAGATAATTCAGGGATGTTTTAGTTATTGTTAAGCAGTTGCTATACAGAGTCAAGATCTTTTCTGCTCCTCATACATCTGCGCCAGAGAGCAGGCTGAGGTGCAGAAAAAATTGGGAGGAGAAACCGCCAGGATAGCTGACCCCAGCTGACCAAAGGGATATTCTACACCATATAAAGTCATGCTGAGAATAGAAAGCTAGGAGAAGAAGGAAATGGGGGATGTTCAGAGTGATGGTGCTTGTCTTTCCAAGTAACCGTCCCACATGATGATGGTCTGCTCTCCTGGAGATGGCTGAACACCTGCTGTGATGAATTAACTCCTTATTCTGCTTTGCTTGCATGTGCTGCTTTTGCTTTCCCTATTAAGCTGTCTTTATCTCAAACCACAATTTTTTTTAACTTTCGCCCTTCCTACTCTCTCCTCCATCTCACCAGGGGGGAGTGAGGGAGTGGTTGTGTTGGGCTTAGTTGCCAGCTGGGGTTAAACCATGACAATGTGTCATTCTATACATATCACTGGTACTCCTAAAGAGTTAACATATTACATACAGAAAGCATCTACTCAAAAAAATTGGAGGGAAAGTTTAATTTCTTAAATGCATTTAATCTCTCCTGGATGCATCCAAGACAGGAACTAAAATTTTTTTGCTCTAAGCTGGACGTCTAAAATAGTAGCCTACATCTTCACAGCAGCAATATAGAATGAGCCAAAAATTATCCTCCTTTCTTTCTTTTTCTTTACATTCAATAGGAAAGTGTTTCCTTTTGAGCAATTAAACTGCATATTCAATGCAGGAACTGAAATAGAATAATCACCGCATAATTTGACTAGGATTCGTGCCATGGGAGGAAAAGCTATTGTGACATCCTTGGAACTAAATGTGCTGGAAAATTCATTTTTCTTTTATGCAAAAACATTTTCTTGGGTCTACTGAGTTGATAAGTGCCCTCCTTTCTGATTGAAGTTAATAGGAGATGGAGGTGCTCAATATCTCTCATGTGGTGCTTAGTTTTGTATGTTATCAAAGCTTTGAATAAAAAGGATGTTCTTGCACTGTGTAGCGGAAGTTCTTATCAAACAAATTTGGAACTTCCTAAAAACGTCTTTAGTGTTGGAAGGCTGGAGCCTGGTGGGTGAAACAGTTTTCATTCATTTGATTATGAATGGCAAAAAGCCTACAAATGTAGTGCTGAAGAATGAAGAATCGTTTTAAGAGAAAAAACTTATATAAAACATTATATTAACTCCATTCAAAAAAGTTGCCTTTTTTTTTTTTTTTTTTTTTTTTAACACTGTTTCCTGTTCACCTGTGAGGAGCTGGGTTCATATTGAGGAACTTTTCTTTAGCTGCACTGTACGTATTCTTGGTAGGTGAAGATTTCCTCTGCATTGAGCCATGTGGCCTGTGTTGGGAGTTTTCTCTGAACCAGATGGTATATTTAAATGTAGCAGTAGCAAAAATACCAGATGACCTTTTGAAAATAAGTGTTAAATGAATTCTGTGCCTCCCCTCCCTGAACTGGACTCCTCACCATCAGGGCACTTCCAATAGGTGCCGAAGTACCTATTCCCTAGAATTAGCATTCTCCAAAGTATAAGCATATTAACTGTGGCTGTGCCAAACCCAAGAAAGGAATGAAATGTTACTGAGAAATAGTTTGGAGACCCCAAGGCTAGAATAACATGCAGTGAAAAGAAGGTCCCCCTAAGAAAGAAAATAACATCAAATCTAAGATATGATGAAATGGGACAAAATCCTACCAGAACTGTACTTTGGTAAGGCAGAGATGTGCAATGTGCACTTGCAGCCCAGAAAGCCAGCTGTATGTTTGGCTGCATCAAATGTGACCAGTAGGTCCTGGAAAGTGATTCTACCCCTCTACTCTGCTCTTGTGAGACCCCTTGTGGAGTACTCTGTTCAGCTCTGGCACCCCCAACACAAGAGGGAAGTGGACTTGGTGAAAATCCAGGGCCACAAAGATGCTCAGGAGGTTTGTGCAGCTCTCCTGTGAAGACAGACTGGGAGAGCTGGGTTTGTTCAGCCTGGAAAAGAGAATAAATGAATCATGGTGCCTGATATTTTTGAGAGACTTTAGCACAAAGAACATCTACATCTTCTAATAACTACATTTTTGAAATGTCACATATCAAAGATTAAAATTATTGCTCTGTAGAGGAAGATTAGACGAAGAAAAGAAAAAAAAAATGAACCTCAACAAACTATATCTCTGAACAGTTCTCTGATGCCAAACCACAAGTGACGAAATAACAACCACAAATTAGCCATTTTTTCAAGCAAGTACATTCTTAGTATACTCATTACCTAGTTATTCAAAGTGAGTCAGGGTCAGATGCTTCTTTTTCATGGAAGTGATGTGACAAACACGCAAATATTATCAATTGCTATGTAGTATTTTATAAGGTACTTTCTAATCTGTATCGGTTTCTGTGGAGGATAATGGTACTTATTAGCAGTGAGTCTTTTCTATAGTACCCTGGATGGACAATGTTACTGAATCATGCATTCTACTGATTGGTGTGGTTTTCACTTTTAAGATACATTCATTGTCTTTGGTTTCAAATAGGACATTTACAGTAAAGGTTGTGGTGAACTGGTTAATTGTTGGGCATTTCAGTTTCTTACATGGCGAAGTTGAGATGAACCCAAATAGAATCATAGTATAGTTAGGGTTGGAAAGGACTTTAAGATCATCTAGTTCCAACCCCCCTGTCATGGCCAGGGACACTTCCCAGTAAACCATGCCACCCAAGGCTATGTCCAACGCAGCCTTGAACACCACCAGGGATGGAGCATTCACAACTTCCATGGGCAACCCATTCCAGGGCCTCATCACCCTTACAGTAAGGAATTTCTTCCTCATATCCAATCTAAACTTCTCCTGTTTAAGTTTGAACCTGTTACCCTTTGTTTTCTCACTACAGTCCCTAATGAAGAGTCCCTGCCCAGCATCCCTATAGGCCCCCTTCAGATACTGGAAGGCTGCTATGAGGTCTCCACGCAGCTAGATAGACACTGAAACTGTTTTTACTTTGGGGAACCTGATACCTGTGATTATGATAATATATTCTATACTTTCAGACTGTTTTATCCATGGTGAAATGCGAATTCAACATGCCCTTTACAAAGAAGAAGAAATATCAGTCACATTAGATTCAAGTCTTTTTCAGGTAAAGAGTTCGTTTCACAGTGTCAAGATACTTCAGCTATTAAACGAGGAACTAACTCTTTGCTCCTATATTTTGTGCTGAGCCTGGGGAGATGAGAGGCACCAACTCATTCTTGTGGCATTACATCCCAGATAGTGACAATGATGAGTTCGCCTAAGTTTAACATAATCTATTTATTTGTAAGAACATTAAATTACTGTATTTTTAGGCTCAATTTTATTGTATAATATAACTAAAAGACAACTTAGTTACTGAGTTCCCTTTTCTCTCTTTTTTTTTTTTTTTTGAGTAGCCTGCTCTCTTATTTATGAAAAATGATCCTAAGCACTAGTACTAGAATAGCCAATGACATCTATGCATTATTGACATCTTTATAAGGTCGTGTAATTTTCTTTACTTGGTGGTAGAAGGCAGATGTTATAAAAAGAGCCCAGTAATTGTGTCAGGGAGGACTGACTTTTTTATGCTGCTTTGCATAAACAGTAAGAAAAGGAAGAGAGAGAGAGAGAGAATGAAGGTGGAAATATTCTCATTACATGAAAATTTCCTCAGGTCAGCTGACTACAGCCGATCAGTACAATACAATGCTAATGCCAATGGTTAACACAGCAAGTCCTTCCTTTTTAAAGGGATATGCTCTCAGCAACAGGCAATGACAACTTAAATAGGTTGTGACCTTCAAACCAAATCATATCTGTACGCCTTTTCTCCACAGTCCCTAATAGAGCTGGAAGAAGGAAATCCAAAAGTCTCCCCAAGCCATGATTTTATCTACATATGAAATTTATATTAAGAATTTTATAAATATAATTTTAATTTAAAGTATAAAATTTCATCACACTTTTTGAAAATAAGCAATTAGAATTAATTTTCCTTGATATTAAATTATGACTGAAGTTACTTTGCTGTTTGTAACACAGCATCAATTAGCCCTGTAGGGTTTATTAACTGGAAACTAGGGAAACAAGTATAAGGTAATTTAAGTTCATCTTATAATTATAAAATTAATTTTAAATAATGAAAAATAACGAAGAGCGGTTTTGTTTCAGATGAAAAAATAGTTGGTGAGCTTCAGATCAGTCAGCAGTATAGCAAAGAGGAAGAGTTCAGTGGCTTTAAAGTTCATAAAATAGTCAGGCTGTTTTCCTTGAAAATTTGCTGCCTGTTACAAAAATAAGCACATTCTGAACAAACAAACTGAAGTAATTTTTGCTTTTTGAAAGCTGCATATTTTCTCCTTAACTATAATAAAACTCTAGAAAAATGACAGAACAGTGACTACCATATCAGCAGTTTCCATAATTTTAGCAATTCCTTTTTCAAGTTTTTGCTCAATATCAAATCCATAGTTTGAGAGTGGAAGAAATCAGAAAATATCAAGTCAATTGTTAACAAAGAAACAATGTGAATACTGGCTGTTAATAGTAATAATTTTCATCCATGTTTTCATGCATATTTTAATATAATATTCATAATTTTATAATTCACATTTTTTATATTTAATGTTTGCAGAAGGCAATCACTTAGGATAATTCCAAACAGTGTTATATTGCTGAAAATCCCAAATACCTTGAGAAGGTTTAGAATAAAGAATCCTGGAGAAGGGAAAAAAGATTGAAGGAAAATGAAAGAAAGACCCTGTTACATTTCAATACTGCTCTCCACTGAGTCTGATGTTGTAAGCTTAATATTCTACAATGAAAGTTAAAAAGGTTGTGGAGAAAATTTAACAGCACAGAAAAGGATGAAAGTAAAATAGTAAATCCTTTCAAATGACTGGTTTGGGACCTAAGTTTACATTTTCATTTTCAGGAATGTACAGTTTAATAGGCTCTATACTAATGGACAAGATTTATTATAATCATCCGATAGCTGAAGCTGCTGCATTCACCATATAGTACCGATGACGAAAACTGCAATAGCTAGGGCCAAACTGTGCTTTGTCATCTTACCATCCTTTTCAGGTTGAGGAGTGGGGGGGCATACTGACATGGTGGGATAGCTGACATTTATTTAATTCCAAAATTTATCAGTGTGATATCTTTTTTCCATTCATGGAAGACCGAATGTAGGTTAAATACTGGAGCAGGTCTATACAAAACTATGGTCAGAATCAGGAATAAAAATCCATAAATATGAAATTTTAAGTTATGTGTTCAATCTCTCAGAAAATTTTTTACTTGAATTAGCAAGTTCACCAAAAACATGCCTCCTGAAATATCATACCACCAGCACTGCTCATTTGCCTGCTTGACTGGCCTGTCTATCATTCCTCTTCATGAGTGTCCTAATTTATAGGAGCAGGAAAGAAGTCATTTTATTCTCTACTACCCAAGAGTATTTCAGCCACATGTGCGAGAAGGCAGGTGGGCTGAGAAGTTCAATCCCAACCCATCTCTTCTATTTATATGGTTTATTAAACAGCTGAAAGGTTTGGAATTTCTCATTTCATTGTAAAATTCATTTCTCTGCATGAACAATTCACCATAAATTAAATACAGATTTCAGACCCTGTAACATAATTCCTCTTGTTCCCTGAAATTAACTCTTTCTAGTTAAAGAGGAAAACCCGTCATTACACACAGACGCTCATCAAAAGTGGCAATATATGAATACTGGGGTTTTTGTTGTTTGTTTGTTATTTTTTAATAAATATTAGACAATGCTGGCATTGTACCATTATAAATTATAAATCTACAGAATTTACAAAGATCAGGGAGCTTTCAGAAGAAGCTAGATTAAATTCTTAAGACAAAATATATTTCATAAATGTTTTAAGAGATGGTTAGACCAAGAACTGAGCAAGAGTTTTGAAATGCTGGGATGGTCTGACATGAGAAATGTACAACTGTATTTGCAATTATTGTTGACTCACTGTCTATCTTACAAGCTCTACTTGAAGCCAGACCAATGCGTACCTCTTTTGATTTGCAGTCTATGACGCAGAACTTACAGCAGAGGCAGCAATACAACTTCACCTAATTGGTTGAGGCAAAGAATATGAGGGTAAGGAAATCTCTGACTGTGGCAATGGATAAAAAGAAGGCTACTCAGTGACCTCAGTGGGGGGAGGGAGGGGGATGGGGGGAAGAAGAGGAGGAGAAGAAGCCAGAAAGCAAAGAGCAGACACAGTGTAAAGATAAGTGATAATATTTTATGTTCAGCAGTGAATACTGTATGCGAACGTATATGTGATTTTTTTCAGTCTTTTGAGGGCCATGACCATCATTTATGCAGAACAGATTCCTCATTTGATCTGACAGCTTTTTCTGGTGCTAGATAAACCCATTTCAAGGTTAAGAATTACCCAAAGAATTTGCTAATTTGTTTTTCCCCACCCCTCCCAAGATGAACAGTCTAAAACATACACAACTCTGCTTTCCACTTTTGTTCCAATATTTCTATACTGTAAGTTCATATAGTTATAAAAACAGATAATTGTAATTGCAGCTGCTATGATATGAAACTAAAGTTTAAAGAATTGGAAAATGAAATTCCACTAGAAGAGAAAATGGAAGAAAGACAAATGGTTGGTCAAGAGAGATGCTCAGTACTTGTGTCTTTATAGCACTGGGTAATTAAAATAAAGGAAATTTCCAAGGAACTTTTGTGACTGTTCTGATAATGTTGGTTCAATGTCCTGTTGAGCTCCAGAAGGGTCAAAAAAAAAAAACAGAATAACTATCCCACCTCTACAAAATAATTTTAGGCTTGTTCTTCTGCTTTAAAATATTGGTAAAAAGAGTCATGATAACATCACAGAATAGGCCTATAAGGCTGTTGAGGACATAACCTCTTTTTTTGCAAGATAAAAGCAAATGTTTAAATCTACTTTTGCCATGTGCATGCAGAAGTTTTGCCTCTACTACTACTGAAAATCATGTCCCCTCAAAGAGAGTAAAAAACATGCGAAATTAAATAAACTAGACTCTTATTTGCTTCTGATGAGTGGGATGTGATTTCCCTCAGTCAAAATTTTTTAATTTACCCAGAAATGTTAGCAATATAGATGGGTAATTTCCAGATGATAGAAATAGATTTGTGTAATAGATGAGCAGGGAACATAATGGAGCTGTAAATAATAGACTCTTTTTGTATGTAATTGACTTCAGCCTCAAAGATCCCAGCTCTCTAATTCATCTGAGATTAAGGAGAGACATTAATAACCATTAAGATTATGAAATGCTTCAAAGAGTGACAGGAATGCGACACAAATATATTTTCAAGTTATTTTTACAAAAGATTAATATCCCCAGGTACAAAATGTCTGAACTCTGCCATTTAGAAAGCTCATATATTTGTTTTCCCAATTGTTTTTTGATTTCTTGTGCAGTGAAACATGCTAAATTAAATCTCCCATGTAATAAAAACATAAAAAACCCAAACAAACTCAAACCTTATTATTGAGTTGTAATGGTTATTCTTTAATTTTCTACTAACTTTGCAAATAGACGTCTGTAGCTACAAATACAGTTTTTAACACTCTCAATTTTTTGGGGAGTAGGGCATAAAGGAGTGTATTTTGTATTTTCCATTATAAATTACTAACAGTTATTTACAATCCAAATTGTCTAAATTTTAGATTTGGATTGTTTTTGCTCTTTCCTGTTCTGAAGCAGTGATGAGAAATGATGAAGTAGTCTCCTTTGCATAGAATTCGTTACCTGTTTCAGAAAGCTGGAGAATCCCAAAATACTTTGTATACACAGTACTTCTAGGAATCATGCTCATTATACAGTTCTAGGAAGAGACAGATGCAAATGTTTTTGCGTTCACATTTGTGTTCGCAATTGAGTTTAGCCTGTTTGGACACATAGCTCAGATTTATGACTGAAGCAGCTCACAATGGGAGATGTTTTGTGACAATGGGTCAAATTTCAGTGCAATGCGAATCATATAATACAAGGATCTAAAGTGCATTTGTTTCTGGTCTTTTCTCACTAAATGTTTCATACCCGGAAGGTTTGCTTACTATCTCTTGTTTTCAGAACAGACCCCCAGTATTTTCCCTGTCACAGTTACTCCTGCTATTTCTTGGTTGACTTTTCTGGCATTTCTGCCACAATTCTTTGTAGATACATAATTCTTTTTTTAAGACAACACCTTAACTTCTTTACATTCACCCTGTAGTTAAACTGATCTGAGCACACAGCTCGGGTTTACAAGTGGCACACAATGACACAATGGAACATGTTTTGGGTCACCGGGCAAAACTTCTGCCTTGCCTTGCTTTTTCCTTGGTCCCCTTTAAATCTAGCTAATATGCAATTATATCTACATTTGGCATTTTCTTAAAAGCAAACCCAGGAATATTCCATCTGTAAGGCATTTGCCATACAGAAATTTAGGAAATTTTGCTGATTAAATTGATTATTTTGTGGCAACATTTTTAATTGCATAGTGTGGCATATGCTCTTGGGTTATTTGCATGAGTGGTCTTCTTCCCCTAGACATACAGCTTGTCGAATCTGATCTGTCACTGATTGCAGGTTAAATTTTCAAAGCCTGTACAAGATGCTTATGCTTGTTGAATTAATCACATCCGTGTTAGATTGTGCTAATAAATTGTCAAATAATTGCATACATTTTGTAGCCATGCAACTCCTTGATTCTGTTGACATTCAACCAGCCTAATTGGAATTTGAGACAGTGACATGGAGTTTAAAGTCTCCATATTTGTCAGTTCTCTGATTCACTCTATTAGGAATCTAAGTATGTTTTTATGGATTTATTTAAAATAATGCTGGAGTTCCATAGCTACATGACAGCATGCAGTCTACACACAATTCACCCAAGAGCTAAAACTGTCGGAAAAAAAGTACTGAGGTTATTTTTTGCTTTATTCCCTACTCTGTGCTCAGTAAATTACAATGTGATGGATACACTGCGTGGTGTAAAATGTGCCAGTCATTGTTGCATGCTTTATCCAAAGAGTAGGTAGAGCATATGTTCCTTGCTAAATTTAACGTGATAATGTTGCACTGCAAGTGAAGACAATTGACTGTGCATAAGTGCATTAAGCAAATGTTCTTTGGTGAAGCATTTATAATATTTAATCAAGTTTGAAGAAGGTCTGGAATTCTCTCACATTTAAATCAGTGAATTAGCACTGTTGTAGACAAATGGAAGAAAATTAAGGAATGTCAAGGAGGAATCTGGCACAACATGAACACTGACTTGGAAAACACATTTTTACCTTGACTTTCACAAACAATTCAATAAAGGTCCTCAGAAGATGTCAATACATTTAGTGTTTGTTTTCTAGACTTCTTTTGTTCTTACAAAACCTTTTTGCTTTCTCTCCCAAGAATTTAATTTGCTGCTATTTTGACTGTTCGGTTTAGAAATAATATGTACAATGGAGCCAGTATTAAATTATTGGTATGCCATGAACACTTGTAAGTGTATCTTCTGTGTCTTTATTGGACTCTTGGAGTCTCTAATGTCTCTGCTCTCCTCAACACTGCAAACATAATTTATATTATATTTCTATTTCACTTCATTCATATTAAGAAGCAAAGGTGGGATTTTTTTTTTGTTTTGTTTTTCCTAAGCCAGACATAAGATATATTCAAATTTCCAGTTATAACCACTCTGTGCCTTTTTATGTGGACAAATATGCACTTCCTTAGAGGACAAGGCAGTTCATTAGATCTCCATGCCTCACTGCTTCTCTGCCTCAAAAACCTAAATGCAAAAATGCAGAAATTGTCTCATTTGAAAACCTGTAGCCCTAGAATAAGTCTATAAGCATATGATAAGTCTACACACCTAGAATCTGCTGTAAACATATGATATTGTATAAAAATAGCACTTAGGAAAACAGAAAAAAGGGAGTTAGTACTTGAGCTATAGTCCACTAGCCATTAAATCACAACCTTTAGGCTTACCACAGCAGATTTGTATCTATTAATTTAAATTATTAAATAAAGGAAGCATGACTAGAAGCACAAAAGGGTAAGAAAATGTAGAGCCACAGACATTGAAGTAATGGCACAATTTTATTAGTATTAATCTGATTTCTATTAAATGTTTTATTGATTCTTGATATGTTAATTTTGTTTGGATATCAAAGTGAATGAAGCTTATCTACTGAATACAATTTTAATGGTCTTGAACAAACGCATAAACCATTGACTGTGAATGGGAGGAGAAATGAGTAATCATCTTATTTATGTGTACTAGAAATGTAAAATCTTCCTGATAAAATAGTAACTAGTAATTTCTCAGTATATGATCTACAGAGAAGGAAAGGATGCTGTCGTGGTTTAAGCTGAACCCAGGACAGACGCCTTTCAGCTTTTATTGATCTCAGAAAAATATATATTTCAGTGTTCAGTTATTTTTAGAAGCTGTTTTAAATCTGAGTGGAAAATAACCTCTATTATTGTTTGTCCCCATATAGTTCCTCTCTGTTCATAATTGATTTCTTCCTCTGTTATTCTAATATCTGCCCTTATATTTGCTACTTCTCCTGCAATAATCCCTATCAGGAGATGAAATTAAAGGATACTTGATTTGGGCAGCACTAGAATGTAACCTCAAGAATTCTTGAAAACAAAAGACTCTTACATTATTTTTTTTTAATCCAATTATGAAACAGAAATATTCAACATTTGTCTATTACAGCTCCCCTGAAGACAAAGCAGAGAGATGCAGAATGGGCGTTTCACTTGTATTTATTTTTGTTTATGAGATAATGGTGGAGTAGAAGAGGATGATACATGGATTTTAACTCAGATGCTTTCAGTTCAGATGGATAAAGTAAGATGTGAGATGCAAATTCAAACTCAGTAAAAATATTATATCAAGCTAAAGGTTAAGGTGATATCTCTTGGGTTTTATGGATCCTACATCTTTTCAAATATTGATAAATAATCTCTGACGAAGGAGACCTTTTAAAACGTAAATCCCATAATAACTCACAGAAATGAGGTGCATTTGCTGATGATTTTCCATAAGGCTCTGAAACTTTCTTACAATTTTTAAATTGTTGACAGTTTGTCAGGTGATATTCCCAGACCAGTTCCTGTGACATAAGCCTGAATATATCCAGCATAATGCAATGACTGTATTTTCTTTGGGCAATAGAAAGACTCGTATTAATAGTTTATTCTACATGACAGATTTTTTTTGACTGTAAGATGTAAACCTAAATGTGACGTAAAATGAGGTCTGCATATCCAATACTCTACACTTAAAAGATATTTTTAGAAGTGATTTGAAACATGAAAAAAAGAGGATAAGATGTTGAAATGTCACTTCTACTTAAATTGTTGCAAAATTAAACCTTTTTTAAATGGTCCAGTGTTTTCATATTAAAGGATTTCAAGTAATTTTAAAATGTGAGATAAACCATGTAGGGGTAAGCTAAAAATATAAACAATCTGAGTTTCAAAATATATTTTTTTTATTAAAAATTCTTAGAAAATATAATACAATAATAAGCTCCTGACAGATAGCACCTTCTTTGAGAAAGATGCTTTGCAGAGCTCCTCATTTTAATTTTTACCTGTGTTATATTTTAAAAGTATGTACAGTATTCAGGACTTGGATATTAAGGCCAAGCTTGAAACCAACCAAATGTCATAATTCTAAATATAAAATTCACAGAGAAAATAAAAAAACATTATTTATTTACTTTAAAATAAAATCAGATAACATTCCAAAGAGCTTAGGTTTGTTATGACCTTGCACAGCCTTTATAGCCTCTGCTTTGCCTGCAAATTGAATGCATTAAATACTTTCTTCTCCTGCATATTCTTTGGGCACAGACAGACATGCTCTGATAATTGAGTTTAAGCAGATTATGAAGTTACTGCTGCCGTGTCAGATCCAGCAAACAAAGATGAAGGGGTTGGCCATGTATAGATCCCAGACCATTTCTTCACAAAGTCAAAGTTTTTGATATGTATCAGGGACAAAGAAGTCAATTTTCTGAATTTTGCTGGGTGTGTTTTTATTTGTTTTTACCTTCTAGAAGATGAATTTGAAATTATCTTAGCTGCACGTAGAATAAGTTTATGTTTCTTTTAGGCTCATGTGAAAACTTTACAGTTCTATATTCTTTACAAACATTGCCTGTACAGAGAGTATATGCCTGGCAAGTCATTAAATTCATTACAGACACTGAAATTTTTAACCTACAGGGTTGTTTATCTGTCAATCAATTCAAAGTCTTTTAACTTCTCCTGTATTAGTTCACTGTACTTGGGGTTATAAATCTGAAGAACTTCATCATATAACCACAGAAAACCCATTTCTTAAACACAAAGAGTAGAAACTGGGGGAAGGGATGAATACAATAAATGCAATTTTAAAGAATCAGTCGGAAACATACTGACCAGACAGAAATCGTGAGAACAAAACACTAAGCTACAAAGGTAGGAAAAAAGTAAACTACAAAGAAGAAAATCATAAATATACTATATAAATACTTAGTACCTTTGAGACAAGGAGACAGTATGAAAGATCACAAGCTTTTTTAATGGAGAAGATGGTAAAATTACAGGTGCTCACCACCTCAGTCTTCTGATACATGATAGTATTTATCAAAAGTATATGCATTTGAGCAACATGAAAACAAAAAGCTAAGAGATAAATCTGCTTCCAATTGGTCTTATTTCAGCTTTCTGTGAGATAGCTCTACATAATGCTTCATGAAGACTTGTGATGGTTTGGTTCGACTGGAGATGCCAATTTGGTTCTGGAGTTCAGCCAGCCTACAGATTCTGTCCAGCTTTGCCTTAAATATGGTAGGGTTTTACTCTGATGGACTTTGAAGTCATATATACTGGCAAGGCATTTAATTCCAATTTCATTTGCACTGCATGTCATCTGGTGATCACTTGCACTATAGGTTACGCAGACCTGAGCTGTTTCCTTCTGACAGTCCTTGGAAGTGATTGAAACTGGTAACAGGTGCTCATGTCATTAACATTATGAGGTTAGTTTGGAGGAATACATTTCATTATAGATAGTCATTAGCATTCATGAGGTCTGTTCCTGTCTGATCCTGTCTCCAGTCACTACAAGTTGAGGATAGTCTAGGCAGTGAAAGAAGGTTTGATTGCACAAAAGTGCTTGGAGGAATATCAGAATGTCCCTTCTTTATCCAGCACTCCGAAATGGATTTGAAGAGGGTACTTATGAATTTTCTTTCATCCAAAGACTGACACATTTTTAAAAACAAACATTATTTCACTTATATCAGCTGTGATTGGAGAACTATTTTTGTGGCAACACTGTGTGGCAGAGTACTTCAAACATGTGAACCACAGGGATTTGAAAGATGGAAGAATATGGCAGTAACCCAGGACAATTGAGCTAACCTATCTAAGTCCCCCACTATTATAGCCTTACAGGTGGAGACGCTGTGTGCTTTCCTAGAAAACCAGTAGCTAGAAACTTAGTCCTTAGCGTATAAGCCTTACAAGACAATGTCATTCCACAACTGGGGTTTAACATCATGCAAGGACATTAATTTGCCTGTAATTCAGATTAAGTGTATTTACCACAAATGCTTCTTTAAATATATATGGTTTTCCCTGGGTGTAATCAGCCTATATGAAATATAGTGACTGGTTTTGTTAGTGAAATCCAAAAGGAAAAAAGTCAAAGGGACAGCATCTTGAAGTGACTTTTAAATACTGTCTTACTGATTGAATTGAGGAAGAAATGTCATGTTTGATGACTGAAGAAAGGAGATCAAATAGCGAGCAGCAAAGACTATGCATGCATTGATCACTAAGCTATATTTTTCAGGATATCTTTAATTGTTAAAGCTATATTAGATCTTGTTAAAGACATTCTGGACAGCTAGACTCTGGATTTTAATGAGAAATTTGTAACTAAAACTGTAGGATCACTCACACATTAAAAAGCTATCTGTGCTAAAATACTCCCTCACAATTTTTGCAATCCTTTGGGGGCGGGAAAGGGTGGGATGGAGAAAAATCTAGTTGCAACTAAGATAGCATCTCTGCACAAAGGAGAAACAGCACATGAAGAGGATTCAATTCTTAAAGCATATGAAACTATGGCCTATTACCGCAAGAGACAGGTGTACACAAATTGTAAGCTGTGGATGTACACATAGATCAACAGCATAGATCATGTTCTCATCTGATATATTTTACCAGAACTCAAGACTGTTTCCATATAACACAGCATAGCTTACGATCCTTGTTAACAATAATGGCAAAGTAATTTATAATATGGAAACCACTTTTAGTTACTGACTAAAAATCAACAGCAAAGAAACCCTAAAGCAGTAAAATGATTCTATGAGATTCAGAACTAGCTGTATTTGGAGCAAGAAATCTTCTTTAGGCCTGGTTGTTTTTGTAATATTTGTATATTTTATGTTGAGGGGAGAGGGGATTTGTAGCCAGGAGTGTTTCTTAACCAGGTGGAGGATGACCTAAAATTAAAGACAGTTCCAATAACAGATGTTACAAAAAAACAATCAGAAACCCTGGCTGTTAATCTGTACCTTTTTAGTATTGTTCTAGAAGTACTACTAGTTTCATCAAGGCCCAAGATCGTGACATCTGGGATTCCCTCCCCACTGTTTTAAACATTAGCTTCACTTAGTGATTTAGTATTTCACTGTCTTAGAATATACTGTTCCAAGGTGATTTATTCCTTTTTCTCTTGGAAGCATTTGAGGTTTAATTTAGTCATGTGCATATTATGAAATATTTAGAAGTGTTATGTAAATGTGAAACACTGTAATGATCACTAATTTAATGTTGTCATTGGCCTATTTATCTTACCTGGGTTTAGAAATAACTTTAAAAAATATTGCTTTTACCAAAGTCTTTTCATGGGAACTTTTGTTCTTGTTGCTTTACATAAATGATTTATGCAATCTGACTTTTTTTCAGGTGGTAGGCATAAGTGATTAACTGATTTAATCAGTATCACAGATAAGAGTCATATGTTACTGCGAAACTCTGTGATTGGGACAGGAAGGAATAATAGAGAAAATATGAACTGGTCCAAAACTAGCTGCAAAAACTGTAATGACATAATTATATGAATTTGTAAATTTAATGCATAATTATAAGTAAAGTATATGATTGTTGTGTCAGTCATATAAGTCTAACATACCTGGACTTAATCATTAGCAAAACAGAATTAGTTAAAATTCTCACAGAAAAAAAACTCCACCTAATATTCACAGTGACTGTGGTGAGAAAACTCATATATGAACAGGTTTTTGCAATGACTGGATCTCTAATGAAAGTTTTCTGAGAACATTTGTGCTTTGAATAATTAAAATATGCACCATAACTTCAACTGCAGTGCCACTGATTAAATTGAACCAAGCTCCCCCTATGTTGCAGTGTTTCTAAAGATAATTGCTATCCTTTCGTAAAGTAGTTTGTCAATTCAACAGAGTAATTTGGCAAAGGAAGTTGTACCTGGGGTGCTGTCACGTCTTCTAAGGTTTGGGGCATTTGTTATTTATGAGGATTGGAGTGCTGCAGGTAGCCATTGACAAACTAACGGATGAGTTGTCTGTGTAGAAATTCTTTTCAGTCCCCTGGCATTGAATTTGTTGGTTTTGAGACATTTTCCAAGAAACATAGTAGAAACAGAAGTATCTCAGTTTGGCTTGTTATGTGTAGTATGTGTTCCATAATGTAAGATTAATAACAAAACCAGATTACGATTCTTGATTACCTTTTAACACAAATCATAGATTATAACTGCAAAAAAAAAATAGTTCTGATTTCTTTTTTTTTTTTTTTTTTTTTTTTGTCAATGAAATAAGATTGTTTCTGATGTTAGGGAGCTATAACTTTCTAAAGAAAATTACCTAGTAAGAATACGTTCTCAGAGAACAAGAACTGAAAGGAACTCATAGCCTTTAATCAGCCTGTAAGTCTAATCATCTATATGTCATAAATTTAGAATATATATGCTGCTTCAAGACAAACGGTAGCACCTCATGAAAACTAAGGAAATTATAGAATACTCATTCAGCTTATGTGTGTCTATGGGAGGTAGAAGAGTTGCAAAAGAATGATTTGGAATTAAAGGCATGCATAAGAGCATGTAGCAATTAGGATGTTCACCTGCAAAATGTGATATCCATGTTCACATCCATTCTCTGCATGACTTTAGTAAAGGATCTGAAAAAAGTCCTTCTGAATTTCACATACCTAATTACTGGGGTGATGCAATGCACTTAGGTCACTTTCAACCCCTACAGACAGTGCCATTTGTGTAAAATCTTCCTTTCGTCTTTTTAATCATTTTCTAATTAATCCAGTGAAAGTTCAACTACACATTTAGAACGAAATATTCTCATCAGGATAGAATAAGCTGTTGTACTTTTGAAAATGCTTTATCACAATGTGATAACAACATATACTCCAGAGAGGTGAGAAGTGAGCGCAAATTTACTCCAGCAGGGGAATAAACCAATATAGTGCTAAAACCTGAGGGCACGCTGTCATCCTTGGTATAACGCTTGATAGCAGAATATATATCAGCTTTCTGAACTGAGACTCCTCAATATATTTCCTGAGAACATGAGGAGGAAAAACTGTTGGCTAAATTTGCAAGTAGTGTAAAACAACAAGCTAAATAATGATATTTCCTTATGCCTTTTTCTACTGTGACCCAAAACATATACAATGTGTTCCTATTACCTTTAAGACTCATACAAATTTTACAGACTTAAGCTTTACAACACCTTTCTGAAATAGGGCAATGTTAATATTTTCAGATTGCTACTTATCTGTAGGTAGCATAGATTTTTTTACCTTAACCCACAGGACTGGTATGCCAGATACAAGATAAGAAAATAAGCTGCTACTAGAGTTTCAGTCCTAAGTCTATATGACTACTTTTTCCTGCCCCTAACATGCACAGAAATTAAACACATTTCAAACTGTCTGGCCACTGCGCTAAGAACATAGGTATAGATTATATCCTATTGCTTGTATATGATGCTTTTCTATGATTAGTGATGAGTGTTATTTGTAAGCTAAGCTGCTATTTTTCATTAAGGAGTGGCAACAGAGCCTTATTCAACAGCCATGAACATGAATATGGGGCATGTTCAAGTTCAGGATATAGAGGCAGAAGAGCGGTAGGAGGACTTCTAAAAATGAAGCAAAATGTTAGGTTTTCATAGATTCATGTGCAGGAATCCCTATTATTGCAGTGTTCCATGCAATGTGGTGGCCTTTTATGCCACTGTGTGTTATGAACACGAGGTTTGGAACTCATTTTAGGAGATCTCTTTAACTGACTAATCTACACTGTACTCACAATGAAACGGCAGATGTTTTTTCTAATAAGTTTGAAACACATAAAATCTATTGTACAGTACCTTCAGTGCCCTAATATTTACAGCTGAAACAGGGAGTAGCTGAGATGAGAAGGGGCCTCTGGAGATTGTCTAGTTTAGTCTCCTGCTCAAAGCAGTATCAGCTATAGCAGACTTCTCAGCATCGTGTCCTGTTGGGTTTTGAGTATCTCCAGATGTGGAGACTTCACAGCCTCATTGGGCATCTTGTTCTAGTGTTCAATCATCTTTCTACCCAGAGGAGGAAATTTGTGTGGAGACCTCATCACTGTTTTTCCTAGCTGCCCATTATTTTCTTTCTCTTGCTCCCTCCCTTTGGTTTTGTTTACATGTGGATTTTTTCCACACTACCACCAAACTTTCATCACTGGACTTAATATACAGTTTGGTCTCAAAATCTTTTGTCCAATAGCTTCTCTTTCTCATTTACTGTATAACATAAGAATTCGCTCTTGGACTAAGAAGAGTGCTGGAAGTCCAGAGTCTGAGATATATTTGCACGAGTGCTACTGACTTAACTGAGTAATATGGAAGAAGTCAATTTTGCTTCTGCTACTTTACCTCTGCTACTTTACCTCTACTACTTCATTAGTAATTGATAAGAATGGCTCGGTGAAATGTAATGGAATGCATTGTGAGGGAGGCCAGATGGCATCACAGTGAAAGCTTCTGGTTTATATTTTATTATTTTATCTTTACTACTTTGGAAAAGTGGCTTGGGATCTCTGTATTTAAGTGATTAACACTGTAATAGAAAATGTGATACTGAAATGCAGCTATCTCACCTACTATTGTTATCCAACATATTCACAGTTCTGCTGACTTCTGCACTCCTTGGAACTCTTTGCATTAGTGAATTTTCCAGATATCTGGCTAGTATCTTATGATCCGCTACATGTAAGCAAAAATGACAGCCAGAAGGGACTGATGAGCTATTTTGGAGGATGGCTTGTGTGCATCATTATTTCTGTCTTTCTTGCAAGGCACTGTGATGCTGCCAAAAGCAGAATGCCTCCTGAACTGCATTGTACCTGCGAATTTCTAGAGTTTACACTGATCAAAATCAAACAGGTATTCAGGAGAATATTAAGAGATCACTATGAGTGTAAGTAGGAATGGTTAGCAGTTGTCTCTTTTATTCCACTATTTGAGTTTGATTAACATTCCACTTACTTAGAAGTTGACCAACAAAACTACAGAAAACTTTCCTATTCACTATTTTTTAGCTCATGAGGTAAAGATATGGTGTACACTGGTCTTGTTTACAGCTAGGAACATGTGCTATGTGGAAGAGTATGATTATCTGATTAAAAACTGGATTACAAAAATGCTGATGTGAGGCAGTAAACTGCTATTACTAATCCCAATTTTCAGAATACAGAAAATGATTTTTAAAAGCTGTGAAGGACAACATTTTTCATTTGAAATTGTTCACATTAGTTAGGTAATAGTATGAGTAAATGGCTAATTGTCATTAGCAAATTCAATTACCTCTCAATATATGCAGTCATTGTAATTATACACTCGAATCAAGTGCATTCTTGTTAAATTGTTTAAATCTAATATTTGACAAGGCCAAAGTTATATTTAAGTCAGCACCTTCCTTGTATTACAAGTCACAAATTTACTTTTCATTAATTATTTAGAGCCAAGTTTCATCCTTTGTCTCACAAAATAGTAAGAAATTTCTGCTACCACGGTGTTTGTTCTAATTTCCTCAAATGAAAAAAATAAAATTCAAGTGAGCTAAACATGAAGAGAAAATCATAGAAGACAACTATAAACTCCACCACATTCTGATAAGGAGACTTGTTAATACTATACATACAGAGACAAGATTCATTGCAACACAAAATACGGATGCTCATTTTAGCTGCTTATAAATATGTGAATGTCATCACTGACCTGGCATTCCATCACGTCATGCGATTTCCAATTCATTTTGGCTATCAAGATGCACAATGGAAGCTTTCCCTAAATGCACATCATGTTTGGCATGATGAAAATGTATAAATCACATTATATTTTTTTTCTCTATTGTATAAAGCTAGTGATTTGGCTTCACTGCCCCTTTTGTCTCTAACATACATTTTCCATTTTTATAGCAGTGACTGTTTATTTCTCAGTGTGGAGCCAAAGAGTTTCTTCCCATTCTTTCTAGTTCATTTAGCTTTTGTATCTTGCTGAAAGCTATAGGTATTCTGAATATATTAGGAATAAAGAGTGAACATATCTCAGTATCTGAGAGAATTAATGCTAATGGATAAATTAATGCTAGAAATTAATCTCTAAGGCAAAAATTATTTCTGAGCCATTTTGCTCCTCTCAATGTATGAGGCAGGATGTAGAGAAGTGGGATGTTCATTCATGATGTACTTATACAACCAAAACTCAGCTTTGCATTTATCTAGCATGCAGTTCATTTTGTGAAATATCTTAGTTCATGGCATATGCACATTAATGAAGATTCAATATGTAGCCTTCAATATATCCAGGAGAATACATTGTTTTCTGTTCAGATGAAATATGTCTTCCTGGTGAAGAGTTTCATTATGGCAAAATAGCAGAAATGTTGGCCTCAGTCTCCTTCCAACTATTGCAAACAATCTTTTAAACATTCTGGATTCAGGCTAGAAGTAGTTTGAATTTCTTAAAGGAAACCCTTCTCGAGCATGGAAAGTAAGTTCAATACAGAAATTTGCTTATAGCATGCTTGGTTGAGTTGCACACCTTGCAGCTCATCAAAGTACTTAAGCAAAATTAGTCCAAATTTTTGTATGTGTAAATGAGACAGAGCTGTAGTCATCTACATAATTTTTATGGTGGCTGTGAGGCACTAACTATGTGCTGTACAAATGCATACTCTATGAACCATAGATTGAATATATCTTAGATACTGAACAAAGCAGATATCTGTAAGATACCTGATTTTTGACCAGGGTGTAGCACTGCAAGTAAATATTCCCATTAAATCAATCATGATAAGTTGTTTAAAAATTTTTACCACAAAAATTTGAAAAGTACTGCATTGAACATAACTATACAAATAAACTGTTATTAAAAGATGCATGAAATGCAGTAAGGAACTGACAAATCTAAGATTGATGAACTCTCCTTGAAATTTTGAGAGCTGGATGTGTGATTGCAGACCAGATAATGACAATCTTGCTCTCTACATCAAGTTCCAAAGGAAGCATGGTAGCTAACTATGCAAGCATGAAAAAAAAGCCACAAAGGATTTATTTCTGTAATTTAAGTACTCAAATTTATCCATGCCATGCCCCACTGTATCCACAAGGCACAACAGACATGGCTTAGAGAAAGCTCTTCAGCAGATGAGAAGTGTGAAAAGAACTCAGAATAAAGCTGAAAGGAAATGCTCTGTCTCACAGATCATACTCCAGAAAGAGCTTATCTTTTAAGGAGCAGGATGAGCTCAGAGAAATGTTCATTGATTTACAATGACAATAAGGACAGTGAGCTAGTCCTTGTTAGGACTAGCTATTAGTCTTTATTAGCCAGTTTGTTAGTTAGGACATTCTTAGAATGGAAGAGAGATTAAATCTTTATCTTTTGTGGTGAATGCAAGAAAGAGTTAAACATGAACATGGAAAGACAGAACATTTTGAACAATCTTTAAGGAGAGATGTTTTGGTCAATATTATCAATGTTCTGGCACAAGTGAGGCATGGATACAGTTTCGCTCATGTTTTACCTCAAATGTCCTTCTGTACTAGTATCCTTTTTTTTTTTTTTTTTTTTTTTTTTGTCAGTTGTTTATTCATATCTGGAGAAAACCCTGGAAAAGGCATACATATAGTGATATTTCCTCAATATTCTTTCAGCACGCAACGAATTTCCTGAACCAAAAGTGGTGCTTCAAACATCAGTAATGATTCTGGTGACTGACATAAAACATGCGATCATATTCAAAATCCTTCTTCCGTTAACCCAGATTTGGTTGTTCTTGACTTCCAGATCTCATAGGAATATACAAGCAAGTTATGTCAACACAGAAAGTTCTAGGATTCCTATTTGCAATTTGAGCAGAGGTGAAGAGAAACCAACAAAGCAGCATGACTGAAGCTCAAAGAATGGGAACAACCATGTCCTGGGTTCAGCAGTAGCAGTCATTTTTTCTCCTTCTTGGTATCTGGTGCAGCGCTGTGTTTTTGATTTTGGGCTTGGGAACAGCGCTGATAACACCAGTGTTTTCAGTAACTTCTTGGTAATGTTTAGGCTGGCCAAGGACTTTGTGAGTCTCATGCCCTGCTAGGGAGGAGGGGAAGCCGGGAGGAAGGAGAGAAAGGACACCTGACCCAGACTAACCAAAGAGGTTATTCCATACCACAGCATGTCATGTCCAGGATGTAAAAACGGAGGGCAGAGATCTGGAAGGGTAGGGGTTCACTGGTGGGGGTGCACGGTGGGGGGTGCACTGCTTGGTCGGGTTGGGATTGATGGTGAGCTATTGTATTCTTTCCTTGTATTTGCCTTGTCATTATTATTAGTAGTAGTAGTGGTAACAGCAGTGGTTTGTGTTATACCTTAGTTACTAAATTGTTCTTATCTCAACCTGTGGGAGTTGCATTCTTTCGATTCTCCTCCCCATTCCCTTGGGACTGGGGAAAGAAAGAGTGGGGAGTGAGTGAGAGAATGACTGCATGAGTTTATAGAGGCTTAAACCACAACAAACCACAAAGTCAATCATAATTTAAAGAAATAAATTTTATGCAACAGTTGAAGCACATCTGAGAAAAATGTTTATATAGTAAGATAGATAGTTAAGTTGTTTGGACAACCACCATCTGTTTAGCAGGAAATGCAGAGGCTTTTTGTAGCTGGTAATGGTTTAGAGAAAATAAAATTAAGTAATTTCACCAAAACTAAGATCCATGAGATACACACTTTCAAAGATGATCCACAGATATAGTTTAAATGTTAACAATGAATCTAAAGAAATGAAGTTGCCAAATGGGAAAAATAGAGTCATGAGTATTTAATAAGCTCAAACCTCAGTTTCCAGAGTCTTCCAACAATCATATTAATATAGGCAGAATGAATGGATTTTGAAGTCAAGCACCTATAATTTGGTGTGTTAAAGATACAAGTGGGTCCCCTTGACAGCACAGAAAATGTCTAAGAGAAATTAAATGTTCTTGATTTGTTTCCATAGTGGGTTAGCTATAATAATTTTAAACCCTAGTTTATTGTATATATTTGTATAAATTTACTTTTTAGTGCTGGTATATTTGTAAGAGAAGGAAATGTGTGGAGCTGCACTTTTAGCATGTTCTCCCACAAGCTGTCTGCAACAGTCTCTAACTCACTGGTGTTGCACAGCCAATATTAAGGCTTAGGCTCTGGGTCAGTCAGATTGCTGCTGTGACACTGGCTTTGGGTAGTTTCTGAATAACAAAAGAATCTCCTAAAGAAATAGGAAAAAAAAAAAACCAGTCTGCTGACATCTGTTGTCAGCAATGACTGAATCTCCAAGATATATTGTCAGTTTACCTTGAATTTTTATGAAGCTGCTGCTACTATTAGTAACAGCACTAGCATTGGTATTATAATTAGTATAGATGTACATATAAGATCTTAGAAGCAAGTGAAAATCTTACTCTTCATGCTGGTTTTCGACAACCTATTATGACTTGTGTTGTTGAGTCTGAAGAAATGATGTTTCCACTTCTGGCGTTCCCCACTTGTTTGATTTATAGTCTAACTGCAGTTGATGCCTGGTGCATGGCTTTATTGCATAAGGATCAATGGCTACAGGGACAAGTTCAGTGCCTTTAACACAGGAGTGTGGCTTCAAGAGAAGAGTAAGCCACAGGAACAGATGAAGTGCTAAGGAACCAACTACTAAGACCATTTTCTTGAAATAGTTTTAGCCATAAAAAAAGGCTGGAGTGAATAAAACCAGAAAAATAATAGAAGAGGTCCTTCTCTTTAGAATTTGCATCAAAGACTTCTGTGAGAAAAGACAAAAAGCTCAGAAAGATACCAAATAAACTCCATCAAGAATAAGACCCTTTGGACAGCAGTGGTGCACATTGCTTTGATGAATTCAGGGGACCAATGCTTTGAAGAATCTGGAGTTCAAAAGTTCAAAAGAATACTCCTACACTATGATGTATAGAATTTTTTATACTATTTAAGAAGCTTTACTTTGAAATACACAGCTTTTCTTGAATCAAATATTTTTAGTTTATAGAAAATAGTGTTTAATATTGCAAATAAAAAAAGAAAAAAAAAATTTGGAAGCAGCATCTTTACCTGTGGAATCCTAGGTTGAGCAGCAGAACTCTGAGGCTGGTGTTGGACTCTGCCATTTATTGCTCAAAGATTTGCTCTTTATATGGCCAAACTGTTTCACCTTTCTTTGCCTGAAGATTTCTTTATAATTGTAACAAGACTATTTTTGAAGTGTAGCGTTAAAAAAAAATTAATTATAAGACCTGCAATACCGTAGTATACTGGGTTTGGTGTATAATTTTAATAGGACGTAGAAGATAAACTAGAATATGGTGTCAACTTATCAATACTATAGGTATTTGTACATAGAATAGTTTGGATTGGAAAGGACCTTAAGATCAACTAGTTCCTACCCCCTGCCATCGATAGGGACACCTCCCACTAAACCATGCCACCCAAGGCTCTGTCCAACCCAGCCTTGAGCACTGCCAGCGATGAAGCATTCACAACTTCCCTGGGCAACCCATTCCAGTGCCTCACCACCCTTACAGGAAAGAATTTCTTCCTCATATCCAATCTAAACTTCCCCTGTTGAAGTCTAAACCCATTAGCCCTTGTTCTCTCACTACAGTCCTTAAGGAAGAGTCCCTCCCCAGCATTCCTATAGGACCCCTTCAGATACTGGAAGGCTGCTATGAGGTCTCCACGCAGCCTTCTCTTCTCCAGGCTGAACAGCCCCAACTTTCTCTTCCTATCTTCATATGGGAGGAGCTCCAGTCCCCTGATCGTCCTCGTGGCCCTCCTCTGGACTTGTTCCAACAGTTCCATGTCCTTTTTATGCTGAGGACAACAGAACTGCTGTCCTGGGTTCAGCAGTAGCAGTCATTTTTCTCCTTCTCGGTAGCTGGTACAGCGCTGTGTTTTTGACTTTTGTCCTGGGAACACTGCTGATAACATCAGTGTTTTCAGTTACTGGTTAGAATGTTTTGGTCTGGCCAAGGACTTTCTGAGTCTCATGCTTTGCCAGGGAGGAGGGGAAGCCGTGAGGAAGCAGAGACAGGACACCTGACCCAAACTAACCAAAGAGAGGTATTCCATACGATAGCACGTCATGCCCAGGATGTAAAAGCAGAGGGCAGAGACAGGGAAGGGTGGGGGTGCACTGCAGGGGGTGCACTGCGTGGTCGGGCTTGATATCAGGTGGTGAGAGACTGTATTCTTTTCCCTTGTGTTTCTCTTGTCATTATTATTATTGCTGGTAGCAGTAGTGGTTTTGTGTTATACCTTAATTACTAAACTGTTCTTATCTCAGCCTGTGGGAGTTGCATTCTTTTGATTCTTCTCCCCATCCCCCCGGGACTGAGGGAAGAAAGTGGGGAGTGAGTGAGAGAGCAACTGCGTGAGTTATAGAGGCTTAAACCACAACAACTGCACACAATACTCCAAGTGAGGTCTCACAAGAGCAGAGTAGAGGGGCAGAATCACCTCCCTCAACCTGCTGGTCATACTTCTTTTGATGCAGCCCAGGATACGGTTGGCTTTCTGGGCTGCAAGCGCACACTGCTGGCTCATGTTCATTTTTTCATCGACCAACACCCCCAAGTCCTTCTCCACAGGGCTGCTCTCAATCTCTTCTCTGCCCAACCTGTAGCTGTGCCTGGCATTGCTCCAACCCAGGTGTAGGACCTTGCATGTGGCATGGTTAAACTTCATCAGGTTGGCATCAGCCCACCTCACAAGTATGTCAGGGTCCATCTGGATGGCATTCCTTACCTCCAGTGTATCAACCAAACCACACAGCTTGGTGTCATCGGCAAACTTGCTGAGGGCACACTCAATCCCACTGTCTATGTCACCAACAAAGATGCTGAACAAGACCGGTCCCAACTCCGATCCCGGAGGATATTTGTTTTAGGAACCCTGGGTTAATGAGTAGCAAATGGCTATATGATAACATACTATATAAATGTTAGCTTATTTTTCTTGCTTTTGCCCTGTCCCAAGGATGAGAACCATTTCTGAAGAGTGAGAAATAAAAAGATAATTTTTATGTGTTTGAGCAATTTTGTGGTATTTGAAAAAATAATACGATAAGAAACCACACGTTTGGGGAATTAGCAATATAGGCATCTATACAGCAGAAGATCTTAACAGGTACACTTTGAATCCTCTTCATTTGGTATACTTAAACCTCATTTTTTTAAACTACTTTCTTATAGTACGTTTTTTTTTGTCTTGTTGCCAGCAATGCAGAGAGGACACTCTGAGGCAGAATCATCAGGGTTAATCTTTACCACAATATATCACATGCTAGAGAACTCCAACACGTACCACCTTGCTCTACTAAGAGTATATTCTTAGTAACCTAGAATCATGTGCCAGGGATGATGAACAACAAACTCGCAATATCAGTCCTGTAATTGTAAAAACATCAGTCTCCTCTCTACCTTTCTTGAAACCAAACTGTCAAATAAAACCCCAGATATGCTATATTGGAACTTCAGTATAGAAATACTTGTATGTGAGCAATGCTGAAGAGTTTCTAAAGGCTAGAAGCACATTCTTTATGGAAACAAGTTAGTGTAGACACAAGATTAATTTCCTTTGAGCATCATCTTTTCCCTTGAGAAAACAAAACAATGTGATTGATATTGATTCAAAAGCATGTTATATTTCAAATAACATTTTAAAGTTAGAGCTATAAAGTCACATGCAACTAATTAGCAGAATAAAGGGAAATTTTGAATGGAATACCTTCATGCAGTTGGGAAGAAACAAAAAAAGCATTTTTCATATGGAACAATGTGTTTTATAAAAGGTTTGGTTTAATAAAGAGAACCAGGCAAGTTATTCATAGCATATAATTTATTTGACAGTTTAATTTTCTTTTCCTTCTTATGGTGAACCAAAACAGATACATATTTTTTTGTTTGAAAAAAGTAATTTTTTCTTATCATTTTATATTTTAATGTACAAGGTGATTACAAGTTTTCAAGGACTGCAAATACTGTATTTGGCATTCTGATATTTTTCAAGTTATGACTATGTCTTATGAACTGCATCATGTTCCTTCAGTTTCCTAACTTTTCTAACAGAGCTCTGAGACATCTGTAGTCCTGTGTTTTGAGCAAAGTCCCATGCCGATTTAATATAGTCAGTCTGGGTGCAACTGCTCCCATGTGCAAGTATTTAACGCTCGTGTGAGGGTGCAGTGTAAAACTTGAGGTGTTTGTTTTGGGCCTTATCCAAAATAAATCAGCAAAAGCCTTTTTCCATTGACTTCAGTGGCAGTGGATGACTGTTCCTGGGAGCATCTTGATGAGTGAAAACTCAAATGCATGGGTCATGAAGAGAGACTGGCTGTGAAGGGAGCTGAACAATTACATACCAGAATTTTTCTTAGCAAGCAGATTGATTAATTGTCCAGAATGACCTGAAGTTCCAGTTGGTTTAGATATTTTGCTTAAGTCATTCTTAAACTTGGTGAATGTTATTCTGTGCCGTCACTGTTTCATTTTGTTTCAGAAGTGGCTGTAACTGTGAAATAAGAATAACCTTCAGCAAGTGACCAGGACACTCCTGGTTTCCAGTAGTTTGTCAGTTGCTCTTGTCACCCCATACAATGAAGTGTCTGGGTATAAAGACACTTTCAAAGGAAGAAGCATCTTTGTTTTCACACAGGATGATATCTGTCCACATTTTATAATAGCCTTGGAAATAGACAATCCAATCATAAGCTTTCTGGAAGTGCCAGCAAGGCCCTGCTCTTCCCATATCCCTGGGAGATTCTGGCACTGCTGATATAACATTTCTTTTTCTGGGCTTAGATAATAGTCTGGGGTAATGTCTCAACCCAGAGTACCATCCACTGGCTGAGTAGATCCCAGTGGGATTGCTTTCAGGCAGATTTGACATGTCCTAACAGAGCTCCTTGCTATGTGCAATTTTATTATACGTTTGAATATTTCGAGAAACATGATATTCTGAGTTATATTTTTACATATAGTTTAAAGAAAAAAAAAAGGGGGTACAAAATCCAATACTGCTTATTATCACAAGGTATCTGCTTAAGCATGATTTTATTTCATCCGTTTTGTTTGCAGAAAGTTTAGTACAACTGTCTGACCACAGCTTTTTCCATGACATTTTGAGGCCTTCAGTGACATGGACCTGAAACAACAAAGTTCAAAAGTGAAATGCACTGACATCAGACATTGCATTTATGTGCATTATACCTAATAAACCAGTGTTTTTCTGCCACTATCATAGCCATTCTGGTTGCTTGCAAAGTTTTAAAGATAGACAATCAAAAGTGTGGATCAACCATTTAAAATTAATAGGCTTATGCAAACCTCAGAGTTTTACTTATGATGAATGTGAGAAGAAAGTATAACACAGAACATGGTTTTATAAATTCATGGTTCTTGGTGGTTTATTGAGAAACTGTTATTTGAACTCAGGCACTGAAGAAGACTGTGAGAGGGCTGGGATTGTTCAGCCTGGAGAAGAGAAGTCTTCAGGGAGACCTAATTGTGGCCTTTACCTTTAAGGGGCCTATAAGAAAGATTCTTTTTAGCAGGGCCTGTTGCAATAAGATGAGAGGTAATGGTTTTAAACTAAAAAGGGGAGATTCAGACTGAATGTGAGGAAAAAATTCTTTACAGTGAGGGTGGTAAAATACTGGAACAGGTTGCCCAGAGAGGTGGTGGATGTGCCATCCTTGAAGACATTCAAGGCCAGGCAGGATGTAGTTCTGAACAACCTAATTTAACTGAAGATGTCCATGTGTCGTGGCTTAAGCCCAGCCGTAACTCAGAAAATCACACAGTCTCTCACTTCCCCTTTCCTCCCCCCAGCTTCCACAGAGATGGGAAGGAGAATCGAAAGAATGTAACTCCCACAGGTTGAGATAAGAACAGTCCAGTAACTAAGGTATAACAGAAACCACTACTGCTACCACCAATAATAACAATAATAATAATGAAGTAACAAGGGAAAAAAATACAACTGCTCACCACCCACTGACCAATACCCAGCCCGACACAGCAGTGATCTAGCCGTTCCCAGAAACTGCCCCCAGTTTATGTACTGGGCATGACGTGCTGTGGTATGGAATACCTCTGTGGTTAGTTCGGGTCAGGTGTCCTGTCTCTGCTTCCTCCCAGCTTCCCCTCCTCCCTGGCAGTACATGAGACTCAGAAAGTCCTTGGTCAGCCTAAACATTACTGAGCAGCAACTGAAAACATCAGTGTTATCAGCGCTGTTCCCAGGACAAAAGTCAAAAACACAGCACTGAACCAGCTACCACAAAGGAGAAAAATGACTGCTACTGCTGAACCCAGGACACCCTGCTCATTGCAGGGAGGTTGGAACTGCATGACCTTTGAAGGTTCCTTCCAACCCAAATCATTGTATGATTCTATGTCCCAGGAGGCTTAGTTTGCTCTTTAGATAAATTAAAAGGATTGAAGAGTAATGTCACAAAATAGGCTACTCTTAAAATCAGTTACGGGTAAACCTCCACTCTGATTCGATGTGTAGTCAACTGTGAACATTTTGCTGCAGATTTGCAGTTTAAACTGCTACTGCTGTTCTCATTCCTGCTTCAGTAATGAAAACAGAATCTGAGTTTGAAATATAAATACCCCTAATCTAATTGCAAAGCAGAAACTATTATTCCATCATCTTTCTTGATCATACATATTAACAATTCACATCTTCAGTTACTAGACCAGTGTTACAATCTCTTTCTGGTCTATTTTCAGGCAGGTAGTTTTTAATAGTAAGACTGAAAATTCTGGTAAGAGCACCTTTTGTTTTTATTATCTCCTGCCACTAAAAGAAAACTAAGAATCTACAGGAACAAAAACCGACAAACAAAAAAAAATTTTTCTTTAACCAAAATAATATCAAGACCCCAATTTCAGCATATTTTTCTTAGCAGACTTTATTCCCTACTTTGCAGAAGCTGTACTTCCATCAACTTCCATAAATTATTACTTGACTTAAAAGAGTAGGGATATTTCTTTTTATTTGAGTTATGGCATTCAGAATTATAATAATTCATATTCTTTAAAAAAAATAGTCTTTAGACTGACCTATGCTATGAGCTATGACTGCAATTAAGGCAGTATTTTAGTAACTTTCATTTTTAGTAGTTAGCATTTTTATTAGCTTTCATATTTCATGGTATAGAATTATCCTGAAAACTTTAAAGTCAAGTTACTTTACTGTTAAGTAGTTTTAAGAAACAAATTTGCCTACTAGCTCCAAGAAGGAATTGTAAGGCAACAGTATTTCTAGATTTCATTCTCAGTGGCAAGTACTCTGTTTGTATCTTGTTTTCACCTTTATGTCTCAGGTGTTTTCTGTGTGTGAAATCAGTATAATAAAAACTTGCTTAACTCTCAAGCGCATCATGAGAATGAATGTTTGCAAAAGGTATTTTCTCCATTAGCTGATCAGCATATGTTTATCCACTAAATAACAAATACATGGCTAACAAAAGTGGAGCAGTGTGGAGGACCTGAGGGTATCCTGTGCAGATAGAGCAGGAGCCTTGCCACTGGTGCTCACATTGCAGCAGATCAGGCCCTGGGGGCAGGAGAGTCCCAGGGACAGCTCAAAGGTACATGCCCTGCATCCTTACTAAATACTATTATGAAAAACCGTACAAACTGAAAGGCATGTTTATGATATTTCTTTTGTTTCAGATATGGAAAATGCCAAGTACAATCAATTTTGATCAAGCTGTCAAGAATTTATGCCATAGTATTTGACCATGAGAACTATATGCAGAAATCCTGAGGAGGTATATTTCTCCTTAAAATGCTGTTGGAATATTTCTCATTTCAAGTACCTGACTGGGTGTTTCACAATCATTTGCTTTTATCATTTGCTTATAAATTTTATCTCTTTATATGTGTTACCGCTTTTAGTCATAGGTGCCAAAAGAACCAGCTTGACTGATAAGATGGGAGAACTGAAATGTATAGATTGAATGCTTTTCAGCAAAATTATTTGATTTCTTTGCATGTGACTTTCTTCACAAGGAAAGATTTAACTAAAAACAGGTTAACCATCTCTATGTTCTAATTTGAATGGCTGATCACACTTTTTGTAAAGTTTTATTTTAACACTCTTTTCATCTTCCTATCCAAAATTATTGTTGAAGCACCTTCTATGTTGATTTCATTTCAGTGTTGGGTGAAAATAGTTCTAGTTCTGTGGAATGATTCATATGTGCATGCAGTTTGTCAAGCACAAAAAAGTTTCTTAGAAATGAAAGGTTTTAAATAACTGTAATCTCTCATTGCAATAAAATGTAACTCTACCAAGAAGAAAACAAATCTATCTTTCTCTTTCTTCTTGATATTTTCCTTAGAGTTCACATTGCTGGTACAACGGTACTTAAAGATAAGCAACCCATAGACTGAGTCCAAATTCTTATCTGAAGTCCCTTTCATAACATATGCAGAAAATAACTATATGCCAAAAAAAAAAAAAAATGCCTGGCATGATTTCAGTGTTTTTAATTTTGTTTGTATTTACATTAATTCCTTCATGTAAAACAAACAAAAAATTACAAGATCTGTTCCAAGGAAATTATTTATTTCTTTTTTTTTTTTTTTTTTTGTTTTGTTTCTTTTTTGTCCTTTGATATTATTCTGCCTGGAGAAAATGTATGTTTTCTATTGAAGTGAAGCTCAGTGTTCGCTGCAGATATTTTAAGAAAGAAATAAAACTACTGAGTCTAGTGACCTTGAACAAAACTATTTTATACCTACCTCCCACCTAATCATTTAAGCAGGGCCCAGATATGGAGCACAATTCCTCTTCAAGTCTAATCCTCCTGAATGACCGAGCTGCTGTCTTGAAATCAGGCTAAGCTGAGACATGTATTTCTTCCCAGTGAGCTTCTTATCTTCAAGTCAGTAGTTTCATGTATATCTATCTGTGTGTTCTGCTTGGAATAACATTCATGTCTTAGAGAAATTTATTTTAACAAATCTTCTAGCGCAGAGTCGGGGACTGATTTGCTGTGTTATAGGATGCAACGGTTTGTATCAGCAAGTCAAAATAAGAGATAGTTTTCGCGTCTAGGCATTTGTTCCTAGGACATCTTTGCTTTCATTGATTAACTGGTATTAGAGTTTGGAGCCTGTGAAATGACACACCCGGCAGAAAACAGCCAGAGGCAGCAGCAACACCTAGAATAACAAGGGCCACTTCAAAGGTAACGTCATCCTACATATAGGCTTTATGAGATGATGTGTTTAAAGAGTCAGTGAGTTTTAAATAGTTGACTAACACTTCCTTGAAAGTAATTTCTTTTATAGATCTCAGCCAACTGAAAGTTTTACTTTTTAGTTTCCTTTGCTCTGATTTTGCTGAGATTTAAGATTACCAAAAAGCTTTCTGAAACATCAACACACATGTATATCCAAATGCAGTTTGCTGATTAAAAAGAATTTTAATAAATCAATCCTTATACAGTACAGCTGCTTGACATACAACTAGTTTAAGCATGCTCAAGTAAAACTAGCAGCTTCTCCTGACTTCCAAGTAATAATATAAATCAAACCTTTCAGAAAACCCAGTCTGCACTAGGAAGGACTTTGAAGAAGGCTGCAAAACAATAAGTGTTTTGAATTCAGTTTTAATGTGATACCTTTGTAAATACTTGTCTTAATAATGGACACTTTTTTTTTACAAGACACGAGTAATTGTGCATTCATAGTTATACAGTACTAATACTTTCATTTTACATAGGATTTGCTCTGTATGTATAGAAGAACTGAAGAGAAAATTTTCACAGCTCTTGAAAGGAGGTGAACAGGAGAAGTGCATCTGCTACTTTGGAGGTGTCAGAAAGCATGTAGAGAATACACACAGCATGGTACTTCTGTTTATCCCAAAATAATGTTGAATTTACTGTGTGTAGACATGCAATACAGCGTACATAGGCTGTGGCTTTTACCAGACAGCCATAAGTGCAGGATTTCTAAATGTCCAATATCTCTGTAGGAGGTTCCCAACATGCAAATGGACATAGAGAAACCATAATACACCTGAAACAACAAGATAGGTCTGGGGAAGCATGGATGTTTGTTTTATGGCTGGGAGAGCCAAAGTCACATGCAAAACACAACTGAAAAAAAACCGTCAGCATGAACACAAACCATGACTTCCATGCTTCCAAATAAAAACCTGGCAGTGCAGAGCAGAAACTGATCCTGTATGGAAAGGTGACCATTAACAAATAAAGATAAAGGAAAATGAAAAGAAATTCTTTAAACAGCTTATTGAGTAGGGAAAAGAATGAGTAGCTGAGCGAAATGCTGTAGCTAAGAATACTTCATGATAAAATTGAACAGCAGATGAAGGTGCCTGAGGATTATGATCTACAAACAAATGAAACTGGAATATAATAACAAGTTTTTACATCCAAACCCACTATTAATATTGCACAGCTGAGAACCCTGGCATCCACACACAACACTGGAATCATAAAAGACTTGCCAGCTAGAGCCAGGCCCATTTGTGTGACATGTGATTCAAGCCTTCAACAAGGATTGTTGCAAGACAGGTCTAGCTCCACAGAAATATCTTTAAACAGCAAACATGGCTGAAATGTGCAGAGAAGTGGTCAAAGCAGCATTCAGAGAAAGCACACATTATTAAATTAAGAAAGTCCAGACCACAAGACTTAACAGATAACAGATTTAGGAAATAAATAAAAAGAACACTTGCCTGTTTCCATACATAGTACACACCATCTGGAAACCATGGGAAAGGAAAAATTAAGTGCACCTACTTCACAGGCAGTTTTATAATTTATATGGAGAACAGAATCAAATCCTACTTTGAAGGTCACAAATGAAAACAAACATCAATACACAGGGTCTTTGGACCCAGAGGCTTCTAACTAAGAAATTGGATATCAGGAATAATGGTGAGAACTTCTATGAAGAGAAACACTTTTTTAGTAAAGCTGAGTCTCTTCAAAATGCTGTGCCATAGGAGTGAACTGCCAGTCTTAAATGCTGTACTTACAGCTATTACATCAATGCTTAATTTAACCCCAGCTGGATGGGCACTAAGGATGTACGACAAAACGTTTCTGAGGCCAGTGAGTGAAAACTTATTGTTGATAAAAAACCTTGAAAAAACACAATGCGATGATTAAGAGATCTTACTGGGCAAAGCAGAGATAAACCCTGGCAGCAGATGTTCAGCAAAAATGCAGACTTCATTTTAGCAAAATGCCACAAAAAGTGCCACAACAGAATGCGAAGAGCAATTACAGTTAGTTCAGTTTAACCTTCTAACACAATATGAGGGGTGCATTTCAAGGAGCTAAACACGCTGAGGATGAACCAGAACTAAATGCTATTAACTATTGAAAGAGAAGGTTGAACAGTTCTTATCTTTCATTGTTAGTCTCAGGTTCTGCTTTTCTCTGATGGCATGTGTTCATAGCAAGGAATTTCACATCTTCTTTCCTCCTGAGACACAAGGAGCCAAAAACTGCATTGTCTTCTTCAGGTGAAAGCTCATGGGAGGAGCAAAGGCAGCCCCTTAGTAAGATCCTGCTGGAAAATAAAGATTTAGGGCTAGCTTTTTCTTTTTCTTTTGTTTTTTTTTTTTTTTTTTTATAATTTTCAAAATTTCCTTTGCTCCCAACAAAATTCCTCTGTGTATGTTGTATCTGTGGATAGATAACATATCTGTGCAATATTATGACACACACAAATGAATTACAATAATGATAATTTTCAAATGGAAGTTTTACTTCTTCCTCCAAAAGTTCCAAACTTACTGCCTAAAGTTACACTTGTTATTACAGATTCCATAAATTTATTCTCAATGCACAATCTAAATATTTTCATCTCTTATTCTGGATAGCAGTTCAGAATTGCAAAAGTCTTTGACATGCAGTTCTGGTGTTCTCAACTTGAAAAGGACATGGAACTGTTGGAACAAGTGCAGAGGAGGGCCACGAGGATGATCAAGGGACTGGAGCACCTCTCGTATGAAGATAGGCTGAGAAAGTTGGGGCTGTTCAGCCTGGAGAAGAGAAGGCTGCGTGGAGACCTCATAGCAGCCTTCCAGTATCTGAAGGGGGCCTATAGGGATGATGGGGAGGGACTCTGTGTTAGGGACTGTGGTGAGAGGACAAGGGGTAACAGGTTCAAACTTCAACAGGGGAAGTTTAGATTGGATCTGAGGAAGAAATTCTTTACTGTAAGAGTGGTGAGGCACTGGAATGGGTTGCCCAGGGAAGTTGTGAATGCTCCATCGCTGACGGTGCTCAAGGCTGGGTGGTGCAGAGCCTTGGGTGGCATGGTTTAGTGTGAGGTGTCCCTGCCCATGGCAGGGGGGTTGAAACTAGATGATCTTAAGGTCTATCATGGTTTAAGCCTCTACAACTCACGCAGTCGCTCTCTCACTCACTCCCCACTCTTTCTTTCCCCAGTCCCGGGGGGATGGGGAGGAGAATCAAAAGAATGCAACTCCCACAGGTTGAGATAAGAACAGTTTAATAACTAAGGTAGAGCACAAAACCACTACTGCTACCACCAATAATAATAATGACAAGAGAAATACAAGGGAAAAGAATACAATAGCTCACCACCAATCCCCAGCCCGACCAAGCAGTGCACCTCCCATCACTCCCGGTCTCTGCCTTACGTTTTTACATCCTGAGCATGACGTGCTGTGGCATGGAATACCTCTGTGGTCAGTTTGGGCCAGGTGTCCTGTTTCTCCCTTCTCCTGGATTCCCCTCCTCCCTGGCAGAGCACGAGACTCAGAAAGTCCTCGGTCAGACCAAAATATTACCAAGCAGCAACTGAAAACACTGGTGTTATCAGTGCTGTTGCTAGGCTGAAAGTCAAAAACGCAGCACTGCACCAGATACTAAGAAGGAGAAAAACGACTTCTACTGCTGAACCCATGACAAGGTCCTTTCCAACCCTAACTATTCTATGATTCTATGGTTCTATCTCAGCGGCTGATATTTAATCATTTCCTTCAATATTTCTTTTCCAGGGGGTATCTATTTTCACAGTCATTGAGACATTTGTCTACATATCTTCAGTAAACTTGCAGATTTCAGAAATATACGATGAAGTGGAATTAATATTTGAGGAAAAAAGGTGAAGTACCTGAAGTTCCTATTTTGAAACGTGGACTTTACTTAAACTGATTAATATATACTTTCCAACTTTTGTGCTTTACTTCTTTTCTGCACATTCCTATTGGCATATGTGCTATTGTCAAAGTGTGAGAATCCACTCACTTCATAAATCTGTTTGGTGGTTTGTTTATTTTTTTTTTTTTCTAATTTAATATTTGAATTTGGAACTGTGAAATTTTGTTAGATTTCTCCTTTATTATCAGCCTTCTATCTTGCTCAGCATACTGTTATATAGGGCTTTTTATCTTTACTTTTCTGAGCTCTTATTTGGACCTCTATTGTTAGAAAAATCTATGTAAGTACATTATTTTATTGTAGATAATCCATATGGTCTCTCTACTGTAGCTCACTAACAAAATCAACAAGAAAGAAACAGAAGAGGTAAAAAATTAATTCCAATGTGTTAACGTATTGGGGTGCTACAAGGTCAGTTCTGAGTCCAGTTTTATTCACTATTTTCAATGAAGAAGCAAATGATGAAATAGAGGCTAGGTTTATTGCCTTTGTAGATAAGCAACCATGAGGGAATGTATGAGCAACAAAGGATAGGATTAGAATTCGATCTACATATACTGAAATGGTTGTTAAATGGTTGGAAAAAAAATTATAAAATTCTGAGAGAATGGTTTGAGAGGAATAGCCAACTATAACATGAAAGAAGTTCTGTTTGTTAGCTTGCGAATTAGATTATGAACTGAAGAAGAATCAGCAAAATCTATCCTATTTTGAAGCAGATAAACTGCGCACTGGAACATGCAAACAGGCAAACCCCTGCATAACAAGAAAAGTACAGGAAAGAACTACATTGTGCAACATTGTTATGTTGTCCACTTTCAGACACTGCATTGCAAGAAAGATACACAGCAACTTGAGCTAATACAGGTGCAAACTGCAGAAGTGATGAAGCCTGGCAAACATCGAAGTTGTTGAAAGATTGAAAAAATACTTTCACTGGTTTCAAGAAGAGCAGTAAATAACAAAAACCTTCAAGAATATAAGAGTGTATGAATAGTACATTCTCTACCTGTGCCACAAATTAGTAAATTAAATGAAGCATTGAACTGATTACATTAAGATGTTGTTAAGACCACATTATCAAATGTCTTTAAGAAAAAATGGCGTAGTGTCTAAAGAATATTATTAATACAGTTTGATCCCATCCTGGGCAATAAGAAATGAAAAGAGTAATTTTTATATTTTTTTTTCCACAGCACTTACACAGAGCTCTTATTTGAGCAAAGGATGGGACTGAGCACAAAGTTAGGTTTTTTTTCTTTTTTTTTTTTTTTTTCAGTTGTCTCATATGTAGGCAAAAAGAGATGGACCATGGAAATATCAGAGAAGACTTATTTACTCTATAGATGAAAAGCCAGAAACAAGAGGAATTTCAGCTGTGAATACAGCTTTGAAAGTGAAGACAAGAAACTCGGGCTTCACATATAAAGGAAGAGGAAGCTTAGAAAATGAGGTACTTGGATGACATGGTAAACTATCTTTGTGGTCTTCTCTGGTTTTTACTGATGCATCCTTTAGGTAATGTAAATTTGCCACATAGAATCTTATTGAGCTGATAAAGTGTTTTACTATCACTTCTCACAGCAGCTGTTTCTACCTCTTTGGTGCTGTTACTCACATATTCCCTCTCGCCTCTTGTCATGCAACTTTTTACTTTTTTTTTTCCTTCGTTTAAAACAGATTTATTGCTTCTTTTTTCTGGGAGTGTTGTTGGGGAACCGATATTTGCTTTGGCTTTCTTAGCACAGTTCTATATATTTTCATTTATCCACATTTCACGTTAGTATACCTAGAAACTGGCAAGTTATTCTTGCCAGGAAATGTTAGCATTTGGTATTGATAGTAGCTTTCAGATGGTGCAGCACCTGGAAAGTGTTGCATTATCTTACTCTTGAATGCCACTATGGTCTATTTGGGTTTTATTGCTTATCTTCTGAGGAAACGGTTGTGTATCTGTTTTCATATGTTTTGTTTTCTATTTTGCTTTACATACATTTCTTAATTTGATACCAACTTTTCCTTATGTGCCAAATTCTGTACTATAGACCATAATATTGATCTTCACATGGAAAATGTCAAGATATTTTAGGCATGTCTTTATATGGAAATGAGTTCCATTAATCATGGAAACATAGTTCTACCAATTTTTCACTGTTTCTTTTGGCAATGAAAGACATGGTAAAGAGCTGGCGGCAAAGACTTTTGGTGCTATGCAGACATGCTTCAGTATATTGCCAAAGTCTCCTGGTTACTGTAGGGCTGTTTTCTTATCATTCCAGTTATAGGTTAGGTGCAGACACAGTTTTTTCTATTTGAAACCTCTGAATAATCAGTTAAGTGGCTTTTAATGTACTAACTGGTTTTCTGCTTTTTAAAAAGCAGTGCTGTCCTTTCCAAGAGACCGCTGTCTGACCTTGGTGAATTACTGCTATCTTGTTTTATTAACTTTGAACTTTTTCTGAAGAATTCCTGGCCAGAAACTTCTGAGAGTTCTAAGAGCACTCACACACACACACACTTACTGACAAAAACATACTCTTTGAAATTAGATATTTTTTGATGAACTAGAGACTTGAGTCCACAGATTTTCTTATAGAAAGTAAGATCTCAGAATCTTGATATCATTCATGTTTGTAATAAAAGATAGTTTTTATATCTACATTCCTGTGTTTTTTGAAATTTACTTTAAGAAATGAAGGAAGGTTTTCAGTTTCTGTTTTTCATCTGGTTCTTCTCTTTTGGTCCCTAGTCTTTGGTCTAGCTTGGTTAGCACAAATGGTAGTTAAACTTCTTCCATGGAAAGTGATTAAAAAAAAAAAAAAAAAAAAGTGAATATTAAATTAAGCAGAAAAGAGGAAGTTTTAAAATTATTGTTCTAATTGATGTGGAAGTAAAGTGTTCAGTACTTCATGAATGAGCTCGTAATCAAGACCTGGTTTTATCTGAGAATTAAGGACTGTTAAATGATTTTAAGTTATAGATTATGAATAAATCAAAATATTAAACTGAAATTAATATAACTAGTTGAAAAATATCTTTGTAACTCTCTCCAGCCCTCCATCAGCGTCTTTCATGCTGCTGCTATTAATTTAATTCTTGGTTGCAGCTACAAAAATCCTGAGGGAAACTACTTGTTAGTGTTTATGCAACAGAATAATAAGACTGAGTTCTGTCCATACTGCCTCAAGAGGTGTGTCATAGTTTAAGCCCAGCCATAACTCAGAAAATCACACAGTCTCTCTCTCACTCCCCCCCCACTTCCTCCCCCAGGCTCCTGGAGGGATGGGGAGGAGAATCAAAAGAATGTAACTCCCATGGGTTGAGATAACAACAGTCCAGTAACTAAGGTAGAACACAAACCACTGCTGCTACCACCAATAATAATAATGATAAGGGAAGCAACAAGGGAAGAAAATACAACCGCTCACCACCAGCTGACCAATACCCAGCCCGACACAGCAGTGATCATACCTTTCTGAGTAACTGCTCCCAGTTTATATAGTGGGCATGACGTGTTGTGATTTGGAATACCCCTTTGACTAGTCTGGGTCAGGTGTCCTGTCTCTGCTTCCTCCCGGCTTCCCCTCTTCCCTGGCAGTACATGAGACTCAGAAAGTCCTTGGTCAGCCTAAACATTACTGAGCAGCAATTGAAAACATCTGTGTTATCACCGCTGTTCCCAGGCGGAAAGTCAAAAAGACAACACTGCACCAGCTACTAAGAAGGAGAAATATGGCTGCTACTGCTGCACCCAGTGTGTTAGTTAGAATCAAGGTCAATATTAGCACAGACAAAGCATACAGGAAAATAAGTGGCAAAATCATGGGGCAGGCAAATCTCTACCTCAAAGATAAAAAGGGCTTTGTCTAGAACCCCCTTCAGGTATGGATTAATTTTTTTTGTCTGACACAGCAGCAGTGCAGATTTGTTCTTCATTGAACAAATTATTCCAGCTTGTTTGAGGGACTGAGACTTCATTAGATCTTTGAATCCTTACTCAGTTTACAGGCTTTTACAAGCAAAAATTAACTCCGTGTGGTTCTGTCAATTATTAGTGCAAACACCCAGAGGAATAATGAAAAAAAAAAGAATACTTCTCCCTCACCCAGCCTTCCCATTGAAAGGTTATTAACTGGAATGACATGTTCATAGATATTACTTTTTTGCCTTTTGTGTAATTTCCCATATTTTTGAAAACACAGCGGAATCACAAAACCAGTGAACCATATTGAACAAAGCAGTAATTAGATGATTTAAAGGTGAAGAAGAAAGTGAAGGAAAGAAGGGACTTTGAAATCTGCTGACAAAATAGCTATTTTCATTTATTTTTAAGGTATGACAGTTATAGAATTTTCTTTTTTATGCATACAAATTAAAGAAAATATCAATAAAACCACAGAAGAGACAACAGAATTTTTCTTTCTGCTTTCTCTCACCTTTTGAATATTCAGTTTCAAAGAAATTTCTTTTTTTTTTCTTTCCTCTTCACTGTGTAGTATTCATAGTGAAGCTTTTCTGGTTAAAGCTTCAGGCTGCTGTTATATTTGGATTTTATCTTATTCCCTGGTCATTTATACTTTATAGTAGATGCTATAACAACAAATCCTTACTTCAGGGAATTTGGTTGACTAGCTCACCATTAAAAAATAAATCATTTAATCTACTCAGCTTCTTTCCCTGGTTCATTATAGAATCGTAGAATCATAGAATAGTTAGGGTTGGAAAGGACCTCAAGATCATCGAGTTCCAACCTCCCTGCCATGGGCAGGGACACCTCCCACTAAACCATGCCACCCAAGGCTATGTCCAACCCCACCTTGAACGCCGCCAGGGATGAAGCTTCCACTACCTTCCTGGGCAACCCATTCCAGGGCCTCACCACCCTCACAGTATAGAATTTCTTCCTCAGATCCAATCTAAACTTCCCCTGTTTAAGTTTAAACCCATTACCCCTTGTCCTCTCACCACAGTCCCTAATGAAGAGTCCCTCCCCAGCACCCCTATAGGCCCCCTTCAGATACTGGAAGGCTGCTATGAGATCTCCACGCAGCCTTCTCTTCTCCAGGCTGAACAGCCCCAGTTTTCTCAGCCTATCTTCATACGGGAGGTGCTCCAGTCCCCTGATCATCCTCGTGGCCCTCCTCTGCACTTGTTCTAACACTTCCATGTCCTTTTTATGTTGAGGACACCAGAACTGCACACAATACTCCAAGTGTGCTCCATTTGGAGTAGTATCTCCTGACACTGTGAAATTTCAGAACTTCCTTTTTGGTTCTTATTTCCATCAAGCATGTCTTTTCCTTAAACCTAGAAGAAGGCATAATCTGTCTTCCAAGTATGAACGCATCATCTGGATATTTAACTTCTTAAAAATAAACCATGTTATTTTGCCTTGTATAAAAACAGATTAAGGTGGCACCTTTAGAACTTAAAGAACTAAGTGTATATATATTTATTGTTTAATCTGGGATATGATGATAGGTCTGGAGAATCAATTTAATCTCAGGACATCTGAATTTGCCTTCTACCAATTAAAAATAATTATGCAAAATGTATTTAGTGTAGAAGGGATGGTTTTATTTAGTAAGGAAATATTATTCCAACTTTGTTTAAGGAATATGAAAAGAAATTCAGAAATCTATTAAGCAAACATACTTTTAAGCATGTTACTCCTGATTATAAATAACCAAAATTTACTGGAATAAATTTACTTTATCTATACAAAGCAGATCTGTACTGTATAGGCCCGATATTTCAGTTGTAGAAACCTTTGCCAAGCACATGTCTCCAATCCAATCATTATTCAATGGTTGTTTTACGTTTCAAAATCAAGCAATGTTAAAATACAGTTGCATGCAAGATGTGAAATATGTCTATGAGGCATCAGTCAGAACAACAGCAACATCTGAGGTAACTCCTCAGACTTGTTATGCTGTATTTTAGTTTTCAGTGGCTCTTTTTTTTTTTTTATTTTATCACAGAAGCTAGTTTTGTTTATCTCTGCTCAAGTCTATTACTTCTTTACAACTCTGACCACAGTTTCCAGGAGATAAAATGTTTAAATGCACTCAAGTTTTAATGGTTTCTCAGCCCATTAAATCAATTTTTAATTTTCCCTCAAATGTTGAGAACACATTTCTGTACATTTAAGGGAATGTTATCTAGTTATGTTTCTATGATTTCTTATTACTCAGATGTTACAAACTTTAAACCAAAAGCACAAGTAAGACACGTGTTGGTCATACTTATAACTGCATAATATTACAGGATTTTTTCAGAGGGAAAATTAATGATTAACACACTAAATCTAGAAGGTGAAGTACGCAACAACAAGACATCTTAGAATGAAATTAAGCTAAACCAGAAGAAATTAAGTAAACCAAATTACTAAGTCTTTCATTAATATTGCATTGACTGCATTAAGTGTGGAGATTAATGAAAACAGCAAATGTCTATATATGCAGTAAATACATTCCTCTTTAAGTAACAGCACAAAGCATTCTCTATCATTGAACAAAATACTGGTAATTATGCACATTTTATCTTTACTCTGACCTGCTATACTACTTCTCAGAAACTTTTCAGTATGTCACTATCTAAGCCACAGTCAGCATACACTGCCTGAATGCATGAGAATGGAAAACCATTATCTCTATGTTGTTAGTGAGTCTGAATCCTCTATTGCCCACTCAGATAACATCTCTTTTCTCTGTAACATTTTTTAAAAACGTCAAAGTTCACAGGAAACATGAACTACTAACAGTCAAATATGTCCAAGTACAATGGAAAGTACACTACATAATTTAGGTTCATTGTCCTATTCTACTTATAATGTCAGTTACAGAATACAGCATATCAATACAGACCAGAAAATGACAAAGTAAATCTCTAGTAGACAGAAGTGGCATTTTTTTCAAGTAAAAATAGTCTTCACTGAAAGCTATTTTGTAGTTGGAACAAAATTGTGAATTTGCATTTAATTAATTATCTTATTTTCAATTAAATAAACTATTTAAAAACCCTTTAAGTGTCTCATTTAAAAAGTTTCTAAATAAAATACTTATATCATTTGTTCTAAAAAGTGAGTTTATCTCAAAATTGACATGAATTTAACTTCTAAATATTTTAATTTCCTCTTAGATATTTCAATTTTGTTTCTGTATTTCAGAAATGGGCAGTATGGGTGATTATTTCAGGTTAAGCCTCACAATAATTTACATAATTTGTAAACATAGAGTAATTAGAAGTGCACTTCAATATAATTTTATAAGACATTGTATATATAATTACAAATTTATAAGGTTTTATTGCAAATAAAAAGTTAATATGGTGAACAACATCATTAAAACACACCTTCCAGAAGGACAGCAATTCAAATTCCTATTTAAAAAAATATATTCTTCCTTTATTTTATGAAGATAAGTAAAAAAAAGTTTCAACAGGTATGATGAAACAGCCTTTGTCTAGTAATCCTGATCAAAGCACTTTAATAGCAGTATGAAGATAGAGTCTGTTTTGTTACACGTAGTTTTCCCAGGATAAATCACTGAGAGATAGTTATTCTTTATTAAAAAGATATCAAGTAGGAAATAGAGGTAACAGACTTAAGTTGGACCTAGCTAAAGATAGTAACTCTCAAGAATTCTCAGCAAGGCACAGTGGAAATATTCCTAATAAACAATTCAACGCCTCTGCAAATCTTGCCATGGTAAGTGGACACAGGTTAAAAACAGATTAAAAATCTATCTGTTTTGATAGATTTTAAAGAAAGGAAATACCACATGAATTTGTTTTTGCAATCTTGCTCAACATTCATGAACACATGTATTTTCTGATATCTTCTTCTGCAGAGAAAAAACACACTGCACTGTAATAGAGTGACTTGCTGTTGTGAGGTCTCAGGAAAGCTCCAGCAGAAATGCAGAAAGTGGCAGCTCCACTCAGAGTTGGTTGGCCGTTACTGACAGCCAGTTACTCTCAGTTCTATTCTGAGGACATTTGGGTGTCCTAAGCTAGTCATGTAATGTAAATGGTTCATTATTTATATGCTTGAATGAATCAAGATTGCATAAAAAGTCATTTATTCTTACCAAAATATCCAGGTAACACATCACTTAAATTTCCATTTGAGGGGTCCTGGACATCTGCCTTTAGATTTGCCAAATCACCAATAACATGCCTGTCAGATTCCACTATACCTGGGTGCCTTGGTTTAAGTCCAGTCAGCCATGCAGTTTGCTCACTCACTCACCCCTCTTTCTTCCCCCCAGCTCCCAGGGGGGGGATGGGGAGGAGAATCGAAAGAATGCAACTCCCACAGGTTGAGGTAAGAACAGTTTAGTAACTAAGGTATAACACAAACCACTACTGCTACCACCAATAATAATAATGACAAGAGAAATACAAGGAAAGAAAACACAATCACTCACCAATGATACCAGCCTGACCCAGTAGCAAACCCCCCCTTCCAGGTGTCTGCACTCCGTTTTTACATCCTGGGCATGATGTACTGTGGTATGGAATACCTCTTTGGTCAGTTTGGGTCAGGTGTTCTCTTTCTGCTTTCTCCTGGCTTCCCCTCCTCCCTGGCAGAGTATGAGGCTCAGAAAGTCCTTGATCAGACAAAACATTCTAAGCAGTAACTGAAAAGACTGGTGTTATCAGCACTGTTCCCAGACAGAAAGTCAAAAACACAGCACTGCACCACCTACCAAGATGGAGAAAAATGGCTGCTACTGCTGAACCCAGGACACTGGGGCTTGGCCCCAACAGCGGTTTTCATAGACCATTACAATGCATCTTATTCCAAGAAACTCTATGTCCTGAAACTGACATCCTGAAAAAAAATTGCTTTCCTGCAGAAATCTTACATTTGTTACTAATTTTGCTTACTTAGTGTTTATTTAGAAGTAGAGATTTACATTAACATTGCACTTTACAAATTAATAATAAGCTAAAAGTTTTAAAGACAGAAAACTGTTTGAGTCACCTAATTGATGAGGAGATACTGAGGTAGATGTCAGTGAGCAAATTGGTCTTTCATTGACTTAACTTAAATGCTACAAATTTGAAACTGAGAAGGGACAAAAGCTTAGATTCAGTTTTTTAAAATATATTCTTTGTAACAACTTCAAATATTGGCTTAAAATTAATGTCCTTAAGGTTTTCTTCACTCATTTGTCAATTTTTTTGGACTTTATTTCTTTTATGTAGATGAAGGAGTTTTTTGTGGCTTTGTTTTTAAACTAAAACTGATCTTTCCTAAATAATCACCTGATTCTAGGAGCCTGCACTTCATGGAAAAGAAAGAAAACTAGCATTCTGCACTTTAAATGTGTCTGTGGATTAGAAATCATCTTTTTTATTTTTCACCTGACCTGAATATGCATTGGAACAGGATGTAAATGATGAGTAAATTAACCACAGCTTTCTTTACCAGCTGGTGCAAACAAGCATATTGAGAATGTATGAAGTAAAAAGAGTAATTTGTTGTAGTTGCCACTCATTCATATATGTCTTATAGTTATTTTAGATTTCTAATTGCATCATGCAGCACAAACCAGATCGGTAGAAATGTCAAAACAAAGAGGCAAAAGATAAACATTTCACATCAACTGTACTTTTTCACGGAACACTGACACCTGTGCGTCAACAAGCACGGGAGATGAGGCCCGAGATGCTGATTGCACTAATTCAGAAGCAGCAGAAAAAGTAAACAGATTCTCTACAGAAATTGGCACATAGATTTATCCAACTATCATTCACAGGTTGGAATGTATTGGCAAGTGCTTCTCAACTGTACTGCACCTTGCAATAAAGTTTCTGTGGTCATTTCTTCCTCTACAAGTCTTCTAATAACTCCCACATGTCTTATGTCATCTCTGATCAAGTTAATTTCATGTCACAAATATTATATTTAATTTATTAGTATTTATTACAGTGTTGATTTTAATATTTGCAAAAAAAAAGACATTTTTTTTTTTTTTATTGGGTGAAGACATAGAATCATAGAATTAGTTCGAGTTGGAAAAGACCTTAAGATCATTTAACTCCAAACCCCTGCCATGGGATGCCTACCCCTAGACCATGTCACAGATTGAAAGGTGAATTAATTTTGTTTGAAATAGTGATTATGGTAAGAAATCTGGTATATGTTTTCTCTTTGACACTTCTACTTACTTATCAGTAGGTTGAGGAGAAGTATTACCAAATTCTAAATATAACGTTATCAACCACGGTCTTTTCGCATATGGCTATTAGTCATACCATAGAGACTGATGAATTCATGAAACAAGAATGACTCAAAAGATGTGACACTTCCCATAGTTGTTTATCATATTGCTACCTTTAAAGTAGTTTGTAAGTGGTCTGTTTAGGAGTTTGCTTGGAAGCATGTGTATGTCATCAGATGAAAACCCACCTACTTGATACTTTCATCCTCAAGAAACATTCTGCCTTAACCCTGGATAACTTTCTCAGTTTGTTGAAAGGATACTTATTTTGTAGATTCCGATGAACAGGAAAGAATTTTGCTTCTAGATCTTCAGTTGAGTGTCTCTTGCTTAGCAAGTCCTGACTTTTCTCAGCTGAAAGAATTATTTTATTTTGAGGTTATTATTTGAATATTCTAATAAAATATATATTTAGAGACAAAGAGATGCAGTGACTGTGGCTTGAAGTGGTGGAGAGTCTATCCTCAAGGCTTCTACCTTCATGAATCGTTATTTTTTCGAGGATAAATTGCAATTAAACAATATAATAAAGATCTCTCAATATAAGACATGGAGTGGTTTTCTGAATACCGATGCATTTAGAATGGACCTTTCTGTGAAAAATGCAGTTTATAAAATATGCTCTTCGTTCCCTTGCTTGCCACAATTATTTTTATTTTTTTTTTAACTGTACAAAGTATAGGACATTATATTTATCACAGGTCCAACTTTCCAGCCTGAAAATTCTTTTCTGGACTGCAGGAGAAAGCAGTGTGGCTGCTGATGTGTACATTTTTGCAGTTGGCTGAAATGATTGTAGTAACAAAACTGGAAAATAGGACTGGAAGAGACCAAAAGTACTTCAGAATGTATATAAAAAAATATTCACTTAGAAAAAGTTTTCAGGCTATGAGTTAACAAAACAAAACAATCCCATAGTTCTACGATATTTGGTACTGGATAAGAAGTGATACTTCCATGTGACAGAATATTAACTGGTGCAAAGAGACTCTATTGATTGTATTTCAAACATTTTTTAAGGACATTTTTCTCTTACAGCTTGTACAGAATTAGGTCGTGTCCCAGCTGTTAGAAAACTGGCATACAATCAGAAATCTGGCATAAACTCTGTTCAATGAGTTCTTACTAATTCACTGGAAATGCCCTGATGATCTGGGCCAATTTGTATCACTCGGTAGCAGATAAAATGCTCCAGGGCTTGTTTTTTGTCACGACTAGAAAGTGTCTATCACAGATAGCAGCCTGCTGGACTCACTTACCTCATTTGTACTTTCTGTGAGAACAGTTTCTGGTGCCCAGGCATTTCCCGGTGTTGTGGTAGTTGGCTAGAACTAAAAACATGCAAAAGAGCATGTGACAAACAGCAAGACATATGCGCCGGTGTCTGAACTTGGGCCTTGGCCCTTTGTTTCGATTTGTAGCGGAGAGAGCGCCTAGGACTATCCAGTAACACTGAGATCTGCGCATCATGATTGAGAAAACATAGTCTCAGGTCCAGGATGAAAATTCTGATCTGAGACCAAGTCCAGGCAATATTTGGTACACAACTGGGACATAAAGGTCTCCTGTCCCTCCTTCAACCAATTCGTGGTACTTCTTGAGTGACTTCACCACCTGTACTGGCTGGCTGGAGATTAATAATTCTTTACCTCACAGGAATACTCTACATGCTGTTGTTTTAGTTCATATTGTTGAAGTGAAAATCTGAAGTTCGGTTAAAAATAAGCACTCAAAGAACTTTATCTAAATTTCAGATAGAACATTAGTGTGTGATAGAATGCTAAGAACAATTGTCACTTTTTCATATGCAATATTTTACATTTTGAGATATCAGGAGTTTGCAATAGATATTGAAACTAAGAGAAAGTACAATGATCTTTAATTCCAAAATTGAAAAAAACCTCATGATGTGACGGTTTAATATATTTGACAATTAACTTGCAGAATGTATTCAGAGTTTCGGCTGCATCTGGGGCAGAAATGTTTCTATTTTTTCTGGTATTTTCTATTTGAGGACAGCAGAAATGAATCTGTTTAGAATCTACGCTTTGAAAATAGAACATGAAAGTAAAAGGAAAAGTGCATGCAACATTTTAGCAAAGAATAATGTTAAGATAAATTAGGTGTATTCCCGTTAATTTTACTTAGCTCTAATCATTGAAGTAATTGATACTGCAAAAGCTGGAAGTTTGCTAATATATTATGAGCTTAAAGACACTACATTTTTTAAAAATGTAATTATTTTTCTGCTTAGAAACGACATAATGTGGAATAACAACAACAAACCAATCATACTACAAATGAAATGGGTGTTTCTCCTTAGTGCATTTTGCCAAATTTTAATTGGCTACTGAGGCATTTAAAACAAGTAGGGAGACAACCAAGTTCTACCTGTAGATGTACTTAGGGATGAAGGGGTAGAATCAGTTAATGAAATGGATTCAGGCGTTATCGCCCTGGTCTAGCTTAAGCCCTGGGAACAGTGAAGAAAACACCAGATCCTATTGCCCTCGTCTGGCCTAAGCCTTGGGAACTGTAAAGACAACAATGAAGGGTAAAGATCGGCTAGCAAAACAAAGCAGACAGTTTGCAAGATAAAGCAGGATGTGCATCTCAAAGACAGACCAAACAATGTGAATATTTGTAACCCTTAGTAGTTTTGCTAAATCGGGATGATAAGGGAGTGAGAGAGTGGAAAGTTACTGCTTAGCACTTAGTAGACTATAAAAAGGATGCCAGAGGTGAAATAAATGATTTTGTTTGTAACCAGAAATGGGGTTTGTGCCTTCTGTCTCCACAAATGGCGTCCCAAGGTGGGCCTTAAAGGCAGATGAAGAACTCCAGTGGAGAAGCTGATGGAACGAGTCATGCAGTGGACCAGAGAGCTGCCTTCCCAGGAAAATTCACACTCCTTAGAAGATGAGCAGTCAGGACCATGGGGTCTCAACATTCAAAAGAAAAGAAAACAGTAGTTACTATGTAACCAGCATCAAAGGATCTTTTGGCTACACAAACCTATCTCCTGGGAGAGGCGAGGAGGCATGTGGGGGAGCATGGAAGAGGTCCGGACATAGTGATCATCTGGAAAAAGTGAGCAGCTGGGAACGGGACTATGGGGAGAAATACTACTAAGGAATAAGCCTCCGTTTTACGGTTGTTTTCAGTCCTTCTTAAGAAGAAGGGAGCAACCTTTACAGAGACAGACTCAAAGTTAATGTCAAATGGTTCAAGATGCATTATCCAGAGATTGATGAGTCCACCGTATTTGAGGGCTCTTTGTGGGATGGTGCAAGAGTTAAATTGTGGGACACAGCCACAAAAAGTGATGACACTGCGAAAAATTTGTTAGCCATTTGGAGAACTATTTTAGAAATGCTAAAGTCAAAAAATGAGATAGTGGAGCCCAGTGCCCCACCCTTCCCCCGCCTCTCCCTCCCCGCCAAACCTCTGCCAGTAGCCGCTGCCACTGCGAAGACTGAGGACGGGGATGAAGACAATCCTTTTGACCCAGGCCCTGTTAATCCCAAGAAAGAGCCTACTCTCAAATCACCGGAAATCTGCGTGAGGAAACGTTTTAATTGCACTTGATAACGCTGAAAATCCAGAACACATTTATGAGGAACCTGTGCACTTTCATCAGACTGCTGTTGCTACTCCTGAGGTTCTGATGCCTGATAATTTTGAAGCTGACCTGGATAGTCCTTTTGACCTGAGGCTTGTTGATCAGGAAAAGGAGCCTGATTTATATCCCCCAAATCCTCATGATAAATGGGCAGCTCTAAAGGGAGAAGTGAGATGGGTAAGGGATGCAGATATGTGTGCTTTCCTGGTGGTGTATTTGCTGGATCAAAATCTGCAGTGGGAAGGTCTCTTGTATGCTCTTATCAAAGATATCAAGCAAACGGTGATATACAACTCATTTTATATAGTCTCTCTGTGATACTTATGTACTAGAGGTTGGCACGTATAAGTATGTCCGTGTTTCTACCGACCCTTACAGACCTTTATAGATACTGCTGGCCACTTCTTCCGACATAGGCTGGTCACCTGTGTCGGAATGAGTGTGCATTTTGGTCAGTATAAAAGCCCAAGCATCATGCGATGTGGGGGAGGCAGAGACTCCGCAGGACGCCCACTAAGGTTGAGCCTGCCACCTTGCATTGTGATGATGCTGCTCGGAGCTGGTTTCCTGATTGTCTTTGCAGGGTCCTTGTGCCATGTTCCGTATGTGGGACCGTGTAGTGGGAGCAATGATTGCCTGCATTCTGTGTTTCAAATATTGTAGTTGTGTGGAGTGTGCTTGTGGGATCCCATGCATGTGTGTGTGTGTGTGTGTGTTGAGGGCAGATGATGTTCTGCGTATATTTTGTTGTCGGATTCACGTAGAAGTTTTTAATGGGTAGCAGGTTAACATTTTGGGTAAGAAAGGGTTAATACAAAAGTGCGGTTGCCGGCAGGTATTTATGGCTGCTGCTCGGCAGGCTGGCAGCTGTAGCTGCTGCTAAGCAGGCAGGCATTTATAGTTGCCGCCGAGCAGGCTGGCGTTTGTAGCTGTGCAAAGCGGAGTGAGCGACTTTAAAATAAAAAAAAAATGTTATTTGATAGAGCTCATTAACCATGTTCAAAAGAAGCTGCCCTCTGATTCAGCTTCCAGTGCTCCACTGGTGGCATGGCCAGGATGGACACCAGAGCCGAGGAGTGGGGAAAAAAAACAACCAAACAAAAAAACCCAACGAACAAAAAACCAACCAAACAAACAAACAAAAAAAGCCCTCTCGATCTATTGAAGTATTGAGGCAGTTTGTAGAGACACCACAAACAAAGACTAAAGAGGCCTGCAACACACTGGGCACAGGGAAGGAGTCCTGCTTAGTGTGTTTAAGATAACCTGGGGGTGAATCCAAGACTTGGAGGAACAGATAGATCACTTGAAATAAGAACTGCTAACTGAAAAAGCGAGAGGGGCAGTGCAACCACAAGCTTTACCAGCCGCCACCCAAGCAGCATCAGGGTAGCAGAGAAAGAAGAAAAAAAATAGAGAGTGACGCAGCAAACTCCTTGACCGTTAACACTGTGCAGTTTACTTCTGCAGCTGCTTCACATTCCTTTTTCATCAGAATGCCTCTGCTTTAAGGAATCACTTTAACCTGTCTTACTTCTCAAGAACTGATAACCTGGGGGAGGGGGTATATTTATGTCCTCCTACCTACAGATCCATGGCAGCTGTCTGCAATGTTTCTCAAGCCTTGCCATGAGCTGGACAGATGAGTGGAAAAACCCAATGCCTCAGCCACAGGAGCTGACCGTGAATACCCTGAGCAGAATGAGATAGAGGAAGAGAGAAACGAATGACTGCAAAACATCACTTGGGGGCAACTGAAAATCAACAGCTTGAATATGTGTGCTTGTAAAGTAGCTATTACTAGAGGCTTTGATTTTGTGTATAAACCCACCTGTGCTTACTACCCGGTTGCTAATAAGAAACTACACCTTGTATTGTATGGATTTGTCACTTGCAAAACAGATGTTAGAGCATGCAAATTTGCAGCAGTTGCTAGAAAATGCTAAGGCAAAAGCTAGAAAGATTCTAGTACAATGATAGTGTTATAAAGCAGACCATGGAACAAATTAAGAGAGTGAGAGAACTCCACTGATAAGAAATTTCTTTGGCTGGTCCCTCACTGCCACTAGCATCTTCAACATGCTGCTGCACCCTGTTGTATACATCCTGCTAATGTAAACCTGCATGTGTTTTGCCATATAGTGACTTGTTACTGGATGAAGCAGGTGAAACTCTGCATTGACAACAAGGTGCAAGGACTAAGGTTGGCCAAATGCTTCCTACCACAGTCAAGGGAAGACTGGGTTGGCCTCTGTGTTTGCCACCAAGAAGAACCTTTAGCTCCATTGTTGGCTGAATCCCAGCAGGCATTGAGTGGTGGGGACACACGCCATGCCAGACCTTGATGTGAGGGATGGCCTCCCCTGTTATCAGAGATCTATACAGGAGAGAAGGGCAGGCCAAGCAGCCTGTGGTTGGCAAGTGCTGAAGATGTGATCTAGTCCAAATCCCCTGCTCAAGTAGGGTCTCTAAAGCAGGTATTATATGTAAAAAAAAAAAAAAAAAAAAAAAAGGGAATGGAAGGATTTTCTCCACACAAACAGTTTGCAAAAGCACAATTTGTACTAAATTTTTTAAATTTGTCTAGTTTTGATTCTCTTTCTGCAACACAGAGTTTGTGACATCTAGCAGACAATTCCTTGCCCAAAATCACCAGTTCTATATAAAGACCTACATGATAATGAGTGGAAAGGACCAGAGCCATTGCTGACTTGGGTCAATGATACGGCTGTGTACAGCTAGCGACAAGACCATACTGGCTGCCAGCAAAACGTATAAAGCCCCAGAACTCAACAACAGAAAGAAACAACAAGGACAAAAATCTTTGTAATATCTGTTCTATTATGTGTGACAATGGGTAATGGACAAGTATACTGGGCATATTTGTTAAACCCCCCATTATTCCAACCTGTTACATAGTGTGTAGGATTCACTGGCATGCCACATGTTATAAAGGGTCAAGTGACTTCAAATCAGACTAATCTTACTGAAATAGTGCTGCCTGGAGTAGTGGGTGATTATGTTAATTACACAGGTCAAGCAGTGATAGAGCAGACACAGCAAATTGTAAAAAAAATGCTAGTAAAACAAAAAAGGGGAACGATAGGGGACACCTCAAATGCATGAATAAATAAAGCATTGTTTGTCTTAAATTTCTTAACATTATCCAGTTCTGATTTACACATGGACATAAATGTCCCCCCAGTGATTAGGCATTTTTCTGCACTAACCCATGTAGGCCCAGATCCGATATCAGGGAAAGAACCTGTTATGGTAAGGGTAAAATCTTTGGAAAATCATAACTGGGAAGGTCCTTTTAGGTTAATAACTTGGGGAAGAGGCTATGCTTGTGTCCCTATAGAATAAGGATCCCGATGGATCCCCGCATGATGTACCCATCTGTCTATACAAATGACGGCTGCCAATGAAGATTGATGATGATTCATCGTTGAAGTTAACCCATGGGAACTTACAAAGTTAACCGGTCTTTTTTTGGAGAACCAGTCAACGGAGAGCGTATCTGTGTGGGAGCGTATCGCAACTGGACTTTCCAGCCACTAGTAATAGACTAGGAACATTTAAACCTGAAAAGGGTACCACTGGACCGCAGGGTTGCTTTTAGACTTTGATTCCGTGAGGCACGCATCACTACAGAACTGAACGACTGTTGATTTTCATTGTTAGCTCAAGGCCATGGGTGTGAAGATTTTGATGGTATGTACTGCATGAACTTATCAGATCATCCATAAATGCATTCCGGTCTTAATAACAAGGACAGCGCACCTTCAGGAAGATGAGAGACTGAATTGGTTGAACAAAATGTGTTCTGGCTTGAGCATTACAGGATGCCTTTACTTAATCATTTTGTCAGTCTTTTTAGGTATCCTGATCTGTGTGCCTTGTTTAGATTAATCATTATGTCAGTCTTTTTAGGTATTCTAATCTGTGTGCCTTGTTTGAAACAATAGCTAAGGGAGAATATAGAAACTTTGGCAAAAGTAGATCACAAATCTGTAAAAGCTGTCTCAAAACATGTTCTATAAAATGAAAAGGGGGAGATGTGGGTGAAGGGGTAGAATTAGTTAACGAAATGGATTCAGGTGTTATCGTCCTGGTCTAGCTTAAGCCCTGGGAACAGTGAAGAAAACACCAGATCCTATTGCCCTTGTCTGGCCTAAGCCTTGGGAACTGTAAAGACAATAATGAAGGGTAAAGATCGGCTAGCAAAACAAAGCAGACAGTTTGTAAGATAAAGCAGGATGTGCATCTCAAAGACAGACCAAACAATGTGAATATTTGTAACCCTTAGTAGTTTTGCTAAATCGGGATGATAAGGGAGTGAGAGAGTGGAATGTTACTGCTTAGCACTTAGTAGACTATAAAAGGGATGCCAGAGGTGAAAGAAATGATTTTGTTTGTAACCAGAAATGGGGTCCATGCCTTATGTCTCCACATGTACTTATTATTCTTAGAGATGATTCTAAAACTGCAGATGTTTACCATAAATTATTCTCCTTAACAGATATTTAGTGTACTTCGATGAGCTCTATATATGACGAAGAGTGATTAACTGAAGAAACATGAATTCTATATAATCCTTTAAGATGATGCAAAATTGAGGCTGGATTCCCAAGCATTCTTGTTTAAAATTTCTAGTTTTGATCTTTATCAATCAGAAACTATTATTTTTTAATTAATTTAATAATCGGATTTTTTTACATTGAGGAGATAAATTTTGTGCAAGCACTTACAAAGACAAGCTTGTTGCTCTTTGAATTTTCAAAAAGAATGACATAAGAAGGATGGAAAAAGATATGATCATGTATCAGATTGCAGTTACACATTTTATGAAAGAAGTGTATCAGTTTTAGAAAGCCTATTGCTTTTCAAAATAACTCACAACCATCTACCCATGTCAGCTTCTCACAACATCTTGGTGTGCCTAATTTTTACATACCCACAATTTGTATACTGGACCCTGTAGAACCTATAAATATCTGAAAGTTGCTGTCTTTCTTCCTGAATGTATAGCTTTTGAGCACGTATTCATTGTAAATTCCCCTGTTTAATAGAGGACTGGTAGGGAAAGGAGGCGCAGGTCACAGCCAGTATTTCTTAGAACACATTTTATCCATTAAGCTGTTATTAATAACAGAATCAAGCTGCTACTCCTAATACAGTATACTTATGTACTCACATAGTTCACTTGCACCCTCACATGCTCATTCATAGCAACCAGACTGGAAGAGCAGCAGGAAGGGGTGTCCCAGTGGGGTGGTACCCCGTGGGGTACACCCCTAAAGCAGTGAGGCTCTTATATGCCAAGGGCACCTAGTGAAGTGTTACGACAGCCCTTGGGGGCCAATTCATTCACCAGGCACATAATCAGTCCTGTAGTTTTCATTTGCAAGCCGCAGGCACTGGCCACATAGTACAGAGCCAGAGCAGGTGCCTGTCTGTGCTTGTGGCCTTATAGAGATGCATCAGGTTCTTTGTGTCCTGGCTATCAATTCTTGTGAGTTCAGCACAACCATTTCCAGAGTTTTATCCATCATCAAGAAGCTCTCACACACTATTTTCCCAATACACACTTTTCCTCTTTTCAGCCTGTTCTTTCCTGGTATCTATTTCTCCGTCTAAACCTATGGAACCCACCCACAACACCTTGCACAGATGGGTTCTTGTAATGCATCCACTTTGCAAAAAAATCTTAATAGATTATTATTAGAGACATATATTTTCTCCTGAGTAACTCTTTTTAAACTTTATGTCTTCCCATTTTTTCTCTGTCCCTGCAAGCTACACATTGAAAAATAAAAAATATTTACCAAATATTACTTAGATGACTTTTCTATCAAATTCTTTGACCTTACTGAATAGGTTGTTTACAACTGCACTGCCCTTCTGCCTAATGGACACCCTGGGGGAATGTTGTTGGCTTTGAGACTCAGCTACATATTTTCAATAAACATCTCCTGATGCCAGAGAATGCTGAAAGCTGTGAACATTAATCAGCGATCTATCTGAATAGAATACTTACTTCTTCTTGCTTTGGGGGATAAAAAAAAGGACACACACCATGATGCACTAACCAGAGTAACACATAATTGAAAAAGCCCCCCAAAAAATTTTTATGTTCCCTTTTATTACATTTCTTGGTTTCTTTGAAATCATGATAGCAAAGCTGTCTGCCTTATCAACAGGTTTTGCCAACTAGAAAAAGAGACAAAACTACCTGAGGACAAGTAGCAGCTTCGAACTATTAAAAGGTTTTAGAGTGCTGGTAGATTACATTTGGACTTATCATGTTTGCCTTGTCCTTTTGTCCTTGAGTCACATTTCTAAGAGGATATCTATATACCTTGGAGGGAAAGCTGCCTGCTCAAGTATTCCCTGAATGGCATAGCATGTGGCAGGCTGATTTACATGTAGCTGTTGATCTACCTTAGTGGAAAGCCTTACCCTTTTTTTTAAAACACAGGTTAAAGGTCCAGTCTGGTAACTGAGGTGCTCCTGGTACTTGCAAAGAGAGAGGAGAGCTAAAAAGGAAGGATCAATTTGAGACAATTCATGATTACTTTTCCATTTGGAAGGGCCTCTCAAACTCACACACTGATTTTCAAAAAAATAATTAAAATACAGTGATACCTGGTGTGCAATGGAGTGCTATCCTATTTTTACACCAGAAAGCTGTGAATTCAAAATGACCATAGTCCAGCTGCATATATCTAATGCACAAACCTGTATAATAAAATAGCAACATTGTCTGATGCATCTTGACAGTTTCAGTCATTAGGGATTTACAAGCCTAACTACAGCACCAATTTTCAACTTCACATGAACTCAGAGTTTCATGAAACTGTGTTGTACGTTAATTCAAATTTCTCCTCGTACTTTCGCCACTGTGACTGCTAGGTAAAGTTGTTACATTCATAGAATCATAGAATCATAGAATAGTAAGGGTTGGAAAGGACCTCAAGATCATCAAGTTCCAACCCCCCTGCCATGGGCAGGGACACCTCCCACTAAACCATGCCATCCAAGGCTATGTCCAACCCCACCTTGAATGCCGCCAGGGATGAAGCATTTACAACCTCCCTGGGCAACCCATTCCAGGGCCCCACCACCCTCACAGTAAAGAATTTCTTCCTCAGATCCAATCTAAACCTCCCCTGTTTAAGTTTAAACCCATTACCCCTTGTCCTCTCACCACAGTCCCTAATGAAGAATCCCTCCCCAGCATCCCTATAGGCCCCCTTCAGGTATTGGAAGGCTGCTATGAGGTCATTGTGACCTTGCCTCCTGTTTGTTTGGAAAATCTCTGTACCCTAATGGTGTGACATGAAGAAGTTGCTCTGGTCCTACCTGTTCTGGAGTTAACAAGTTCTGCTGAAAAGGTCTGAAGAGTGTGACCTAGGATTAAGTTATGTGCCTCATTACACAGAATTTAAATTTTAGAGAAATTCCCACAGTGGCTGCGGAGGAAAAAATTTTAGTCCGTTTCTCCAGATTAGAATAGATTTAATGCAGAGGGGCTGAGTGGAAGGGTGCTGCAGGCTTCCCATGCCATGAAGAGAGGCCAGAATAAAACTAAGAGGAAACACTGAAATCTTATGAACCCATTAGGGTTTTAAAGGACTCAACAGCACTTCTGGGGAGCAAGTAGAATGAAGAGCATGAAACCAGAAGATCATGAAATTAAAGTTTTGTAGCACTTTCAGTTATTGTTGCATATTGTTCAAAGATCTAATGAGCTATGACTTCCCTGGTGTACAAGTGAGGTCCACCCTTAAAATCAGCTTGCAATATAGAGCCTTTCACCTTTAGAAGGCAGTCTGAGTCCAACCCAGTCATTAACTACGAAATATTTGGAAATGGGGATTCTAAAATAGGCTTTAATTTCATTTTAGAGCAATAAAAGAGCAAAATGGATGAAGTAGAATTGTAGATCCTAATAATGAAAGAACCAGAATAATTATTTTTGCTGACCTTGTGCATAAAGTCATCAAGATATCTAACTTAGCCATAGGGCTGTAGTTGCTAGATAACTGGTTTAAGCATTCTGTACTTTATTTCAGCCTGACAGTCTTGCAATTTCCAGCTGTAAGAAAAATCCAAGTCACTTCTTTTTGAATACAAATTTGTAAAAAATAATACAAACCCCAGAGTAAATTCAAGAAAGAAGTTAGACATTATGTGGCACCTGGTCCACTCTGAAATGCTGAAAGTCTTCAAAGAGAGCTGATCACTTAAAAGACTGGTCCTGTAGTTCATATTATTTTTGTGTGGACTGGCAGTTTGTGGTATGGGTAAAAATATGTTGGATGAATAATAAAATCTCCCAGGGTTACCAGGATAACTTTCACTGCTTGTTGCATATTTGAAGGAAGTCTTCAAAAGATCTGCAGATATCTTTTACTCATGATTTGTTTCTTCTTTTAGCTGCCGAAAAATAAGGAAAATCTGCTCCTTTCCACTTTCTCTTTTGGATATCTTTTGCTGACTGATGCTTTCCTTACATACCCCAGTGCCTACAAAGCAAACTCTAATGCTTTACAGCAGCAAACAGGTACAGATGTTTGATCCTTGACAGTTCTGTTCATGTTTATAAAATTCGATACTGTGTACTTTGATAACCTGACCACTACTTCAGAAGAAACATTATGTTTCCAGCACCCCTTTTTCTCACTTTCCCCTTCCTTTAATGATTTCCACACACCTTTCAAAGATCTGATAGTCAGTACTTCAGTGTTATGAGTTCTTCTGAAAGATCCCTGGCGGTGCTCAAGGTGGGGTTGGACGTAGCCTTGGATGGCATGGTTTAGTGGGAGGTGTGCCTGCCCATTGCAGGAGGGTTGGAACTAGATGATCTTAAGGTCCTTTCCAACCCTAACTATTCTATGATTCTATGATTTTGGACTAATTATAGACGTAGCAGTCCCAACCTATTAAAGAATTAGCTCCCTTTTGATCTTTTGTTTTATCTTTTGTTATTAGTAGTATTGTCTCCTCCTGACAGTCTACAATAGGACAAGAATAATACAAACCTCATAATGGCAGAAGTCTCAAAATTGCTGAATAATTGAAAGAAAATATTCAGGTTTTTTGTTTTTTTGGTTTTTTTTTTTTTTTCAGGCAAGAAATATTGTTACTGAGTGTGACAAGCTTTTTGCAATAGCTACAAACTTGTTTTCCTGGAGGAGAGGGGATTATACGTGTTTGTAAAAATACACAAATTTAAATAGTGATTTTGCCCTAGATGATGCCTGAGAATATAACTTTTGTAAAGTGATATGTACTGTACATTATTGGTAAAATCTTTAGAAAGCATCAGTTTTTAAAGGGTGCTTCTAAAAATCTTGCTTCAAAAGAACTTTTTCTATTGACAACATTTTATACATGGAGGGATAAGTAATTGATCTTTAAAATCTGCTTTGATAAGCTGGCATCAAGTAGGGCAGATGGACTAGATGATCTTCAGAGATCCCTTCCAATTTCAGCTATTCTGTGATTCTGTGAGAACAAGAGATCATATGTCCAAATTTTGGTTTTGTTCAAAAATTAACATGAATGCAAGATCCCAGTAAACTCTTCAGTCAATTCATTTAAATAAAGCCACAATTTAATGCAACTTCTTTTAAGATCAGCAGGAATGCTTACCTTATTTGAAGTTGCTTTTTCAGGAAAATGCCTACAAATGTTGATCCTTAAAATTTAAGAAAATTTCTACATAATCATACTAAGACAAAAAAAGAACTACATTTTTTAAAGCTGTCTAAGGACTTTGGATTTTCAGGGATAATGGTTAGTGTTTTTGAAAGCTTCCTGTCCGAGAAACTAAATTAATATTCTAATATTCTATTTCTATCATGCAATCATAGAATCATAGAATAGTTAGGGTTGGAAAGCACCTTAAGATCATCTAGTTCCAACTTCCCTCATTGACAGGGACACCTCCCACTAAACCATGCCACTCAAGGCTCTGTCCGCCAGTGATGGAACATTCACAACTTCCCTGGGTAGCCCATTCCAGGGCCTCACCACCCTTACAGGAAAGAATTTCTTCCTCATATCCAATCTAAACTTCCCCTGTTTAAGTTTAAACCCGTTACCCCTTGTCCTCTCACTGCAGTCTCTAATGAAGAGTCCCTCCCCAGCATCCTTATAGGCCCCCTTCAGATACTGGAAGGCTGCTATGAGGTCTCCATGCAGCTTCTCTTCTCCAGGCTGAACAGCCCCAACTTTCTCATCCTATCTTCATACGGGAGGTGCTCCAGTACCCTGATCATCCTCTTGGGCCTCCTCTGGACTTGTTCCAACAGTTCCATGTCCTTTTTGTGTTGAGGACACCAGAACTGCACACAATACTCCAAGTGAGCTCTCACGAGAGCAGAGTAGAGGGGCGTGATCACCTCCCTCGACCTGCTGGTCATGCTCCTTTTGATGCAGTCCAGGATACAGTTGGCTTTCTGGGCTGCAAGCACACACTGCTTGCTCATATTAATTTTTTCATCAACCAACACCCCATATGGATCTGGTTCGAGACCATCTTAGGAGCCTGAAGGCATACAAGTCCATGGGACCGGATGAAATCCATCGACGGGTCCTGAAGGAGCTGGCAAATGAAGTTGATAAGCCACTGTCCATCATATTTGAAAAATCATGGCAGTCAGGTGAAGTCCCCAATGACTGGAAAAAGGGAAATATAACCCCATTTTCAAGAAGGGGAAAATGGATGAGGCGGGGAACTACAGACCAGTTAGTCTCACCTCTGTGCCTGGCAAAATCTTGGAGCGGATTCTCCTGGAAATCATGCTAAGGCGCATGAAAAACAACAAGGTGGTTGGTGACAGCCAGCATAGCTTCACTAAGGGAAAATCCTGCCTGACCAATCTGGTGGCCTTCTATGATGGAACTACGGAACTGATGGACAGGGGTACAGCAGTTGATGTCATGTACCTGGACTTGTGCAAAGCGTTTGACACTGTCCCACATGGCATCCTTGTCTCTAAGTTGGAGAGACATCAGTTTGACAGGTGGACCACTCAGTGGATAAAGAACTGGCTGGATGGCCCCACGCAGAGTAGTGCTCAATGGCTCAGTGTCCAGCTGAAGACCAGTAACGAGTGGTGTCCCTATCATGATATTCCTTTAGATGATATAAACTCAGACTATCCTTGATTTTTTTTCTTATTATAACATTTTCCAATGCAATAATTTGCATTACATAATAAAATAAAACATAATAGCATAATAAATTAATACACTGCAAAATGTCCTCTGGAATCTTAGAGGTTAAAGCTGTAAGGTAGAAGTCAAAGTTCAGCATAAATTCCTGGCCACGGTAAAGTCTACAGGACAGGCTGATGGCCTTGGCATGAGGAATTCTAATTTTACATCATTAATATTTATTGTCATAGTGTCCCAAAACAATGGGCTGGGTGAGGTTTTTCCTGACTTCAGTGGCACAGCAGCTGCTTTTGAATTCATGAAACAATGCAAAACAGGAAATGTGCATGGCAGGTTTCTGATGTGCACCATCCTTGGGCCAGAGTTCAGCAGCCTGCTCAGCTGTCTGAGTAGTATAACAGATTCTCATTTGCCTTCCTGTTCATTCTGTTTTCCTGAGGTGCTGGATCTTCCTTATTACTGCTCTTTTTTCTTTTTTTCTTTTTTTTTTTTTTTTTTTTTTGTGTGTGTGTTCGTTTTGTATTAACAGAGGTCTTCACTTTCAATTTCAATAAATTGAACAGCAGAAGTTTGTTGTGGTGAATCACTTCTACAGACTTTCAGGATAGAATCTGATGGCTGTCTGAAATGCAGCTGTATTGAAAAGCTAGAAAAAGACTTTGAACTCAGCAACACCTTCTTGTCTTTGCCTCACAGATTTTAGAACTGACATCTGCTTGGAAATAAGATCTTTTGCAGATATTATTTGTTTCCTTCCCCAAAACTACAGTTTCTCTGTTGGTACCATTCTGAAATTATGCTTATAAAAACAGTACTTAAGGCTGGTTTCATCCTGGGGTAGCAGAAAGGAAGGATTAACAGTCAGGAAAAAAAATATGTTTCTTTATAAGCATCTGTATTACCTTAGTCTCTTACTACTCTGCTTTAAGCCAGAAGGACTTGAGTAGAGATAAACCCCAAGGATCTTTTTTCTTGGTTTTAAGTTGACAGGTATTTGTTACTACCAAACCATAATACCCTGAATTTTCAGTATCAGCTCTGTTTTTCATGCACAGAGATCTTACAAAATTAACAGAATTATTTCTGCAAAGTGTATGTTACAGCATTTCCTTCTAAAAGTGGTGAGTATAAGTTTAGAGATTGTGCTTGGTGTTTTAGTTTAATATATTGTCATGGTTTAAGCCATAATTCACGCAGTTTGCTAACTCACTCCCCACTCTTTCTTCCCCCCTCTCCCAGAGGGATGGGAAGGAGAATCGAAAGAATGCGACTCCCACAGGTTGAGATAAGAGTAGTCCAGTAACTAAGGTATAACACAAACCACTACTGCTACCACCAATAATAATAATGGCAAGAGAAATACAAGGGAAAAGAATACAATCGTTCACAACCTATACCCAGCCCGATCAAGCACCTATACCCAAGGCCGACTTCCAGGTCCCTACCCTTGTTTTTACATCCTGGGAATGATGTGCCGTGGTATGGAATGCCTCTTTGGTCAGTTTGGGTCAGGTGTCCTGTCTCTGCTTCCTCCCAGCTTCCCCTCCTCCCTGGCAGTGCATGAGACTCAGAAAGTCCTTGGTCGAATCAAACATTATAAGCAGTAACTGAAAACACTGGTGTTATCAGTGCTGTTCCCAGGCCGAAAGTCAAAGACACAGCACTGCACCAGCTACAAAGAAGGAGAAAAAATTACTGCTACTGCTGAACCCATGACATATACAATTCTTTCATGATTTCAAGGGTTTTTTATACACAAGAATCCATGTGCTTTGTTTTATTTATAGTGCAGCCAGTCTTGTGGCTAATAACAAGTAATACTTGTTCATTGGAGCTGCACATAGATCTTAAATACCCAGTAGTACAAAGGCAATGAAGTGGAAGGAAGACCATGTCTTAGAATTGGTTGGACTAGTCATCCTCTTGAATTTTGTCATCTTTTCTTTCTCATTACGTTGCTCTTGCTTTTTTTTGCAGCTCATCTATTTGTATTGTTGTAAATAGGGAATGGATTGGATATGGGCTTCAGCTCCAGTGAAATAAATTCTCTGAACTTAGCAACAAAGTCTCCTTTATATCTTTGCACTGATATCTCCAAGCACATGCTTCTGCTGAGCAACTGTCATTGCATTTATTATATATCATATTCTGATGTGTAATATATAACTAAGGTTCAGTGACAGCACAAAAAGTTAATCTATGCTACAAACTGATAAGTTCAACTATGTCTCCTGTACTCTTAACACCTGCAAACTGGTGTAGCCATAATTCATTTGTGCATATTACATGAGACCTAAGTGTATATCCATGTATCATGATTTCCTTTGGAAGGGAACCTAGATGCTGATGTGTGGATAGACCATGATATACCTCTAAAGGCAAATCTACTTCCAAGTTGTTCCTGCTTGAGAAATGGGTTGGACCACAGTTACAGCAAGAGGTCCCTTACTGTCTAAATCACTCTGAGCCTACGATGCAATCCAAGGAGATCCACCAAATGGGCAACTAACTGGGTGATCAACCAGCTGAGTGGGGTTTGCATGCAAACCACCTGCTCCATAGTGGAGTCGCAATCACTGTGTGCACCCAGAAAAAATGCACTCAGGAGAAGCACCTTGCTACAAGTGGAACATTCCAGGGAGATTTCTGTTACTACAAAACCAGTAAAGACGTGCCTACTATGCCCTTTTGTTAAGTAAAAAGCAAAATAATAAAGATTCTTTAAAATGGTCAATGAATTTTGACCATTTGACACATTAAGAATTTAATTCCTGCCTGCACTAATACGGAAAAAGCTTAGGGGAAGAGAAGCCAAATATATACATAAATTACAAGATAAATGGCTGCTGATACTGCAAGCATAAACAATGAGTAAAACTTAAAGAAAAATACAAATTCCTTTTTCTTCCACATTCCTCAGGCATAATATGTATCTAATATAAGTTTATGATATAATGTATCTATACACTATGAGGTAAGCTGCAATGGCCAGAATGATTTTCAAAGCAGATGATTCAGTAGCCATTACTTGGTCTCACTGTTAAATCAACCAAGATAGACATGAACATAAATACATTAAAATGGTCATTTAGAGTTATTATGAATGCAGTTCTTATAGAGTTTCCACGATGTATATATGAATTCACATAGTAACGGTTATACTAAATATTCTGTGAATTCAAATAAACATTTACAAGAGATAGCACTTAGTGGTTTGCTTGATGACTTTTCAAGTTTAACTTGCAAGCCTTTTGCTTAGTTTATGAACCTTGCTGGATAATTTAAAACAGTCCTACCAAGTGTTCTTGAACCACAGATAAAGCAGTTCCTTGACCCTTCTTTCTGTATTTTTTGTCTTTAAAATAACTTACATTTATGCACTGTACTCTTGACAATTAGAGTTACAAACTACTGACTCTAAGAAATATTATAGTACAGAACTAATGAAATAGAGATGGAATTCTCTTTGAAAAATCAATTATATACACAAAGCCTGGAAAAGTACACATGCCCTTTTATTATACTGATGCTTCCATTGATATGAGGCAAATATTTCCTTGATTTAAAGAAAAAATATGCCTATTAGTGACATTTGTGAAATAAACAGCTCCTTGATCTCTGTCCTCATAGACAATTCATCTTTTTCAGCTTTAATTTTGTACACTTACTGAACAAGTAGCACTTAATGAAACAATTTGCTGTGCTGATACAGGATGTCGAAAGGAAAGCACATACTGTTTCTGCAGGACACAGAAAATCATGACGCATTGCTGCAAAGGCAAGCATGTTCTTTGCAGAAAAAACACCAAAAAATAAAGCATAGCATCTATGCAGTGTAAATGCTTTCAAGAGTGATATATTTATAAACCAATCAATCTTTACACACACACAAAGAGGTATTTAGGAGACTTGTTCTCAGCTTTACAGATGGGAAAACTAAGAAACAAATGAAATAATAAAGTGCTGACTGCACATCAAGTCACTACAAAATGGAAGAAGTAATGGTATTTCTCTTTTAGAGGCCTCCTTTTTTTGAGCCCAGTTTCCTATATAACTTGCTCCTTGATCACAGGAGATGTGACTGGAAGTAGTTAAGTTCATCTGACCTCTAAAGACTCAGATGAGATTTCACATGACTCCTATCCAAACTTGATGAATCTAGCATTCATCTTCATGATTAATAGGAAAAAAAAAATACAGAGGGCATATCTGTAAAAAAAAAAACAACTCTGGATAAAATCTGCAACCGTTGTTTATTTGTCTATTTAGGATCAAAAAAACATCCCTTTATATATGAAGAAATGTCAGGCAGACTTACGAAATTCAATTAAAAATTGACGTTGAATTCAGGCAGAGTTGAATAAAGCCTAAAGCATATGCAGTTATATTTTGAATCTGATTCAACCTGTGTTATGTGAGGATATCAGAGTCACACTGGAGTCACCAGAAGAAAAGGAATAAGAATGAAGTTGAGGAGACCAAAGGAAGGGTTGAGATGCCCTTTTCAGCCAGGACTGACAGTCTGTTAGGTCTGTAGAAGTGATTCCAGACAGCTAATCCATTAGTTAATCCATTAATCAGTTAAACAACTAATCCATTAGGTTAACCTTGGAATACACTAAGAAATTACAAAATATTACTCTCAAAACAATATTGCTCTCAAAATAAAGCCCTATATACACTGTGCCACCTGGCACAGTGCTGTGTTATATAGAGTGAGCCCTTTCTGAAGAAAAAAACATATTCTTACTCCTGGGTTGTAGGCAGCAGTCCATGCGCTCTTTAATCCAAGCACTGACTTTTATATTCTCTGTCAGTTGATTGACCGCATGGGAAGAAGAGAATTTGGCCTTCAACATACCTTTAATCACAAATTCCTGAGATTGCCTTCAATTAACCAAGGGATTATCCAACACTAATGGAAAGGCAAGAGGAACTCTTACTAAAAGCTAACCACTAAGTCTTCCATATAGAATCATAGACTTATAGAATCACAGAATAGGTGAAGTTGGAAAGGACCCTAAGATCGTCTAGTTCCAGCCCCCTGCCATGGGCAGGTACACCTCACACTAAACCATGTCACCCAAATATCTCAGGGGTTGATATTAACTATGGGATACTTATGACTATTTAAAGTTTTATTTATATTATAAATAATCACAAATAGCTACAAAAATTATATATTTTTTTAATTGTTTATATTATTTCTTCGCGGGGGTTTGGGAACAACGAAACACAGATCAATATGATCCACGCTGAACAATTTATTGTGCGCAATCGTGCCTTTTATAGGAAAGTTTCAGAACAGTAGAACATTCGATAACACTTGGTTGGTTAACTTCACTTAGCCGAGTGCTAGCAACAGTTTACTGATTGGTTAACTATTACAGCATATGTTTCAAGGTTACAGTTAACATTCCTTCTCTGCGTATCTCTCTCAGTAGTTTTCCGTGCTAACTTTTCCCAAGGCTTCTGTACGTACACGAACTTTAGTAACCCTCAGGCAAGGCCTCAATGCCTGCGGGTCACTACCTCACAATTGTCAAGCAATTGTCTGGATTGCTCACATGCCCGTTCACAGCCAAATAGCTCTCCACATTATTTAACTTATTATATTAACTCAGGGAGCTAATAGCAATATTCCAAGGACTCTTCATTGGGAACTGTAGCAATAGAACAAGGGGTAATGGGTTTAAACTTACGCAGGGAAAGTTCAGGTTAGATATAAGGAAGAAGTTCTTTACTGTGAGGGTAGTGAGATACTGGAACAGGCTGCTAAAAGAAGTAGTGAATGCTCCATCCCTGGCAGTGTTCAAGGCCAGGTTTGGCTACATGGTCTAGTGTGAGGCACCCCTGCCCATGTCAGGGGGTTGAAACTAGATGATCGTAAGGTCCTTTCCAACCCTAGCCATTCTATGATTCTATGATTCTGTGACAACCACTTTATGATTATTTTCTCACTTAGCCAAAATTATTAGTTAGTTGAAAACATTACCTTTAAAGGATTGCCTCAAAAAGATTAGTTGCCTAAATTCCTGAAAACATCAACACAGATGATGTGAATCAATGCCACTGGTACTATGACCCCAAGAGACAGAATTGGTCAGATACTTAATTTCCTTCTCATAATACATAGTAATCTCTCTGGAGGCATGTGTCTTGCATATTCACACTTCTTCTGTAATTTTTTGAAAATTGAATTTTGCATTTATACTATACTTGTGTATTTTAGTAGAAGTTGACACTTGTGCCATCTGACCCTTACATTTTTGTAATCATAGAATCATAGAATCATAAAGTAGTACGGGCTGGAAAGGACCTCAAGATCATCGAGTTCCAACCTCCCTGCCATGGGCAGGGGACACCTCACACTAAACCATGACAGCTAAGGATCTGTCCAACCCCGCCTTGAACATCGCCAGTGATGAAGCATTCACAACCTCCCTGGGCAACCCATTCCAGGGCCTCACCACCCTCACAGGAAAGAATTTCTTCCTCAGATCCAATCTAAACTTCCCCCGTTTAAGTTTAAACCCATTACCCCTTGTCCTCTCACCACAGTCCCTAATGAAAAGTCTCTCCCCAGCATCCCTATAGGCCCCCTTCAGGTATTGGAAGGCTGCTATGAGGTCTCCATGCAGCCTTCTCTTCTCCAGGCTGAACAGCCCCAATTTTCTCAGCCTATCTTTAGTATCCTTGTTTTCCATGGCATTCCATGTAGCACTTTCAAGCATGTTTTTCGTTTGGTTGTTTTCATCAAATCAAAATGTTCTAAGCGTTGTATCTTCAAGTTTCTCCTGAAGTCATAGGGGGTCTCGTTGGCCCATAGAAGAACTGAAGACCACCATTATTGTTTGAGAACAGCTAAATTGTGTTTTCACAAGTATAGTCACTTAACAATTCTTAAAATTTACTGATTGTTACTCTAGACGTTTATTCACTCTTTGTTAGGTACTTCCTGGTTTCACCTTGCAGTAAAAAGCTTTACTAGATTAAAAGTAGATATTCTTGATATAGTCAAATATAATTCACCATTGAGCTCTCAACTATGTTAGTTTTTGAAACATAGTTTGGAAAAATAACCTTGATTACCAAGTTTTAGGCCACATTTTAAAAAGAAACCCTCCAGAAAAAATAAAACAACCCTTCAGAACATTTCAAGTAAAAAAGAAACAGAAGGGAAAACATAAAGTGCGCATAGTTAGGGAACAGCATTTCTAGACTATTTAACTTGATATTTTGTGGTGGCGTGGTTTTTTTTTTTTGTTTTTTTTTTTTTTTTCTGTTTCTTTGGTTGGGTTTTTTTCCATGGAAGTCTTTGTCCTGTTCAGTGAAAGAGGTTTGCACCTCAGGAACCTTTACATTATTAGTTAACTCACCCTGCTATGTATTTGCTACTTAAAAGCTAGGAAGAGGTTGATACAATGACTTTAAAAAGCAGGGTTTCTGTAAAATACGTATTACTCTCAGACACTGGAGGACTTGCCGTGTAAGAAGAGGCTGAGGGTCCAGGGCTCAGCCTGGAGGAGAAGCTCGCTTTGCTGGGTTCTGAAAGAATCATAGAATCATAGAATAGTAAGGGTTGGAAAGGACCTCAAGATCATCGAGTTCCAACCCCCCCGCCATGGGCAGGGACACCTCCCACTAAACCATGCCATCCAAGGCTATGTCCAACCCCACCTTGAACGCCGCCAGGGATGAAGCATTCACAACTTCCCTGGGCAACTCATTCCAGGGCCACCACTCCCACTATCTATAAGAAGTGTATCAACAAGATGAAGACACAATTCTATGAGGCAGGAAGGCAGCATAAATTGAAACAGATCTTTGCCTGGATAGAAATGTAAGGATACGTGGAATATTAGGACATTTAGTTTGGGACTAGAGACAGAGAAGTAACACATTAAACAATACAGACACATATCCTACGGAACAGTAGGTAACAGAAACACCAGCAATGACCAGTAGTCTCAAGCCACTACAGAAAATACCAAGATCCTTGAGGAGGTTTGTACAGAACATTATAACTGGAAAAGAGATGGGAAACAAATTTCTTATGGAATATTTGAGAGGGCTTGTGAGACTGTGAAAAACATATTGAGTGTTTACAGGAAGGACCAAGAGCAGGAAAAGGGGGGTCTTCAAACAGGAATGAAGAAAAGTAGGTAAACAAAAAGGGTAGGGGAAGGGACGACCTCATGTAAACAGGCTTCAGATGAATACCTTGCCTGGCCAAGCACTGTGCATGATCTCCACAATTTGTCCTGTCTTCCTAAGTATTTTCCTGGGTGACAGTTCTGTGTTTGTGTTAGTGTTACATCTGGCTGTAGGGACACTCTGTGAAGTTTTCTGCTTCCGTGGCTGTGGTTGTGTGTGCATTTTGAAAACACGCTCAACCTAGCTACTCGACAGACCTACTGCAGAACAATAACAAACATACTTTGTTGAAGAAAACCCCTGAGTCTTAATATTCAATTGATTTGGTTCCCTTAATGGTAAAAAAAAAGTCTATTTCACCATAAGGACTGCCAGGCTTTGGAGGAGGTTGCCCAGGCAGCTTCTCTGATCTCCCTCTTCAGAAGTTTTCAGACCTGCCTGGACAAAGCCCTGGCAACTTGCTCTGGCTTTATAGCTGAAGCTACTCTGAGCAGCAGGTTGGACTAGCTATTTCCTGAAGGGTATTCTGACCTGACTTATCCTATGATTTAGGTGTAATGATCCTATGATTTAGGTGTAATGATCCTATGATTAGTATTCTGAGGAGAAGGAATTAAAATCATGCAAGGTTAGCTTGACATGTAGAGTAAAACCCCATTTTCCTGAAGTATTATCTGAATGAAAAGATGTGTATAGGCTGAATGATATGCTGACTAGTGCATAAAATAACATTTGATTCATTACTAGTCCTTTTATATACTTTTATATTCTATTAAATAATATTTATTTTTATATACTATTCTAGCTTCTATTTTGTCTAAAAAAATATAAAAATATTTTTATAAACTTCCTTCTGCTAGTTTCAGCAATTTCCAATTCAAAAAAATGGGAGTAAAAAAGGGAAGATTCAACATTTTTACACTTAAGCTTAAAAAAGTCCATTCAGTTTTATCCAAACTTTAATTAAATGGATTTCTTTCATTATTATTATGTTGTTCAAGCTGACAAATATACAAGTTGTATCTCAGTCTGTTCTCTGCCAGCCATTAGGCATATTACACGATGAACAAAGCAAGATATTAGTGCAAATTGGAGGTGAACATCCGGTTTATTCTACATATAAAGAATTTGAGAGGAATAAAAAGCTAGATGTCAAGGTATCTGCAATAAAACAGTGAAGAAGGAAACCTAGACTGTTAGAGACAGCAATTTGAAAAGTGAGAGGATCTACTGACTTTTACAGCAAACTTAAAAAAGTTTGGGACTTGGGATTTTCTTAGTACTGTGCTTTCCTCCTAGAGCCTAATATTTAAACTTTAATTCTGCAATAAACATGAGAAAGCTTTACTCGCTATTAAAGTACAGAATGAATCTTCACACTTTCTGTGGAAATAAAACTGGCTGAGATAAATTCAGAGAAGTAGCTCACTCCAGCTCAGCTTCTATCAACAATTTTGCGACCACACCTGACTTATTCTCCTATTGTCATGATTTAAGCCCAGACAGCAACCCAGAACCACACAGCTGCTCTCTCACTCCCTCCCTTCTTCCCCCTCCTCCCAGACAGATGGGGAGAAGAATCAAAAGAATGTAACTCCCATGGGTTGAGATAAGAACAGTCCAGCAGCTAAGGTATAACATAAAACCACTACTGCTACCACCAATAATAATAATGATAAGGGAAATAATACGGGAATAGAATACAATCGCTCACCACCCACCAACCGATACCCAGCCCGACCCGAGCAGCGACCTAGCCCTTCTGGGTAACTGCCTCCAGTTTATATACTGAGCATGACATGCTGTGGTATGAGACACCTCTTTGGCTAGCTTGGGTCAGGTGTCCTGTCTCTGCTTCCTCCTGACTTCCCCTCCTCCCTGGAAGAGCATGAAAGTCAGAAAAGTCCTTGCCAGAGTAAACATGACTTAGCAACAACTAAAAACTTTGGTGTTATCAGTGCTGTTCCCAGGCTGAAAGTCAAAAAGCACAGCACTGCACCAGCTGCTAAGAAGGAGAAAAAATGACTGCTACTGTTGAACCCAGGACCCCTGTTTAAATACAGAGGGTTAAGTCTGGTAGGAGTGTTCAGACATATGCTACATATAGTCATAGAAGGGCTGGAAAGGACCTTAAAGATCATCTAGTTCCAACCCATTTGCACTGGGACACTTTCCACATGACCAGGTTGCTCAAAGCCCTGTCCAACTTGGCCTTGAATACTTCCAGGGATCGGGCATCTACAACTTCTCTGGGCAACCTGTTCAAGTGTCTCATCACCCTCGTAGTGAAGAATTCCCTCTCAGTATCTGATCTAAATCTAACCCCTTTCAGCTTCAAGGCATTCCCTCTTGTCCGATCACTATATAACAATGATGAGACCAGACTTCCTATAAATACATTTGTGACTTGTACTTAGATATTATATATTAATAATACTCTTTATTTTTTATATGCGATCTCACCAGTTAAAGCACCAGTCCTTGAGGCATAAATTGAAAAATTTGGAGAGCCTCTTAATGTTGTGCTTCCAGGTGTCCATGATGAGTAAACATTAATTTGACTTGACCTAAAAATTTGGACTAAATGACTACTATTCCAATTTCAAATATACAATTTTGTTCTCCAGTAACAAATTAATACCTCTAATGCAACAATAAAAAATTCCACTTATTGTGAGTGAATTCAGAAATGAATTGCAGTGATTCGAGTATGTTGAACATGGACAAAGATTTGGCACCTGTTGTGTAAATTTATGAGTTAAACCAATAGAAAATTCTTATTTCTTAATAATTAACTATGCAACACTAATCATTTCAGAACAATTATTAAAGGTTAAATCATCAGGCAGATTTATTACAGAATCACATTTCCAGGTAAGAACATCATTGTAACGATGTCTGTAGCTCTCAAACTGGAAGCAAAATGGGTATGAATTCTTCCTCAATTTTGAGCCTAGATATTTGCAATAACAATAGTTTCCTTTCAGTGTAAGGGCCCAGGCACACAGCTGGAGTAATTTGGCACTGCTCTGGTAAAGTCAGTGCAGCAGTACAAAATTGCATAAGCTGGAGATCTGGTTCCTGAGAATAATAGGGAAAACCTAGCTGGATTGTGGACACATTTTTCAGTACAGTTAAAAAATAAAATACTTCACACATGCACAAAAAATAACCACTCACTTGAAAAACACATTCTCAAGACTGAATTGATTTGTGAATACCGTGGGTTACCAAACATAATCATAGAATAGTTAGGGTTGGAAAAGACCTTAAGACCATCTAGTTCCAACCTCCCTGCCATGGGCAGGGACACCTCCCACTAAACCATGCCATCCAAGGCTATGTCCAACCCCACCTTGAACGCCACCAGGGATGAAGCATCCACAACCTCCCTGGGCAACCCATTCCAAGGCCTCACCACCCTTACAGGAAAGAATTTCTTCCTCAGATCCAATCTAAACTTCCCCTGTTGAAGTTTAAACACATTACCCCTTGTCCTCTCACCACAGTCTCTAATGAAGAGTCCCTCCCCAGCATCCTTATAGGCCCCCTTCAGGTATTGGAAGGTTGCTATGAGGTCTCCATGCAGCTTTCTCTTCTCCAGGCTGAACAGCCCCAACTTTCTCAGCCTATCTTCAGATGGGAGGTGCTCCAGTCCCCTGATTGTCCTCGTGGTCCTCCTCTGCACTTGTTCCAACAGGTCCATGCTCTTTTTATGTTGAGGACTCCAGAACTCCACACAATACTCCAAGTGAGGTCTCACGAGAGCAGAGTAGAGGGGCGTGATCATCTCCCTTGACCTGCTGGTCATGCTCCTTTTGATGCAGCCCAGGATACGGTTGGCTTTCTGGGCTGCAAGCGCACACTGCTGGCTCATGTTCATTTCTTCATCAACCAACACCCTGTATGGGTCCTTCTCTGCAGGGTTGCTCTGAATCTCTTCTCTGCCCAACCTGTAGCTGTGCCTGGGATTGCTCCCACCCAGGTGTAGGACCTTGCACTTGGCATGGTTAAACTTCATCAGGTTGGCATCAGCCCACCTCACAGGTGTGTCAAGGTCCCTCTCAATGGCATTCCTTCCCTCCAGCGTATCAGCTGAACCACACAGCTTGGTGTCATCGGCAAACTTGCTGAGGGCACACTCAATCCCACTGTCCATGTCACCCACAAAGATGTTGAACCAGACCGGTCCCAGCACTGATCCCTGGGGGACACCACTCGTTACTGGTCTCCAGCTGGACATTGAGCCATTGAGCACTACTATTTGCGTAAAGCCATCCTGCCAGTTCTTTATCCACCGAGTGGTCCACATGTCAAATTGATGTCTTTCCAACTTAGAAGGATGTCATGTGGGACAGTGTCAAACGCTTTGCACAAGTCCAGGTAGATGACGTCAACTGCTCTACCCCTGTCCATCAGCCTCGTAGCCCCATCACTGAAGGCCACCAAATTAGTCAGGCAGGATTTCCCCTTAGTGAAGCCATGCTGGCTGTCACCAACCACCTTGTTGTTTTTCATGTGCTTTAGCATGCCTTTCAGGAGAACTTGCTCCAAGATTTCGCCAGGCACAGAGGCGAGGCTGACTGGTCTGTAGTTCTCCGGCTCATCCATTTTCCCCTTCTTGAAAATGGGGGTTATAGTAATCACATATGTCAGGTAAACTTAATAAGAAAACTGACAGCAGGATTTTTTTTTTGTTTGTTTGTTTTTGTTTTTGTTTTGTTTTTTTTTTTTTTCATTTCATTTGACAAGATATGCAGTACTTCCTTCTACAGAGCACTTTAGCTTCTCTTGTGACTATTTGTAATTATATTATTTACAGTTTGGTTTGTGCTTTTTTTTTAATTTCCAAGATTTCCTGTTGTTTTGTCCAGGCCGAAAAAGGGCACATTTTTTTACTATAAAACAGAAAAGAAAGTGAAAAACAAATAAAGTATGAAATGGATATTATAACCCCTTGTTTTTTTAGTCCTTCTCACTTCTTACTTTTGGGGATTAAGCAAAAAAATTAACTGTACGTTCTACTCCTGATCCTGATAGAGAATTGAGGAACTTCCCTAAATTATTTAATCCATCATAGTAATGTGCTTTGAGATAATCATTTGAAAAACTAAGTGCAAAGTATTATTGTTCTTACTGTACATGAAAAAGGTTTGTTCATATCTGTATATTGTAGTGATAGAAGTATAAAAGATGGATCTCCTTTCTACCAAAGCTTTGTATTGCAGCCTTGACCCAAGAGGCTTAGCACAATAGTTTTAATAATTATCATTTTAATTACAAATTCTAACTTATAGGTGTCAGATCTCAGATCCTCAGCAGAAATAAGTAAACATGAAGTTTCAATAAAAACCCCAAGCGTCTGTAAACAAAACATCTAATCCCACCCAGTCAAAAACCGTATCTATAAAATATTAATTTACTCAAGAAAGTAAATTTAAATTCATAGAATAGAGTATTGGAAAGTGTATTTGGGACCTAAACAGTGCACAGAATTAGCCCAAGATCAAATCGGTTTTTATCCAAGCGTCTCCTTCTATTATGGGTTTTTTGGGTTTTTTTGTTCACTTTAATAATTAATATTTATATGTTAGTATGAGCTTGAGAAAGGAACTTGACAGACAACATTTAAAGCAATTTGTATCTTGAACTCTGGCTGGAAAAAAAGTCTATATAATTTTCCAAAAGAATTTCAAATAACCGATGGCTGAAAGTACGAACTGTCATACCCAGAGAAATCCTCCAATATTCCTCAGTACTGCAGTTAGAATTACTAGAGTTGCATTCTTCCACTTGTGTCACATTTGATGGACAGGGAGAACAGGCATACCATAAAGCAGCACTGCCGCTACACAGGATTTTATTAGCAGCATAGGTATTGTAGTGGAAGAGGTGAAAGTCAGGTTAGGCATCTCTCTCTTTAAAAAGCACTGCTGTCCATAAAAATTAGTCATCTGTGCTAGACCACACTAACTAATTTGCTGTTTGAGCTTAAGCCATGGCTCTGTACTAGATGACTGTGTGTGAATATTTGTGAAGAGCAAAATTAGAAGTAGTTACAAGTTCAGCAATAAAGAACAAAATATAAGATTTTCAGATACCTCTCTATTTGCCACTGTTCAAATATTTTGTAGCCAGTTCGGGTCACTGTCACAAAGTTAGCATTAGGTGACATTAAAATGAGAATGTGGGAGAGAATAGTTTAAACTGTTTGAGGCCCAAGGCTGGAGATCATATGGTGTAGGATAGTCCAGAGAGGAAAATGCTGCCATAATGCAGCCATGTGATAGTAAATACCAGAGAGAAGAGATTAAGATTTTAGACAGAAGCAAAAATGTAGTAACCTGTAGTAGAAGTAGATAAAATGTTTTCCCCTATGTTTAATGGCACCATACTTCTAAGTCAGTGCTTGCCTGTACCCATGTGCAATAATTGAGCATGACTTTTGATTCACTTTGTAGTAAAGTTTAGGTTAGAATGTTGATGAAATGAGAAAGCATTTATAAGCAACATGCACATCTTCATAGCAGCTGTCTGCAAAATGCATTATTTTGCTTTTTCTGAGAGAAAAAAGAATAATGCAAATTACTGAAGCTGATGAAAAGAATCATTCTTCCTCTCCTTTTATATGTATCTTCTCTTTTCCATTCTGAACTTTCCATAGCCCAGACAGCCTCTCTCTGGGTATCTCTAAAGGGTGAAGTGCAACAGCAGAAGAAACTGGGAAGCTTTTGACCATTACTGTAATAACATTAATATGTAAAAAATTATTTGTTTTGTTGCACACAGAATAGTCACTCAGTAAAACCAGTACTAGCATTTATTATCGTTTTGACTTATTATTCTTCATGTATTTATTTACTTCCAGATAGGTAAGAAAAAGGTTTTTGAAGCACGATCACTGATACGGAAGTATACAGCTGCTAAGCCATTGTCCATCATAGCTGAAAAATCACGACAGTCAGGTGAAGTTCCTGATGACTGAAAAAAGGGACCTATAATCACCATATTCAAGAAGGGAAAAATAGAAGACCTGGGGAACTGCAGAAGTCAGTCTCACCTCTGTGCCTGGTAAAATCTTGGAGCAGATACTCCTGGAAACCATGCTAGGGCACATGAAAAACAACAAAGAGGTTGGCGACAGCTTCACTAAGGGGAAATCGTGCCTAACCAATATGGTGGCCTTCTATGATGGGGCTACAGCAGTTGATGTCATCTACATGGACTTGTGCAAAGCATTTGAGACTGCCCTGTGAAACATCCTTGTCTCTAAATTGGAGAGACATCAATTAGATGGATGGACCACTTGGTGGATAAAGAACTGGCTGGATGGTTGCACGCAAAAAGTTATGGTCAATGGCTCAATGTCTGATTGAAGACCAGTAATGAGTGGTGCCCCTAAGGGATTGGTGTTGGGAGTGGTCTTGTTCAACATCTTCATCGGTGACATGGTCAGTGGAATTGAGTATACCCTCAGCAATTTTGCTGATGACACCAAGCTGTGTAGTTTCATTGATACGCTGGAGTGAAGGGATGCCATCCAGAGGAACCTTGACAAGCTTGTGAGGTGGCCAATGCCAGCCTCGTAAAGTTCAACCATGCCAAGCGCAAGGTCCTACACCTGGGTCAGTGCAATCCCAGGCACAACTGCAGGTTGGGCAGAGAAAAGATTCAGAGCAGCCCTGCACAGAAGGACTTGGGGGTGTTGCTCGATGAGAAAATTAACATGAGCCGGCAGTGTGTACTCACAACCCAGAAAGCCAACCGTATCCTGGACTGCATCAAAAGGAGCGTGACCAGCAGGTCAAAGGAGATGATCATGCCCCTCTACTCTGCTCTCATGAGACCTCACTTGGAGTATTGTGAACAGTTTTGGTGTCCTCAACATAAGAAGTGGTAAATGCTCCATCCCTGGCAGTGTGCAAGGCCAGGTTGGAGAGAGCCTTGGGGACATGATCTAGTGTGAGGCATCCCTGCCCATGCAAGGGGGGGTTGGAACTAGATGACTTTAAAGTCCTTTCCAACCCAAACCATGATATGACTCTTTGATTCTAAAATCTAATTTCTCCTGTCTATGACTTTTGAAATCACAAAGGACTCATAATACAAGTTAAAACTAAAAAATGTTCAAGGCTTTGAGTGAAATGAGAAAATTTATGAAATAATGATTTGTTTCCTCAATATAATGTCATCAACTGAATTAGGGTGTGAATAATCTTTGTGGGTGACATGGACAGTGGGATTGAGTGCGCCCTCAGCAGGTTTGCCGATGACACCAAGCTGTGTGGTTCGGTTGATACATTGGAGGGAAGTAATGCCATCCAGAGGGACCTTGACACGCTTGTGAGGTGGGCTGATGCCAACCTGATAAAGTTTAAGTGCAAGGTCCTCCACCTGGGTGGGAGCAATCCCAGGCACAGCTACAGGTTTGGCAAAGAAAGGATTTAGAGCAGCCCTGCGCAGAAGGACCCATACGGGGTGTTGGTTGATGAAGAAATGAACATGAGCCAGCAGTGTGCACTTGCAGCTCAGAAAGCCAACCGTATCCTGGGCTGCATCAAAAGGAGCATGACCAGCAGGTCAAGGGAGATGATCACGCCCCTCTACTCTGCTCTCGTGAGACCTCACTTGGAGTATTGTGTGCAATTCTGGAGTCCTCAACATAAAAAGAGCATGGACCTGTTGGAACAAGTGCAGAGGAGGGCCATGAGGATGATCAGGGGACTGGAGCACCTCCCATCTGAAGATAGGCTGAGAAAGTTGGGGCTGTTCAGCCTGGAGAAGAGAAGGCTGCATGGAGACCTCATAGCAGCCTTCCAGTATCTGAAGGGGGCCTATAAGGATGCTGGGGAGGGACTCTCCATTAGGGACTGTAGTGAGAGGACAAGGGGTAATGGGTTAAAACTTCAACAGGGGAAGTTTAGATTGGATCTGAGGAAGAAATTCTTTACTGTAAGAGTGGTGAGGCCCTGGAATGGGTTGCCCAGGGAAGTTGTGAATGCTTCATCCCTGGCAGCGTTCAAGGTGGGGTTGGACATAGCCTTGGCTGTCATGGTTTAGTGGGAGGTGTCCCTACCCATGGCAGGGAGGTTGGAACTAGATGGTCTTAAGGTCCTTTCCAACCCTAACTATTCTATGATTCTATGATTCTATAATAATGGATAAATTAGCTGTGCATTTTGTTGTTGCTGTTGTTTTCCTTATTTTTTTTTTTCTCTTTTCAAGAAGACATTTAAATTCTCATGTACTGGTTTTGCAAGAAAGCTTTGTTTCTGTAGTCAGATATTCTGACTACAGAATATATAATAATAATAATACAGTGTAATTACAATGTAGCTGTAGTTACACTGTTCCAGGTTAAGCTCATTTGTATGAAACCCGTTAAGATGCTTTATATTCGTGATTTCCCCAATTTTTTCTATTATAGACTGGGAGTACATTGCCTGCTTCACATACCACTGACAGAATCGTAACTAGGAAAGCGTAACAGGAACACTCACAAAACATGCGAAAGAACTACAGAATGAAGGTTAGATGCTGCTTGAAAGATATTACTGAGTAGAGACAGTAGGGGTGATTAGCTGTTTCCTTGCTTCTTTTCCTGACTGAAAATATATGTTTAGTATTCATGGAAGAAGATTTAGATTTGGGGCAAAAATGTGTGGAATGCAAAAGAGTATGCTCAGGTCTGATCCTGTCCTGCTCATCAAAGCACAAAGGGCTGCCAGGAAAAAAAAAGGTTAAAGTCAATGCACAGATTAAGTAACCATCAGCAAATAGAGCAATAAGCAAAACAAGATGCTGACTCTTAGAGTATCAGTTTATTCCCTTTTGGCATTCCTAGGGCAGTGTATTTATCCAGGGGGGACAGCTTTGTCCAACAGGATAAAATCAGTTTAACAATTCCAACACTGGAAAGGATGGGCTTAATTCTCTCTTTTCTTCTCTCCACCTTAAGAAAAATAAAAACAACTTCTCTACACTGTGCAAATCTTCCCTTATATAACAATTATGTGACAGACAAATTAAAATTTACATCAAAATGAAAGAATCTGTGTACCAAAACAAAATTGAACCTACAGAACTAAGTTTTTATCAGACTCCCACCTAGCTGTTTAAGTGGTTAAAATTAAAGGTGATGTAAACAAAGGTGTCTGGTTTCTTTCCCTGAATTGACAACACTTGGATGTTCCCAATTTAAGCTATTCAGCCATTAAATTGTATGGTGACAATAGAGAGAGACTATACCTAGAAAAAGGACTCGTAGCTGTCATTGCAGTAATATTAATTGAAACCTTTCTCCCATAAATATTCCCATATAAAGTGGGGAGGGATGATATAAAATGAGATGAAATTGTCCCCCTGTACTTGACACCAGGAGGCTGCACCTTGAATACTGTGTTTGGTTTTGGGCCACTCATAATAATTAAGACTTTGAGGCTCCGGAGTGTGTCTGAAGAAGGGCATCGAAGATGACAAAGGTTCTAGAGCACACACCTTATGAGGATCAGCTGAAGGAATGAGGATTGTTTAGCCTGGAGCAAAGGAGGCTGAGAAGAGACCTTATTGCTCTCTACAGCTGCATGAAAGGAGGCTGTAGCTAGGCGGGTGTAGGTCTCTTCTTCCAAGTAACCAGAGACAGGACAAGAGGTAACAGCCTCAAGTAACTCCAAGGGAGGTTTAGATTGAATATTAGGAAAAAATTCTCCACCAAAAGGGTTGTCAAGCATTGGAACAGGCTGCTGAGGTAAGTGGTGGAGTCCTTTTCCCTGGGAGGTATTTAAAAGATGTGTATATGTGACACTTAGGGACAAGGTTTAGCAGTGGGCTTGGTAACACTAGGCCAATGGTTTGACTCAATGATCTCAAGGGTCTTTTCCAACCTAAACGATTCTGTGTTTCTACAAAATACTTTGGATTTTTCTGGAGATGTTTTCTTTGATCAGTTTTTAGTAAGCAATGCTTCATTACATTGTTGGAATTATGGAATACAGAAATGTGTTCTATTTTCCATCTCTTAGCAATCATAACTTCCAAACAATGAGAACGCAGACTTACTTTTCTGGACATTATTCCCTCACTAAGTCAGTAATCTCAGAAGCTACTAATAATTGGATGTCTTTTGAGCTGCAGATATTACTTTAAAGAGCAACAGTATATGTGAGAATTCATGGAGAAAAAAATATCAAATCAATATGATGTTTAAATAGCAGTTGATAATTAAGAAGACATCTTCATATTCATTACAGTCTTGCAGCAACATTCTTTGATCTCTTTCAGCCTGCTATCAGTCTTTCTTATGTCTGGGGAAGTCTCCCGTGTTCATTCATTTCTCAGTGAAAAGGCTTTCTGAAAATGGCATCAAGCAATTAGGGAAAACAAATGCATTTGACTGGCCAAAGCCTGCCAGGACTGTGAGGGTAGTGGTTGGAAATTAAGCAATGAGTGTTCTTGCCAGGCAGGACATGCTGTGAGCATGTGGCTACTTTGGATTGCTAACAGTGGGGAGAAACAAATGCAAAAGTGTGAGCTTCTGATAACAATTCATACATTATATATTTATCTTACTGGAAAATGAAACCTTATAAAAGAGGGGAAAAAAAAAACCAGTAAAACTAGCTGGCATATAACTGCAGCAGCATTAGAGGAGAAAGAAAATAAATAAGAGGCTGAAGTCTATCACTTGCAAATAAAAGGAAGGAAAACACTGAAATTTGCCAACTGAACCTGCTGGTAATAATTAGATTGAGGTTGCTGAGAAAATGAAACACAATATTTTTACTTCAAATTTTAATTCATAAAACAGCTTCTAATCTTGTTCATTAAGCCAGCCTGCTGGAGCCACGTGCCTGGCTGTTGGTTAGGAATGCTATGCTGTCTACATTATGTCTGGGGACTTTTAAAAGAGTCTTCTGGTTTGTGTTCTTAACAGAGGTGGAACTTGATCTCAAGTCACAGGCCAAGGCCTCTAATTTTGAAAAAATATGGGTATGGTTCCTGCTCCAAGTGTTGTAATTAGGTCCACTCCTCAGGCTAGGTTTTGGTTGTTTGTTTTTTTCATTTGGTTTTTAGTTGTCCATTAATGGTGTGACAGCTTTAAAAAACAAATATTGCAAGAACAGCAGAGTCCCACAGGGTAGAACTCTGAACAAACAGTGATGCAACTCATCCATGAGTTTTGTTTACGGGTTTAATTTGTATTTCCTGATAAAAATCAGGAGAGTTCAGAATTTCGGAGTACTCATTTGGCAGATTACAAACCATTGAGATACATTCTAGTCCTTCTTTCAGATGAAGTCCTGTTTCTAGTTGTCAATTTTGCTACTACATGTAACTGGAAAGGCAGTGGAGGGTAGGAATTACTGGTCAGATTTCCTTTGTAGTGCATCATCAATGCTGTTGTAGTTTATGACCGTGGAAATAGAGCTAAGGTTAGTGCTTGGAGATGCCAGTAGTTTACATTCCAGTAATATAAAAAATGAGACGATTCTCAAAGTAACAGAGTTTTCTGTTGGAAGCATTAAAATATTTTTGATTGAGAACTTCCAGAAAAGAACTGCTTACCCTAAAATAAGTTTGTTTGATTTAAAAGGCATTCACACAGAAAGAATGGAGTAGAAACTGTCCATTATACCTCAAGCACATATAGACTGCCCAGAGAGGTAGTGGTAGATGTTCCATCCCCCGAAACATTTAAGGTTAGGTTGGATGGGACTCCAAGCTACCTGATCTAGTTGAAGATGTCCCTGTTCATTGCAGGGAGATTGGACTAGATGACCTTTAAAGGTTCCTTCCAACCCAAAATATCTTGTGATTCTATTATTCTATATCTGAAAAGTCAACTTCTTTAGGCTTTTGTCTCCTGTTCTGTTGTAAGGTGCAAAATCTTTACTTTTGCTTTGACTGATATTTTGTGAAGAGTCGTTAATTGTCATTAGGAGTGTGATTAATCTTTCTTAAATTTAGCCTTCTAGAGGTATGAGCTATTTACCAAAACTCTATATATAGACACTGAATAAAGGTAGAAACCTCCAGATTCTGATTGTTCTTTCTTAACATCCTGACTAACCTAAGAGAAATTAATCACCTCCCTCAGGAAGCTGTCTCTCTTTTTCAGTATAGGGAGACACAGAGCATGTAGATCAGATCAGATGCTGAAGGCATAGGTGGTATCGTGGTTTAAGCTCAGTCAGCCATGTAGCCTCTATCTCATTCCCCCCCTTTCCTGCCCCTCGCTCCAGGAGGGATGGGGAGGAGAATCGAAAGAATGTAACTCCCACAGGTTGAGATAAGAACAGTCCAGTAACTAAGGTAGAACACAAACCACTATTACTACCACCAATAATAACAAGGGAAATAACAAGGGAAGAGGATACAATTGCTCACCACCCCCTGACCGATACCCAGCCAGACCTGAGCAGTGATCTAACCCTTCCGGGTAACTGCCCCCAGTTTATATAGTGGGCATGACATGCTGTGGTATGGAACACCTCTTTGGTTAGTTTGGGTCAGGTATCCTGTCTCTGCTTCCTCCCTGCTTCCCCTCCGCCCTGGCAGAACATGAGACTCAGAAAGTCCTTGGTCAGCCTAAACATTACTGTGCAGCAACTAAAACCATCAGTGTTATCAGAAATGTTCCCAGGCCAAAAGTCAAAAACACAGCACTGCACCAGTTACTATGAAGGAGGAAAAAATCGCTGCTACTGCTGAACCAAGGACAGGTGGTTACAGGTAGGTAAGAAGATTTGCACCTTGGAGTTCATAAGATCTTCCCTGTATATCTATATTGGGTGTCTTTGTCCTGAGTTCAGCTATAACAGTTATTTTTCTCCTACTTAGTAGCTGGTACAGTGCTGTGTTTCATCTTTAGTCTGAGAGCAGTGCTGATAACACACTGAAATTTTAGTCCTTGATGCTTTCACTGCTCAGGCATTTTTCAGTCTCTCGTGTTCTGCCAGTGAGGAGGGGCACAAGAAGACAAGAGGGAGCAGAGACAGGACACCTGACCCAAACTAGCCAAAGGGGTATGCCATATCAAAGCACATCATGCTCAGTGTATAAACTGGGGGGAGTTACCCAGAAGGCCACAATCACTGCTCATGTCAGGTTGGGTATCAGTCGGCGAGTGGTGAGCAACTGTATTCTATCCCTTTGTTATTTCCCTTATCATTGTTATTATTGGTGGTTGTAGTAGTAGTTTTGTGTTATACCTTAGTTACTGGAATGTTCTTATCTCAACCCGTGGGGTTTACATTCTTTTGATTATCCTCCCCATCCCTCTGTGAATGGGAATGGGGGGGAGGGGAAGAAGGGGGAGACTGAGCAAGCAGCTGCATAGTTCTGAGTTACCGGCTGGACTTAAACCATGACACTCTTACATATTACAGGTTTGCAATTTGTAAAGGCTGCATTAAATCTAAATCAATACCATGCTGGCTAAATAAAGATGCAGATAATTAACATTATACAGTGTGGCACAGATGTGACACCATCATGGTCTGGTTTCAAACTAATGATTAAAAATCAAGTGACTAAATTGCAGTTTAAATCTTCCAAATCAATCTGGCCATGCCAAGAGTTTGACATTTATTATTCCAGAATTCCTGCAGGGGTTAAGACTTGAGATATTTTTAATATTACTTATTGAGGGGTAAGAAATGCAATGCATTCAGTGACCTTGTTTCACACATGATAAATTAGCAAATACTTAGATGCTCAGTTTGCTGGGAATTTTGCCTCCATGGAACAAAGAACAGTTGCTTGAAGACTTGTTTGCTAATAAAATCAATAAAATCCATCATCATTAATCACTTTGTACTTTTGACATTCAGCTTTCTAGAAAGAACTTTTGGCTTTTTTACACCAGTGACAGTTTCAGATATTGATTGAATACACAATATGCATGCACATGTGTGTGTTCGTTTCTGTATCTCTTTATATATGTATCTCACCATTTATTCTCTGTATCATGAATCATGGAGCATTCACAACTTCCCTGGGCAGCCCATTCCAGGGCCTCACCACCCTTACAGGAAAGAATTTCTTCCTCAGATCCAATCTAAACTTCCCCTGTTGAAGTTTGAACCCGTTACCCCTTGTCCTATCACTACAGTCCCTAATGAAGAGTCCCTCCCCAGCATCCCTATAGGCCCCCTTCAAGGCCAGGTTGGACAGAGCCTTGGGTGGCATGGTTTAGTGGGAGGTGTCTCTGCTCATGGCAGGGGGTTGGAACTAAATGATCTTAAGGTCCTTTCCAACCCTAACTATTCTATGATTCTGTGATTAAGATTGTTACAGGTATAAGCAGTAATTTCAGCTGGTAAACAATTCCGTTTATTCTTTGTTTAGAGTGTATGTATTTGGTTATATTTCAATCAAAGTTCTAAGGACAAGGAGATATTTAACATAAATTCATCCTTTCAGACACCTCTTTTGTCAATGGACAGAAAAAGTTAACTCCAGGCTATGAGTAATCTTTACTATTTCTATAATGTCAGGGAACGGAGGGACTATCTTCTGCAGGCACCTATCTCTCTTCACTGACGGGAGAAGACAGCTACCTGCAGTTAGATTAGCTGAGCTTGTACTAGATTCTTAACTACCACAGAAACTTTTCCAACTTTAAATCTCTTTGCCATGGTTTTGTTTTTGAGCTGCCACCTTATAACTCCTCAGCCTATTTACTCAGGATGAAAACATGGGCAGTCTCTCCACATACATCTGTGTACTTCTAATAGAATGGGAACTAACTTTTTCAAGCACCCATGGCACTTAAGGAAAACAAACTATGTAGGTAGGGGTGGATCAAAACCCCTTGACCCTGCAGCCACCAGCTGGTCACAGGGTAATTCTGCTGCTGACTGCTTTTGAAATTCTGGGGCAATGATTCACTGTTGACTCAAAGAGAGTAGTGAGACCTACAGAATGACTAACACCTGGTGTTTTGCTTGGAAACCTGCCACATAAGCACTCAGGCACAGGCCAAACCTTACCCTGATTAGCTCCTCTGAGGTGGGACTATAGTGACACTGCAGGCAAAACAATACTTTTCCCAGCTACAGCTTCAACACGTGTACTGCTAGGCAAGACTTCCAATGCTGAAACCGAAGATCAATATTGCCCAAAGTAGACTCTTTGTGATAGTGGGTCTGTCAGACTGCAGCCAGTCATTAGAAAACAGCCTAGTCCTATGCAGACAGAGTAATCATTCTGGGTAGGGTTTCAAACAGGTCTAAGGAAGTGAGTCACTCAGCCCCCTTGAAAAGGGAATGGGAGCTGGAGACCTGTTTCCTGAGACACCTTTGAAATCCTAGCTAATGTTACAGTATGGCTATTATCCAGCCTTAACGTGGAACATTGAAAGGGTTTTCTTTCTATTTTTGCTTTCCTTTTCTATGCCAAATTAAAAGTATGAGGGACTAGAGTGCATTTACACCAGAGCAACTTTCCACTGATATCCATAAAAAGAAGACTTGTAATAGGTATAAATATGATTTATACTCATTTTAAGACTCCTTTCCACCACCTAAGTGGCGTGAAGAAACTTTTGTGGAAATCAGGTTCAGGTCCACAGTTACCAGAAAGCAGCCAGGTTGTGCTGCTCAGACCTGCTGCTGCAGAAGAAAATACTGTTCTGCTCCAGAAAACAGGGTTGTATCACTAGCAGAACAAGCTGTGCAGTCCCTCTCTATCTTTCCAACTTCCATTCCACCTGAGAACATTTTGTCACTGTCCAGGAAGACTTTTTCAGTCTTTGAGAGAGCTCTTCTGACGCTGTTTAATAGAAGGAGAGAGATAGAGAGTGGACCAGAAGAGGCACTTGGGTACTCTTTCTCAAGAAGTCATACAAATTATAGGAAAGTATAACTCAGCTAAGAGTTTCTTAATTTTCTTAATACAGGACTTAAAACTCAGAGTAGACCTCTTTAGGAAAATATCTTTAATTGCCATATAATACTTTTATTTATTTATTTATTTATTTTAAGGAATGCAGAGTGTTTTAGGAAGCATAATAGTTGGATATGTTATATACTATAACTGGATTAAGAGAGCAAAGTGAGGTTTTAGGTTTGTTATTAAAGGGAAATTACTTTATGTCATGACTCATCAGAATAAGTTAATTTTCCTATAATCATGCTTGACCTTTAAGCAACAATTTCATTTTTAAGTCCATAACAATACATCTGGGTCGCATTCTGGAAATGAAGCTGATCTGAAAATATAACCTGAGGCATTTCAACAACAACAGAAAAATAATCCCTTTCCCTTGTATTTGAAAGTAATGAGCATCAACACACTGCTTTGGCCTGAAGTAGTATTATCGACAGCCTATAAGCTATTTCAATACCATTATTTAATTAATTTTCCTGGATTTCCAAGACGTATTTATTTATTTATTTAACTTCCTTTATGATTGAATGACAATTAGAAACAGCTTGAACAACTTTCCAAAAATGTTGCAAAGCGTTTGCAGAGGCAGACTTAAATCTTTTCTCAGGTTCTAATATAATCTCAAGTTCCTCTTGTCACTTAAAATTGTGACAGAATGCGTCCTTTCAATCGTGCCCTTTCAATTCTTTTACGCAAAGAAATAAGCTCTGCAACCTCCTCATGTCTCTGCATTGCACAGATCTTGAAAGTTCTGTGGAGACTCTTGTATTTCCCCAAAGTTTTGAAAAGATCTCAGCCTGTCATGAGGGTGCTTGACCTCTGTCAGTAACCCAGGTACTCAACACATCACCTCACTGCCTTCTTGACATGCATATAAACCAGTGTGACTTTATATTTCCTTTTCCAATTACTCACAAACTAGTGTAAGCTGTGTTTTGCAAGCACTTTTTTATTTTCCCAAATGACAAGTGCATTAGCTAAGACTGTCAACCAAGCTGCCATCTCCCCAAAGCAAGCCCAGCACGCTGTGACCTCATGCATGCAGCACGCAGGACTGGCTATGAACAGGGGGCTCCTAGGAAATAGATGTGAAGCCTGGGCCCTGTCTCAGCTGCCTTGGTAAGCATGTTTTATGATAAACTTTATCTCATTAGGAGAGGGAAGGGGGAAATCTTGGTCAAAGTCCAACTATAGAGCTTATGTTGAGACTGAACTTTTCTGCTCTCCAAGTCTGCCATATCAAATTAGGGAGAATAAAGCCGGCTGCTTGCCCGATTATTTATAACATCACAGGAAACTTAGAATAACTTGGATGGAAATAGCTCTTTTTCCTCAGAAATGGATCTTGCTTTGCCAAGATACACAGTGACTGACTGTGTGTAAGAGTGGTGCACAAATACCTTCCACATTGAAGATTATTAAAATGTACCTGGCCCATTTATCAGCACTTATATGATATGCACATCCACACTGTGATACCTAAACAAAGAGCTCCAGGGAGCCCTGCACAATGTTTTGAGGGGCAGAAACAGATAAAGAAATGCAAAACCAAAAATAAAATGAAAGCAGAGATCAGCATGCTTGTTGTATCCTTGACACTGCCAATGAGCCATTTAGCATGGACCTTGACAAACATTAATACCCACTGACGACATCATAAGCTTTTCATTAAGAATGAAGCAGTTAAGTCTGTCCCATTGAGCGTTACAAGAATAGGTCTTGGAAAAGTGGTCCAGCTTTGGGAGGGAGACAATATATTCTGATGGCCATAGCAGGAAAGTTCATGTTGGATTTAATTGCTAACTCATTCAGTGACCATAACGCTATTTATCCCACCTCTCTGTTCCAGCACCCTTAACACAGGGTTAACAAAACTGATGTATAGATGCTGTGAATCAATCTTTATTAAGGGTTTTGTTTCAGAGAACTTGAATATCTAGTTTCTGAAGAGGACTTAAAATGGGCAAATAGCATATAATATTTGAAAGGGATCTGTATAGAATGATTGGGGTGGTCTAGGACCTCTCTTCATAGCCGAGTAATTTTGGCTGTAGTAATTATCTGACAGATACTTCACAAGGAAAATCTGAGAGAGAAAGATGGAAGAATATTAATTTCATAGATAACAATAAATTCATCTGTCCCTTTCTAAGCTTTTCCTAATAATTCAACTCCTATGGTTCAAAAACAGTATTCCAAAGAGCACAGATTTGGACCTCTGCATGACCATGACTGTCCACAGTAGACTGTAATGGCAGTTGCAGCGTGATTGCAAGCCTGTAGGATTATAAAGAAGTGAAAGAACGCAGACACTGACTTGACTAGAAGAAAAATTATACTATTTCATTTTTTTCTTGTTACATGCAATTGTCTTTTCTGAACTGTCAGTACAAATAAAATTACTATTGTTGGTTTGTTTTCTCACTGCATCCTTTGCTTCATTTGCAGGTAGATCTGTGAAACAGAAATCTTTCTCAGACATGTGCAGTTCATTGTCACCTTTGTGAATAAAATGCACAAAACAAAGTATCTGTGATACTTTGACTTTCCTGCTCCTGATAAAGCTGGTACAGGCAAGTAGGTCTCACAAAGTTAACGTAGAAGAGGACCAATCCTCAATTTTTACATTTGACCTCATAAATAGATTTTTTTCTGGGGCTACCAATGTGCTTTAATTTCTGACACTGACCAGGAGTTCTTAGGAGTAACTGTGAGGATTCAGTTTCTTCAGTCTTCAAGTCATTTGCTGCCCATTTGACAACACTAGGATCTAACTTTCTTCATTTTGATACTCAGAAGAGAAAGGTACTGGACACTCACAGATCCATGAGGCAAGGTTCAATAGGACTCAAAAATCTGGTTAAGGGCCTAAATCAGAAAAAATAATAAAAAGTACTGGAGAACTACTCACAGGCTCAGTGCCTCAAAATTAGATACAAGACTGAGGAGTGGAATTCATGGTGCAGCGTGGGACATCTAAACTTTCCTGTGCAGCCCTCAAACATGATTCATATCAGCCAGTATGTTTGGATGGTAGATGTCTAAGCTGTGCATTTGAAAATGTCAGAGAGGGAAGCGTCTAAAATTTTGTCTTTCTCCTGAATTTAAGCACTTGCCCATAGTTCAAATTAGCTTATATGGAACTAAAATTTGTAACAAAAATGCTTTGCCTGCACTTCTCTATGTAAGTTATATGAAGTTTCAGCAAAGAGAACTGTCTCCTGCTTTTCCTTCCTAAAACAACCAGTGAGAAGGGGGAGGAGGAGGAGGTGATATTACTGAACACATTTTGCATAACAGTTTTGCTATGAAAGTACTTGCCGTCTTCTCCTGACCTATTTTTGAGTGAAAGTGACTGTGGGAGCTATACAATGCGCTGAACTTGATGCTGTCATGCATGAAGTGAGCTGAGAGCACACTTACTGAGCCAGGCCACTGGGCAGACTTACCTCAGGGACACACTGTTTTGCATCCCAGATGAACTGAGTGGGTAGGATTGCATTTAGATACTTCATTCAACTGAGAGTGTGACATATTTGGATGTGTGCAGTGACACACTCAGTTAGAAAACTTAGAACACTATGGACTCCCAGACATGTGAGTACATAGAGTTTTTTAGATCACCCTTCTGGATATGTTTAAATTTCACTATAATTGTATGATGCCTAAGTACTGTTTTGGATCTCACCTTGGACTGGTTTGGATATTGCATCTGCATAGGAGTTTTGGTAATTTTAGTTTTCAAGCTTCTAACTAGCATTTAGGTACAAGAGAGAAGCAGTAAAAAGCCTGATCTGAGAAAACTATTTTTGCTCTGTGTTCTAGAAGCTGATAAAAAATTTATATAGGCCTAGATTTTATCCAAAATAACAAGATATACGGAAAAGATAAGGAACATCCCCATACATTTTCTAGACCTTGAGCTCTCACAGTTGTGCCTCTTTAATTTTGAGATGTTTCTGTACATCTGACTTGTGGGGTATTTTTTTGTTTGCTTGTTTGTGGTTTACGGTTTGTTGGTTTGATGTTTGTTTTTCTTTCAGGTTCTGTACATCATTCTCTTAGTGGTTATCACTGTCTAAGCAGGTAAACAGTACAATTGTATTGTTCTGAGATATAGCATGAAAACATATTGACAAGAAGGAAGCTTGTAAGAAAGAAAATAGTGTACGGAAAAACATAGAAACAGATGCCAGAGGGTCTTATTAATATCTTTGTAACTCTAAAGAAGGTTATAAGCACAAAGGGTATATCCTTAAAGGTCAACAAGAGGGATACCTGGGTAATAAAAAAAGAGGCAAACACACCTGTAAACCTCATTCCCAGGAAAAGACTAATTTTATACATTGCCTGGTTTCCTCAATATAATTGCTACTGCTTAAAGCTGAATGTCTTAATTCAACACAAAAAGTTTCAGTCCGCTTTTTAATTTTTTTTTCCCTGATTTTCCTTTTTCTACATTTGAAGACTAAGCTGAAGACATACTATGTCATTAAGTGCAATTACAATACCTTGAATTATTCGCCATGTGGAACACTCGTATTCAGATGTGAAAGACCTCAATCATTTCAGCTGATCCCTTGGCTCATAGTTATGAGCAGACAGAATACAGCAGATGCTGGGACAAATAAGAGCAAGAATATGTGATTGTAAGCAATTGAGTTACCCCAGTTTAATGAGTTCCCACAAGCAGTATCACTTATGATTTTCTGCTTCCATCATAAGAGAGCTGAATACTAAGTATGCAAAACCAGGAAGGTTATAAAAGGCTGCTGAGTAGTAGCTCTGTCCTCCTTGCTCATTCTTTTTAATGTGACACGACATGAGAAGCACAAGGATCAATCCTGACCCTTTTTAAGGTGTGGTTCTTCTTTGCACCTCTATTGATGTCTGGTCTAATTTGTGGATAACAGGCAATAATCAGCTAATCTACAGAAATCGGTGAGATAGCTTGATTACTTCTGACAAAACAGGACTTTGTTTAAATTTACTCAAACCTGAAGTGAAGCCAGTTCCAAATTTTCCTGGACTTTTTAAGGGAGTTTTTAAACTGTTAAGAAATTATATAGACAGATGAAATTACATGCATATGTAAAAATACATATTCATATTTGCTTTATTTTTGCATTTTTGAATTCCAACTGACCTTCCTTTCAATATAGCTTATCCAAACAGAAGAAGGAAGTTTCAAAAAGCTTTCATAAATGTCTCCTGTCACTGCATTTCCTGACCACCTCCACTGTGATCCTCTGGGTCTCTGGAGTACTGCTTGGGTCACAGGGGGACATTCCTCACAGTGCATGGCTCTTTCTGCACAGATTATCGGCAGTCTTCATATTAACTCTGGTTTAGAGATCTTCCTAGATATCCATCAGGTTGGAAGATGGCAATGAACTAATTTTTGTTCTCCTTTTGTACTATGTACTATCAATTTGTGCAGCCTGAAACTAGAAGACAGTAGCTAAGTTGAGGAAAGCTGAAGGAAGCAGTATAAAGTTTTATGTTCATGAATACAGTGACTCTGCTAAAAGAATTTTATCTATAGTCTTGTTCACATTTTCCTTAAAAAATAAAGGTATGGTTTCCTATTCACAAAATATTCATTGCCAATAAAAATACACCAATAAATAATAGATTTAAACATTCTCATCCCATTGTTTTCCAATTTTTTCCACCTTCGGTTGCAGTCATCACTCTTCAGCTACTTCTAGAGAGAGCCAAAGTGAAGATAAACAAGAGCTGGAGATCTACTGATGTTGTATGATGACACATTCACACTTGCATAAGTGTCACAAAACTTCTTTCTTACTTGTGACATTTTCCTCAAGAAAGACAGTGATTTTGTTGGGAACTGTATGCATGCCTATACCAGGATTAAATTTTTTTCTACTTATGTGGCACAATTGCCGCAACAAAGCATGCTGCTTATGCCAGTGCCACATAGATAGGGAGCTTGTGAGAAGCAGCACATTCTGAATTTAGAATGTGAAAAACAGCTGAGGACTTCACCACCACCATGAGGCAGGGGTGTGAAAACTTTCCTTTCAAGTTGTTTTTTCCCACTGTGTCCTCCCTGCAGCTGATGGAGTAATAGAGTTGTAATGGTTTGCATACAGACAGTCAATTAGGCACCTACAGTTACTCTACAGGGTGTAGATTTTACATGAGTGGCTTACTCATAAATAAAAAGAATTACTGCAAATTTTGCTCTAATGTTCTCTCTTCCTAAGCATCACTACATTATATATTCCAAATCTTGTCACGCTCACACTCAGGGTCTTTGTTTCCTTTTCTGCCCTCTTTATTACCAGGGTAGATTGGCGTAGATTGATTTGTGATTTCCCATTTTGTAACACACAGCACATTTTTTTCCTACTTTACTAGAATTCACATGTTACAGGGTCAGTTTTGAACAGAGGAACCTAAAGGAAACCCTGAATTTGAAAGAGTTAGTAATGCTGATTTGGTATTAGCAATCTGAATTAGTATTATGAATACTGAAGATGGTATTGCACTGTGTGGTTTTGAAGGGATGGTTCCACTGGAGATACTTTTACAGGGAGGTCAATCTAAGCTTCTGACATTTTATGAAAACTGAAAGTCAAATATTATGTTACACCTACGTACAAGGAATGAAATATACAGTGCATATGTACAGATTACTCCAGACAAGGAATGACAGTCACTATCCCTACTTTCCCTGAGCAGTTGAACTGAATTTATTTAGTTAGATATAGTGAGAAAGAAGATACATGGCTGATGCTGGAAAACAATTCTAACTGCGTTCTGGTCTATGTCCATACAGATACATATATGTATGTACATGCAAAGAGATAGCAGTAGAAAGAGTAGAAAAAATATTTACAATATTTTAGTTATTAAAATGTGAAATAACTAAGAATCATAGGTAAAATCAGGACTGCTGCATAAATCCTCTCTTAACTCCTCTTAAGCAGTCCTCGTCTTCATTTGACTGCTATTTTCTCCTGTTCCTCTAAGAAGCAGCCTCCTGACAGAACAAACATTAAACACCCCTCCACCCCCCCAGTATATACTTTCCAGTCATTGTACTTTCTTAACACTGTTCCCTCTTCTCCCTTTCCCCATGTCCTTCCCCTCCTTTCTCTTGTCCTCCCACTGTAGACTTTGAGTGGAATGTGGGTGGGACTGAGTTTAGGTGGCAGGCAGACAGACAGCAGGAAAAGTCTGTATATACAAATGCGTCCCAGGTGTCCTGGCATGTCCTTACCCTACAAATGGTCACACTTGCTGTTGACAGGGTGATAAACTTCAGCCTAGGATCAGCACTCATAATAAGACAATGATGTCACTGGCTCAATCCTACTACGGACTATTGTGGAACAGGGAATGAAGTTGTAATGTGAATACAAACAAATGTAAGAAGTACTTTATTTCATACGAAGATTTCATGTAAGAGATAGTTTCTCTGTCTTTTATTTCTCTTTTCAATTTTTAATAGAACTTCTTTGCACTGTGTTTATTTAAAAATTGTGTCATTCACTTCTGTAACACTGGGTAAATAAATATGTATAAATACAATGCATCTGTTAATAGCCATTGAGGGATCTTTTAAAGGGTAGTAAGTACCTCCAGGTCATAAAAGATTAAACATCTGGGCAGAAAACTTTGGATGTTGACATTCTGATGTTGACACATCTATCGTTATTACATTTGCCAGGTTTTATAAAACACTGCCAGTCTCTGCACACTCTCTCTGCAGTCAGCTCTTCTTCTAAGGAGAAGCGGGATTTTGTAGCATTCAGTGCACAGCAAGGAATACACGAGAACTTTGATAGATATATAAAAATATATATGTTTATACACATAAGACTCATGAAATATATTTATGTTTCACTGCACAAAAGAAGCAGCATACAAAATATGCTTCCTAGACTACTTTTCACTTTGGGGGACGTTTTTAATTGATCTGTTAATTTTAGAATGGTGTATATCTACAAAGATATAACTGTTATTTAGCTTGAACATTATTTCATACAGTATTTTTTTTTTTTTTTTGCGATACCTACTCATTAACTGTTTTTCTATGAATGCTGCAACAGGGCAGTTCAGAAAAAGATATGAAGGGGAGAAGGTTAATAATGCCATATTCCAGTCCAGAAAGACTGTGTTGGATGTAGGAGTTAACATGTGCTGCACATTATTAATGACCTCCAGGGTCCTTTTGTCTGAGTAAGCACAGAGCAGGAGCTGCATTTCATAGCTACTGTACAGGGTACATAACACATATCTCTAATGCACACCTATGATACAGTGGCTTGGACTGAATCCCCACACCATGGCAGTCTGGAATAGCAGGATTGTATTTCCATAGACTTAGCTGAGAATAGTCTCATATTCTTGCAAACAAACTTTAAGACTTTGATTCCTAAGATAGGTCAGCAGTTCTCTGGTCCCTGTAGAGTGTTGCCAGTCACATGGCCTCTTGATTCAGACCAGCCTAGATAAAGATGGAATTGCTGTGGCACTTTAAGTTTTTTCCAGGGAAAGGCTTGCTGTGTGTACTGGAAGCTTAGGAGTGGCATTTAAATAAGTACAGACATAGCTCAAGTCTGCCAGAGTAAATGGTGATAACAGAAAGAGGGAGCTCTATAGGAAAATAAAGTGATTCACTAATCTACAGAACAGCAACATGTAGGGAAGCTGTTTGAGCACAACTCCAAATGCAATTGCTTAAAGTTCAGTCTCTCAGCTGTCAGAAAGGTGGTTTTAGAGCTGCTGCATAAAGAACTTACATCTTGAAGGTCACCTTCATCTTAAAGGATGGGAGGATGGTGACTAGGGAAGGCTGGAAGTATATTCGTCCCAGGGAAAACAAACAAACAAACAAACAGCTTTCTGACTGTGTATACTCTCTCATAACGCACATAGCTTTAATAGGTAAGAATTTTTTTCTACAACAGCTTCAAGACTCTAGTACTTAAAAATGACTCCCCATCATAACAGCCTTGTGCCTACCCAGTCCAGTTTGCACAATCTACAAGAACAGATCTAGCTTCATTAAAGGTCTACAGTCCTTCTGGTACATTTGAAGTAATCTGCAGACTATCTCTGTGTATGAAGCTAAGGTTATGATCAACTTTGTTAACTGTTTTGAAAAAAGTTTACATTTTCTGCAGAATGTATTATAGCCCCTTTTAATAACAATCTTTAGAGTAAAATATGTAAAATCCCCTAAGTTTTTAGCTGAAAACAGAAATTCCAGCTGAAATTTCTTGATTTGGATGAGCGGAGGGAACAAGGTTTACCAAAGTGTTTAGATTTTAAGTTTTTAACTGAACTGAAAAACATATCTGGAAAGTACCACCTAGACCACCTCTGTCTCCCAAGAGACATTCTTTATTGTCATCCGCTAAAGAAATTATAAGGTAATCCTGATCTCGATGGACAACTCAGAATCCAAACTTTTTCCACACTCTTAGGATATTTATTTTGTTTTTCAGTATAGGAGAAGTAGCTGGACAGCTGTGAATTTTAGATCCAGACACTTGTTAACTCTAACTTCCTGTAAACTATTTTCCAGTCTATTGCGTTCTGATATAGGGAGTCAAAACAGATATCCTTCATGGACAAAAGCCCAACCGGAAACATGTTGGCTGACATAATTCATGTTTCCAATGCACACCAAGTCTCCCACACACCAGTTTCACTAACTACTTGGCATGCATTCAGTGATGGCATCATTTCAAGGGATGGAGAGTCATAGGAAAGATTTTGTCCTAGATTTTGTCTCCTGAAACTGCTTTGCTTAAGGGATCAGTGCACATTCTTCCTGGAGTTTCCTTCAATTGTTTGTGAAAAGCTGTGTTGGAGCTACTGAACAAATCAGGCCTCACTGTGACACAGATAACTTTAGTGGGTTTTAATTTATTTTGACATTTTGTTTTATAATTTACATGCGTAAGCACCCATTGTATTTAACTCTGCTGTGACTAGGCTGTGGGTAGTGACTGTTCCTAGACCAAGTATGATGGGCTGTCATCACAGACTGTTACCAACTGCTCTTTGGCTGTTCAGTTAGTAGCAGGGGGTATTTTTGAATCCAAGCAAATGCAGATGCAATAGCTGCACTGCAGTCATGGGTGAACTCAGTTTTGTGAGTATCTTGGAGATAAATTTATCTAATGGACTACATTGTAACCTAAATATATAATATTAATGTCAGCTAGATTTGTTGGGACTGATGTTTAGAAAGAGGTATCATCTCTGGAGAAACCTAATTTACATAGTCAATATGTCATCAGATAGCCTAGAGGGCTGCATAACAGAAGATGCTGCTGGTGTTTCCTTATTCAAGGTGTTTAGGAAACTGCTAGCAGCAGCTAAGTCATAAAGAGATCCAGTAAATCTTTCCTTTCTTTTTGCCTGATACCACTCTTGGAGCAATGGTCTTTCAGGCCTTGTGCACAGGGGCCAAAATCAATGCTAAATAGTAGAGTAGAAGCTAAAAGTGGAGGATGATTTTGGTCTAGACAGACATCCCTACATAAAATGAGATATGATACAAAGATTTCTATAACTATTACCCACGCACCTCCTGAGAGGTGCATTTCATTATTCTTCTATCAGGGCTTTAAGCTGCTGACATTCAGCTGGCTGCTGTATTCAAGTGTTTAAATGCTTGAGATTATGTTTCAAACTGCAGCTTTGCAATCTTTTTACAAGATTTGTCATCTGGCTTCTCTCAGTGCAAAATCTCTGGTGCAATAATTATGTCATCCAACTTAAAAACTACTTTAAAAGAAAAGATAAAAAAGGCAACACAAAAAAGGGTAAACCTTTCACCTCTTCAAAGAGCAGGTATTCATAAGATCATTTCCCGCTCATAACATCATATTCCACTAATAGCACCTCAATTGTTTAGAGAGGGCTTGGCCAACATTCTAAACAATGATAACCTACATTTACCAGCATCCAGTAGGTCAGATGTGAATTGAAGTACCCACTAGAGATATAAGGCCCTAATCTTTTTTCCCCTTGGATGACCTCCCATTAAAGCACTTCAGAATGGTTCTTCTCCTCCTAACTCACTGGCTTACTCTCAAAAGCCTGTCATCAGTCCTGTTTTCCAACAAGCTTTCCTCTTGAGAGAGAAAAATGGGAGGAAATACCTGTTTGAAGTTTAAATTCAGTCTGAAAGAGATGACAATAATTTTTATTTTAAGCATTGCCATTTTAAAGAAAATACTTTGTCTAATTCCTGTAAACTGCTGTGAATGTGAAAAAAATATTTTTGAAAGCAAAATATAATGAACATGATCCTGTGCCCACTTCATATAGAGGCAAAATTATAGTTTACTTTAATGATGCAAGATTAAATACTATTTCTAATTGACCACCACTGATTAAAGGATAGATTCTGCCAACTTTACTAACTTGGAAAGCCTGGGGAAGGTCGAGGAACTTCAGGTACTACTGGCTAAGCAGAACAAAATCCACACTCCATGTTTAAAATAAATTCACTTTTACTGGGATTATTTCCTCTTTTTCATTCATTTTCTATTACTATTCTAGTGAATATGTTTCACCAGAAACAGCATAAATTCAGCACACAGATCTTTTATTCAAACTCACATCAGGATTTACATGCTTGCGACAAATGTGATTACTTTGTTTTAGTCTGCCAGTGGCATGATGGCTCAGCCTGCATTACGATAAACAAGTATTGCCCTGACACTGTTCTATAACTAACAAGAAAGTGTGTCTAAAAAGAAAAATGTTTATCTAAAGATTAGATAAATAAAAATGACAAAAATCACACTCACAGATGAATTAGTAGGTTGATATAAAGAAGTTTCCAGTAGTCTATTCTCAACTTGCTAACATATTAAAAATACAATCAACTCTTCTCCAGGGTTGTGCTTGATCTTAATTACCTAACGTGATTAATTCTCTGCTTTTTTTGTTGTTCTTGGCAAAGAAAACAGATCAGGGGTTCATTTGTCATGTTCTAGCATGGAAGAAATTATAAGCACTGCTTATATTGTTTAGTTTTCAGCATCTAAATTTTGGTATCAATCAGGGGTCTGATTCCTATATACTTGAGGCAAAATGAGGTCCCTCTTCAGACAGTAGATGTAAAAAGGAAAATACTTACATAAAATGACATTAATTCAAAAGTGGTTCCATTAACTGCTTGCAGACAAATTACAGACAGTGATTCTCATAATCTTCAGTATAGTCTAAATAACAAATATATTTCTAAAAAACTTTGTATGTTATTAGCTAATAAAAAAAAAAGGATAAATCTAAAATTGTTTAGAAGAATGGCTTACTAAGTTGTCATGATTACTAACTAATGCTGTTGCAAGCAAATTTTCAGTTCTGTTTTATGACAGGGAGAAATCTTGTTCTGACTAACTCAAATATGAAATGACTTGGACTGTCCTTCATTATTATCAATGGGAATGAATATTTTAAATGAAATTTTATCCACAAAGGAGGACTTACAGTCACATATTCATATTTTTGGCTTTGTGGTGCTATTACAGTTGCGATGGTTTAATGAGGACAGAGTTGAGATTTGCAGAAAAAGACTTTTTTTTTTTTTTTTTTTTGGGTAGACAAACTGGTACACTTAGAATAAATGGAGAAGCTCTAGTGATCACCATCTTGCTGAAAGAACATTTCAGCAGAAAGACACTGCAACTTTTCCACCTACATCAGCATTTTTAAGGGCATTTTCTTTTTTTGTAAGACTTCCACTATGGTTTTAGATTCTGTATATTGTCAAATTACCACTAGTGTGGAAGAGTAGTCTTTCACCTTTCTAGATAAACTGTTTTGCAGATTGGTAAGAGTTCTAAAATAGCCATTTTCAGTTCAGCAGTTCAGTGACTGTCTTTTGGTGCTTCATCTTTGATATTTCATTGCAAGTTGGTACATATATGTAACACAATATCCCATTACCATAGAACCATACACAACTGTTATAACAGTTCTCTGAACAAGGACTGAATATTGTAGGAGCTTCCAGTAATGATAGGAGCCATTTTGTCTGTGCTGAAGAGTTGTCATTTTGGTAGAACTGGATGTAGCTTCTCAGTGCTCAACACCAAGAACATGCAAAAAGTCCAAATTTATTTTGCTAGAAAGCAGCTTGAAGCTAAATTTAAGTAGGAAAAGTCAAAAAAAAAAAAAAAAAGGAAAAATCACCTTGAAACTCCTCTTTGAGCATCATAAAATAAATTAAAAATAAATACAACGATTGCATCTAGGTTGCTGTCTAGCTGCACGGCGTGTTACAGAAATCCTTCTCTTTATTTCTAATTCGTCAGTTACATCTTTTGAGGCTTAGATGTTACCTAATGTTATTACTCATCATGGATACTAAACATAATTGAAGTATGTCCAAGAAAGTCTCAAGAAGCAAATGCCGAACTTGAGGCCAAGGGAGAGTTGTTTGCAAATTGAAGGAATACAGCATCAAGATAATGAGCAAAGGATTAATCATTTTCATCTGCAGTGTCCCAAGGAGGGTGAGAAGTGCAAGAGAAAGCCAAAATTGTTGCATGTTAAGTACTGAACTAATGAAAGCTGCCATATCACAATTTCTGATACGGGTGGGTTTGGCTGCTACTTTGCATCTGGTGTATAGTTAAATCTGCATGTTACTGTGCCTTCCTGAAATCTGAGTGAATATAATCAAATACAAATGAGCCAATTACAAGTTCTTTGGAACGCTCATTTCAGAGAGTTCTGTTTGTTCCTGAACTAAAGAAGTCATATTCTCCATTTATCTCCCTTACATACTGATTGCATCAACCCTTTGGCTAACATTTTAAACCAGGCAGTTTATAAAACAGAAATGGCATTACCTTTTACACTGGGATCTAAAAAAAAAGCCTACCATTAAAAAAAAAAAAAAAAAAAAGGCAAACAATGCTGAGGGAATTATTTAACCCAAGAAAATGAAAACCAAGTAATGAGAAATAATTGCTTAGAAATTACGTATATTGAAATTGCTGTATGCTGTATATTCTTTGCAATCCTGAATCACACTTTCTATTCATCTTTGTGTTGGTGCAGCCCTCAAAGAAAAATACTATTTCAATTTTCCATTCTATATTCTAGGTTCATATTGGAAACAAATGTGAACCCTCTTTAGAATAACAACCTTCTGTTACTTTTTCCATAAGCCTTTTTTTTCCCTTTCCCCTTTTAAGTCTGTAATTCTTTCTGTCTGCTTTTATTAAGTGTGTGAAAAGGTAGGCAGGCTGCCCAGGTCATGGAAATTAAAGTTCTCTAAGTAGCTCAGGTGGTTGCCTGAAATCCAGAAGCTCAATACCTAAGGAAGAAAGAATACATGACAGGATGATTCCACTTTGTATAGGAAGAAATCAAGGACATGTCCACATACTGGTCTCTCTGTACACTCAGCTCTGAAGTCTATTTACCATGCTGGTAAAATGAGGAGGGAAATTCATGTCAAACATTTTGTTTGGCATGCTGTAGAGAAAGGAAAAAAGTCACACAACCCCACTTTTTCATTGATATGGAAAGCATAACAGAGCTGTGTTTTTTAAAAATGCTGTGTGTTTGTGTAACACTGGGAATAAGAATTATGTAGACATTTACAGCTATGACTCTATGACTATGTAGTTAACATAATTTTCTCTGTGGTTCCCAGACACTCTTAGTAACAAAATGGTACACGCAAATCTAAAATTTTGGCGACAAAAATCAAGAGACCAGACAGACAAAAATGCCATCAAACTTTCTGTTGCCAGGCAGAATGCACATAGCATTTTGTGATAATCAGTCAAACACAGTTTCACAGCCTTTTTAGTCTTGTGCAAACTGTTTGGAAGGCAGTTGATTTTATTTCATTTTTCTTTATTATCACTCTTTGGATTTTTATCTGTCTTAATTAATTCATACATTCTAATAATGTTCATAGAAGAGAAAATTGCAAAATTATACATTTGGGAAAAAATCTCACAATTATGCAAGTCACTTTAAATTAAAAAAAAAAAAAAGCTTGAAGCTTAAAGTTTGTTCAAAAAAAGAACAAACTTCAAAAAAAAATGTTTCTTATATGTTTTCTTCTGTCTTTCATAAGCACCATTGCATATTTGTCCTCTGTGTGCTTGACCACTTACAGTCTGTCCGCATTTTCGTCTTCAGATCAAGTTGTTCTGGCTTGAGACTGCCTAATTTGGATTGCAACATCCTGTGGAAAGGTGCTTACTTTTTTTACCCATTAGATTTGATAAATGAAAGCAATTGAAATATTCAGTTTTGAGTTTTTTAAAACTTTATCTAATGTTTTACTTGACATTATGGGCTCCCCTAAAGAACCGTATGCCATTTATTTCCTATTACTGCATTTGAACCCACATACAAATATCTAAGACTGATCCAAAATAATCAAATACTGCAAAGAGATCTGAGTGCATTTTAGATGGCCTGTGATCAGGGCCACAAGCCACTTTTTTGCTGGGATTCCACATAGGCTGATACTTTTATCTGGACTAATATCCTTTTTGCTTGATGGAAATCCCACACTGATATAATGATCTATGAAGGAGAATCAGGAGTAAAAGTGCAAAAATATAGGATTAAAATCTACTCAATAATGATGCTGGAATCCTAACAGAAACACACAGACCCAAAAAAATACCCAATGGGAAATGATACAGGGGCTGATAATTGATCATTAAGTGTTTTGAAAATAAAGACAAATAGTCTGTGTTTGGTCTGGTGAAAAACAAAGTGGCTGAGTGAGAAAACAGGGTGTGACAGAGTTCAAACAAGAAGCAAGCGTAATTGTCTTTGCAACAGTCTTTGGATAGAATAATTGTCAATTTTGTCAGTAGGCACATAGAACCAAAGATTCATCTATGAAATGACAGTGATAAGGGGCAAAAAATAGGGGCTCGTGTTTCTTATTAAAACAGAGTTTGATACGTACTGAAAATCTAGATACCATGTACACACAACATAATTACATAATGCAGGTCACTACGCATCCCTCCACTTTAAGTGACAGAACATTTTCTCCTCCAACTTTCCCAGCTTTTTCGCTGCTGAAAAATTCATGTACTCTCTTCTTCATATGAAAAGTTTTGATTTTACTTCCAGTAAAACTATGTGGAAGTGTTCGTAAAAGAAATGACAGAACATGCAATATATGCTACGTTTCAGTATTCATTTTATTAGTACCTGATGCAAACTTTTGTTTTAAAGTAGATTAGAATTTCAAAATGCTGGGCTGGGCTGAAATTGCATTCCTTCTAAGTTTGGGGTGTTTAAATTTAGTCGTGTGGTGTGAGACATTATGTGACACATTGGTGAAATTTAGACACAAGATTTTGTCTAAAGCTAGTTTCCCAACCTCTATCTACTTTCCTTTCTTGAGATCTAGTTAGGTAGATATTTCCATTTTAACATTAACAGTGAACTGAAACATGATCAATTTATACCATAATAATATAAATCCTCTCCCCAAGGAAAAAACAGTAAGCCTAATATTTTTATTTTTATAGAGGCAAAACTTGATGATTTGCACAGAATTTCACATGCTACTTCTGAGTTTGCTTAAAGTTGAATGCTAGAAACTAAACTCCAAGATAGGAAATACCATATAAATAAAAAGAAAAAAAAAAAAAAAAAAAAGAAAAGAAAAGGAATTTTCATTCTTCCAGACTGAAAATGTTAACTTTTTGGTGAGTCATATTTACAAGGCATCAGTATCTTTTCGTTCGTGCCATGAACTGAGAGTAGATAGAAAGATACAGGTATGTGACAGCATAAATGCGCTAAATACTGAATCAGCCCAGGGTATGTACAGGTAGAAGTATCTTTATTTAAATAATAATTTTGAAAAAAGTCAAATTTGTTAAAAACATTTTTCACAACATTTCCCTATAGCAGTACCATGTGAGGCAATTCTGTAACAAATGTTTAGCTTCTGTAAATCTTTTTGTTTTAACCTAAGTAAAAAATAGTAAATTAGCACACAGAGATGGTCTACTTTAGTTGAAGTCAAAAGTAGAACTCACACTGATCTTAATTAAAATCATAAAAATCTTCCTCTTTATAACAGAATCCTCCTTATGATCTCATTATATGTTAGTGTCACAATAAAGACTATGAATGGATCATAAAAATACAGCTAAGCACAGAAGAGTGAAAAGTAGTCATTCTTGTACACAGCAAAGTCAATGGATGTCTAACTATTTAGCAGATGAAGACTCAGCTCTTCAGATCAAAACTCTTATAGATCTCATTAATAACACAACAGAGAGAACAGCTGATGGATTCCCTTGAAACCATATCAGAATGGGTCAACTCACTCTCCTAAACAAGGCAAGAAAATAGTCACCAGCTGAGTAAAGAGAGTGGCTGACATAATGATAGATAGGCAGATGGTTTTACTACAGAAAGAATGACCTGTCCCCAAACAGCAGAACACGGTCCTCAAGCATAAATATATTGACCCAGCCCGCAACAGAAAATAGATAATAAGCCAGTTGAAACTGAAGGCCCCACAGCTGTTTGCTTTTTTTTTTTTTTTTCATATACTTTCAGCTATTCTCTCCACTGAGGAAAGAAAAATAACTGTTAATAACTGAAACTAGGACAAATGGTTTTGCTAATTCCAGAGCCTGTTTTTCCATCTATCTGACCCACATCAATAACTTTTTAAACTTTTATCCAATCCTTAACAAAAGGTACAGGAAGGGTTTCAGTCTCATGGATATTCTTTCCTTTTAATTATATATGAAAGCTTCTATACGGGTAGATAAGGTAAACTTTGAGAAAAAAAAATTGCAGTCTCAGTTCAGAAGTTCTGCTTGGAATGCACAAAAAGCAACATCAGTATGCTCTACATCTTTCCCAGATGATGATTTGATGGTGCAGAATATACCTCTGAGTGTGTTGGAAGGGATATTGGAGCTGTGATAGGAAGAATTAGTGAAATTACTGTAGAATAGTTCTAGGCAAAGAAAATGTCAAGTAAACTGCTGAAGTTATTTTAACAGAAAATTTTATTGAAAGACACAGATTCTTAGAAAATAAGATTTCATTTAGTCCTCTGCTCATAGTGCATTTTGCTCTTAATTTTATTTTTCAAAACAAACAAACAAAAAAAAAGAATAAAAATAAAATTTTTGGGGGGTAAAATTTCACTTATTTTCATCTTTATGTGGATTAGATTGATTCTGAAACAAAATCAAGACTTCAAAACAAAATTTTAAATAAGCTTTCAGGTGAAAAAATTGAGGTATGTTTCTCTCATATTCTTCTTCTTTGTCAAAAAATTTAACTTATTCTAATAATTTGGACAGAATCTAATCTGACCTGACATGATCATAACACTAGAACATTACACATAAAACACTGTAAAGTGTCACCTTTAAAGAAAAATTGTACTAAAAAGAGTAACAATAGGTCTCAAGTGTTAAATACATGCACATGTTCATATAGTATAAGCATGCATACAAGAGAGATAAATGGTTTGAGAAAAATGCATTGAATCATTTTTCATGGCTGTATAACTATGTCTGCATTACATGGAAATCTGAACCTTTCTTATATTGTCTGGAATATATTTCATTAGAGTCAGGATAAAAGTTCAGAGTTCTCACACTCACTTCACTGTAGCAGACCACAGTCTCTTTTTCCTCCCTGGTTCCTTGGGCTCCTGATGTGTTTCTCACCTCAGTCAACTGCCATTCCCAGTTCTTTTATTGATTTTTCTCTACCAATAGTTTCCATTCAGTTTCTTCCAGCTACTTCTTATCTGCCTGATTTCATCTTGTGAGAAGCCTTTCTAGCACACTGAAGAGGCTTCACTTGAAGCCATCATCAATATATTCATGGAACAATGACAGGAAAGTGGATCAGGGACATGATGAGCATGTCTGACAAGAGGAACTGCCAGCCAGAAGGGAGTATGAAGACACTGCAGTAAACTGTTGTTTTTTTTTTTCTCTAAACAAAATTCCTCTGGCAGCCCTGGATGAGAGGAATGTTCATTAATTAGCATAGAAGATGACTGCCTGCTTTAGTGAAGGGCAATTCTACACCATTCAGATAAGGTTTTGATTCCTCTCCCTGAAGCTACAGCAGCAAATTTGGATTCAATAGTCGTAACTTGTGATGAAATGAAGCAGAGCCTATTTTAAATGCTACAGGAGTGTAAAAAAGAACAAGCTTTGTGCTACTGATTCAAAATAGGCTGAATACGTTTGGTTTTTTTTTTTAGTTTTCTGGGACACAAGAGGAGACAGTACCATAGAACCATGAACAGTTTGGGTTGGAAGGGACCTTCAAAGGACATCTAGTTCAACACCCCTGCAATGAGCAGGGACATCTTCGACTAGATCAGGTTGCCCAGAACCACATCCAGCCTGCCCTTGAATGTCTCCAGGGATGGTACACCTACCACCTTTCTGGGAAACCTGTTCCAGTATTTTACCACCCTCGTTGCAAAATATTCCATCCTTGCATCCAGCCTTTTACTTTGAAACCATTAACATTGCTTTTACTTTAAAACCATCGCCCATCTCCTGTCACAACAGGCCCTGCTAAAGAGCCTCTCCCCATATTTCTTATAGGCCCCTTATAAGGACTGAAAGGCTTCAGTGAGGTCTAGCTATGATTTTAAGTACCAGGTACATGGCAGCCTCTTATTGAAACATTTGCAACAGTATCTCAGTCACAGACTTGCAGGTGGTTCTCAGGCTGCTCAGAATAGGCCTTTGCACTGTTAGAAACTTGAGACATTGAAGGTTAATATTCCAAAATGAGGTAAAACCAGCTCATAAATCTTAGCTGTTCCTTGTTAAATAGCGTTTATTATCTGGTTGGATGTTTGATGAAAATGGTAATCTCCAAATAGATGAATCTAGAAAAAAATGTGCCAAACGCCAAAACATCATTTAAATATACGAGTCTGAACTACTTTGAGTTTTCTTGAAACATTTTCTAAAACATTCTTAATATATATAGGCGCAGTAAGTTTAGCTTAGCACCCCATGTGGATTTTAATTATATGAATCTGAAGCTACTATTTATACTATGCACAAAAGATTTTTTGTCTTTGTTCTTGAACACATTCTAGCCTGTGAAGTTTTCTTCTCAGAATTATCTTCACATGTCTTAAATTACTGTGGAGGAGTGAAATGTACTCAGCAAGATGTAGAACTCATATCCACTACCCGTGTTTTTAGTATGGTACATATATTAAATCACAGTAGTTTAGAAGCCAGAAGATACTTCTGATAGGTTTCTGCTAATGCAAGCTCGATTCCATGTCCGTATTTTTCTTCATTGAAACAGTAAGCCTCCAAACTCTGCTTGAACTCAGACCCTCATAATAGTGCAGTAAATATTTGATGCAATCCATCCTGTTCATATTTAATTTTTATTTCTATTTTAATTTTACAAATTTTATTATCACCTACAACCCAGTTAAGCAAGAAAAACTGTGACTGGTTCTGTTCTTTAGTCAGGAATCTGAACTCTCTTAAGCATAGTCCAGGAAAAGTTACCTCAGAAAATACTATTTCACCCCCTAACATTTTTGTCCAAAACCTCTGAAAACCAAGAAGACAAAGTTCTATATTCTGATCAATAATTCATGTTCAAAAGGTTATTTCAATAGCAAGATACCTGACATTAGCAGTGTTTAAAAAGTGTTTAAAAAGGTGCATTATTTTCTCAAGTGTATTACATTTAAATTAATTTCTTAATGTAAAAATGAGATATATTTCTTAAGATCTAGTTTTCCAGAAGAATTATTTTCAGTTCTGCAGAAATGTGAAAAAAATAGAAGGTAAATTCTTCTGTTAAGCAGCAGCCTTACACTGGAATTAACTGCTAAACTCATGTTCCAGTATTCTCTGATCAACACAACAAACTTTTTATGCATGTTAAAATCCCATGACTTTCTTCCAAGAAATGTAAGTACTTCAGCTCACTGAAATCAGGCTAAATATATTTTGCAGCTCTAATCACATGTCATAGAATCATAGAATCATAGAATAGTTAGGGTTGGAAAGCACCTTAAGATCATCTAGTTCCAACCTCCCTGCCATGGGCAGGGACACCTCCCACTAAACATGTCAGCTAAGGATCTGTCCAACCTGGCATGGAGCACCGCCAGCAATGGAGCATTCACAGCTTCCCTGGGCAACCCATTCCAGTGCCTCACCACTCTTACAGGAAAGAATTTCATCCTCAGATCCAATCTAAACTTCCCCTGCTTAAGTTTGAACCCATTACCCCTTGTCCTATCACTACAGTCCCTAACGAAGAGTCCCCCCCGGCATTCCTATAGGCCCCCTTCAGATACTGGAAGGTTGCTACGAGGTCTCCACACAGCCTTCTCTTCTCCAGGCTGAACAGCCCCAACTTTCTCAGCCTATCTTCAGATGGGAGGTGCTCCAGTCCCCTGATCATCCTCATGGCCCTCCTCTGCACTTGTTCCAACAGTTCCATGTCCTTTTTATGTTGAGGACACCAGAACTGCACACAATACTCCAAGTGAGGTCACACGAGAGCAGAGTAGAGGTGCAGGATCACCTCCCTCAACCTGCTGGTCACACTGCCGTTGATGCAACCCAGGATGCGGCTGGCTTTCTGAGCTGCAAGCGCACACTGCTGGCTCATGTTCATTTTTTCATTGACCAACACCCCCAAGTCCTTCTCCACAGGGCTGCTCAGACTCTCTTCATGTCTTTCTTCATTCTTTATCTGCTTGAGCTGTAAAATACTTTCAAATACCTTCTGTGTTTTGGTGCCAATCTCAGTGAAATGGTCTCCAGAATAAGTTTCTACTCAAACACACAAAATAATGTAGTTAAATGGCATCCAGGTTCACCTGAGAAACACACACAGGGCAGAAAAGACCAGACTATTTGGTTATTAGTCATCACTTTTGATCATTACTCATGAAAGAAAATTGCCTCCCACTTTTGGTACTAAGGAGAAGCAAAGGGGTTTTTTTTGAAAAATGCAGTCTAGGTTCCCCCAGATTATGTTAGTGGATAATAAAATAGCATGATCCGAAGAGGTAAATCCAAAATCCACAAAGGGAGATATTTGAAAAAAAAAATACCTTGTTATTTTGATTGGTGCACTGAATTGTGAGGAAAGTGAAGTGAAAGGAAGTGAAGGGGAAAGGAGCTAATCCAGAACTGGCTGAAGAGTGTTAGTCTCAAAGGTAGACAGCTATGCTGTAAGGATACAGTATATCTCCTGAACAGAGCTGAATAAGGATTTAACAGACATTTGCAGTCATTTATAATTGTTGAAGAATTATGCCACTTATGATGTCTAACAAGGTAAGAAGCTAGTTTGTTAACCTCATGGGACAGAATGTTCTAGCAGGAAAGCACTATGTAGACAGTTTCATTCTATTCTACAAATACTGGATTTGCCTTCATTTGTATTCTAAGAATACTGAATGAGCCCATTGTAATGGTGCTGAGCTCTTCTGATGAAGTTGAAAATGCAGCTGTTGTAACACATTTTTCTGTGGCTTTGTAAGCCAAATCTGAGCACAGCTTTAAATAATTCTCTTCCCTTCTACTTTATTTGCATGTCTCTTAATTATACCTGAAAATAAGTGTGTACGAAATATATTCAGCTTTCACATCTTATTTTCAATTGAATTTGGAGTTCTGTGATTATTTTATTTGAGTTATCTGACATATTTAGACTAACATGAAGTGAGGAAGGCAACACCTATAGCTGCCATAGTGTTTTCACTTAAAGATGTGTCATGTACATGTCATGCAGCTAATACTGAGTTGGATGATTCCTAGTTTTGTTTAAAAAGAGGTATGAAACTTCCCATGACATCACTTTTTGTGGAGCCAGGCCTTCCCCTGAACATTCTGATTGATGGTTTTTATGCATAAGATCATTTATAATGATAATGTGAAGTAGTAGTTGTTACCATAATATTGGAGGTAATAGTTGTTACCATATTTAGTACAGGTGAAATAAAATAAAAAATAATAAAAAAAAAATTAGAAGGTTTTTTTTATATATATATTTTTATTTTATTGTTTGATCCTTTTCTTTTGTAAACTCACCAGGTTTGACTCCTGTATTCCATCTGCAGGTGAGCTGTTTTCACCAGCTACTATTGGAGGATGATTTGATGGGCCTCTATGCTCAATTGCTCCATAATACTTCTGTGAATAGTGAAAGAACTTATTCAGCTACATAAAAGTTGATTGGAAGACACTGGAGAACTGTCAGTTTGTCTTCACCCAGAGCTGATAAGCAACTAAGGCAAAGGACATGCCTGGATTCTAATATGCTGCAAGCTGTATCAGCAATTTTCACCAAAAGAATCACAAGATTTTGGTGAAGATTTCATATGTATAAATTAATATGCATTGGTAAGGTAGAGGAATTTTTGGAAAACAGCTAAGTAGGAAACTGAGCTAAATTGAAGAAACATCAGCATTGTAAGCCACTAAATCATTTGATTTCCCTTAATTTCCAAAATCATATTATAGCCAGGGATAAGAATATGTGGAATTTGAACAGAGGAAATCTTTGGTTTTATTTTATATACAACCTTTTCTTCAGATGCGTTCTCTATAGAATTAATTATCTTACAATCAAGAACCTGTACTGCTTGCTCAAAACCTCTTTGTTCATAGAAAAAGTGTCCCAAAATCAATGGCAAAATTATTGAGTATGAGAAAACAAAGACTCTGGTGATGAATTCTGATGAAGTAGAGATGAGTCCTTTCATTGAAGCAGGACATACTACACTCCAGTTGAAAGAAGTATGACATTTCCCAGGAAAATAATTTATTGTTCTGAGCATAAAAATAAGGTATGTCCAGACCACTGGGTGACACTATTTTTGCATTTGAAACTTTTATTCTGTGGAAATATTTCTAGCAAATTACACCCTTTTGGAAGACAGCAAACTGTTTGAGTTGGAAAACTCATCCATAAAAATAAACACAATCTGGCCATTGTCTCTACTTTTTCCTTTGCTATTCACAGAAACTGGGAGACGTTAAGTGTTTTCACAGGAGTGGAAGAATACAAGTCAGCTTTTCACCACTTATGATTAGGTCTTGAAGTATTGTCAGGGAAATGAAAATCATTCCTTTCACCAAGTTTTGTAGGCAATCAAATTGCATAATTCAGGATTTCTTTGTTATGATACTAATCTGATGTGAACCTATGAAATACCATTTAGTGCTTTGTATTCATTACTTTTGCCATACTCTATGTGCTGCAAAGATCAAGGAATGATACATGTTTGTGTTCATTAGATGTGACTTTTAAATCTACTAAAAATACAATTCAGTCAGAGATGACAGAAGCCTTTGAGGGGATAAAGAAATTGTTGACACTGTGTCTGAAATAAAATTAGAGATTTTAAAAAGAGTGGGTAAAATCAGCATCTGCCTCCTACCATGTCTTTACCAGGAAAAGGAAGAAAAAATGTTTGTAATCTTTCCAAACAGTGTTCAACTTGTAGCCCATACATAAAAATTCTAGAGGGGCTTCTACAGCTTAAAGCACAGGTCCATAGTTTTTTAAGGTCAAAAAGAACTACCATGATCATCTTATCTCACCCACAAAATAAGTTAAGCTATTAAATTTCACCTCTCATTCCTGTAAAAGGGCAATTATTTTTTCCAGCTATGTAAGTGACTGTTTTTGAGCCAAATGTGAATTGCTTTGTTTGTCCTTGGAAAGACCCTCTAAAAAAGGTGCTGCTATCCTGCTATGAACTGGTTCAATTTATTAAATCCATCTGAGTTGCCTGCTCCTTCAGTGAGATTGCTTCATTCCTTCAGGTTTCTACCACAGCATATGAGCAAAAGGATTGATTATATCCCTGAGGAGAAAGAAAGCCCATGCAAAGGTGGAAGTTATATGATTGCATCTATCCTACTCCTACCAAACCAACAGCTCAGCTTAACAGAACCCTCTATCAGGCCTGTGATGTTAAGATTTATCTGCATCCATGTTTTGCCGCAGTTCAATGATATCGGTATAGGAAAAGAAAACATTTTCTATTATCAGATTTCTGCTTCCTGCATTTTTAGAACTCTATAATCCCAAACATATATTATACATTCTTTCAGTCAAATATACATATAGGTAAGCATACATTGCCCAAATATTTTGCTATTGCTGTTTCTAAATAGCTTTAATGCCCTAAACCTTAAATATATAGAGCAGGGGGTAGGAAGTCCTTGTTATTATTATGTTTTATCCGTTTATAAAATTCTATTCAGACAATTTTCCATGAGCTTGGCATATTTCTTCCAGAAAAAAACAAAAATCAGTGTTTATGAAGGTTGCTGGATGTCCTCAAATGTTGATAAGCTGTCATGATGGACTTGGTAATTAGGAGAGGTTAAATTTCTTCCTACGGATTTAAAATTTAACATTCCTGGGATTACCTTTGAGTGTAATAATTTGATTTAAAATGCTATAAGTTGCTTTGTGCATATGTATGATTTCAAGTGCATGAAAGGCATTATTGAAGTCCATGAAAACATTTGTGCACCTAAAATTACATTTAAAATTACCAAAACTTTGGGTTTAAGCTCTACTTTGGCACAGGATAAGCAGGCAAATGATGCAGGCATTTGACAAGCAACTGATATGACAAGACACTGTGCTAATTTGTATAGCTTGTATGTAAAACAAATCACATCCTCTGTACAATACACACACAGAGGGAATTTCCTGTATGTGCCATCTGGGGTGACCCTGATAAGATTTCTTAGCAGAGCTTTCTCAAACAAGTCTCTCTGAAGCTGGACACTTGTGCCATTACCTGACTTGCTCCTGAGACTCTGCAACCAAATGCCCAGGATACACAGAGAGATGCACAGATCTTTGACTTTTTTAATAAATATAAACAATGCTCCCTTACATGGTTGTTGGGGAGGGGGGTGGTTTGGTGTTTGGGTTTTTTTATGATTACTTGATTGTATTGCAGGCAGATGGATAAGTATGGTAGCTACATCCTGTTAATCAAGGGCAAAATGAATGCTACTAAGAAAGCTGACTCATTCTGATTTATGAGCCATCTGTCTCTATCTTCATTATCTATAGTCCTCTTCATCCTAGAGCTGGACCAGCCAACAGAGTCATCCAGTTAGTCCAAGAAACAAATTCCTCAAGAGCTGGCTCATACTTGTGCTCTCAACAGCTTAAAATTTCTGGTTCTAAGAGCACTAAACAGTCTTTATCTGATACCTTGTGTATCCATAGCACATGGGCACCTCAGAATAAATAAATCGTATCATATCAGGTTTTGTTTCATTTTTAGACACTCATGTTGTCAGCAATTAATGGAAAGATTTAAAGTCATAAAGATGTAACAGGGCAAATAACAAACTAGTGATCAACCTGCTGCAGAAACAAAGGACTTCTCCGTCTGGTAATTTTTGAATACTGATACTCAAACAATAATTTTGCCTCATCTGGTAAATAAACTTTTTTACCTGAATGGCTATAAAAGTCCAGGTATGCCAATACCAAATAATTTTGGAATTATAACTGTTGGCTGAAGAAATCTAAGTCCTCAGATTTGTGTAATTTCTCCACTTAAAGTTTGTTATCACTGAAGAAACAATAAAGTAATGATCTTGTCACCAGCTTGTCAGCTTTGCCCTTTTAGCTGGTGAACGGCAAAACAAATCATGCTAGTAAATACTTTGATTATAGCAAAAGCTCAGGAAAATAACATGTTTTCTGAAATAAGAATTAGGTATTTCTCTCAAGAAATAGTAATACTGGTTTTATTTTATTTATGTGATTTATATTGTTCAGAATTACTAAAATGTGTTGAAGAGCAACCCAAGTAATTTTGAATAATATAAATACTGTAGATGGCTAATTTGACCACTTCATTTTATTTATTAATAATTTCCAGTTACAAAACTGTATCTTATATTGCTTGTAGCGAGTTATGGAATGTTCTCTCAACTGCAGTATTGTACAGCATCAAAAAAACAAAAGAATATTTTAATAATATGTGTTTAATAAAGGTAAGGTTAGTATTTCAAATGTTCTGAAAGTGAAGATAACTCTTTTGCTTTTCACAAAAACTTCAATACATTGTTTTACCCTTTTTTTTTTTTTTTTAATTTCTACACTTTTCCTTGCTTGTGTCTTTGTCTGGAATGATGATTAAAATTACCAAAAATAGAATGAGATCTCTCATTATTCTTCCCTAATAAAAACTGAGAGATGTTGCAAAACCTTCTTCAATTTGAGGGTGCAAGCTGATTTCAAACCAAAATTTTGAGTAAATTAGCGATAAGTCCAAACCTGGGGTGCTTTCCTAATCAGAGCTTCTGTTACTGGATGCACATCCACCATACACCGCCAGCAACGAAACTCAGTGAGCTGGAGAACAAACTGTTATAAATTTGCTTGTTCATATAGCTAGAATGGGTATTAGTAATCTTCTAATCTGCCTTTCAAGGCCTTCTGATAAATTCAAAAGACTCTGAAATAGATACAGTTGTCTGCAAGTTGCACTATGCCCACAAATTTTTTGCTGACTCTTTTTGAAGGAAAACCCTTTAAAATACTGAGAAAGGGAATGGAAAAATTTTCCTCTCCTTAGGAACAAACCATGCATCTAGCTAAGCACACCTCTATTTTTAGAGAAGTGTTCTCTGGAAACACTTCTAAGACTTTTTTAGTCATAGTTTAGCTGAATAAAATATACAGGCAGTACAATTTGAGGGGGTGCACATGACAGGGAGTTTTACTTTTTTTTCCTGAACATGCCAATTATAGTAAAAAGACCTTCCACTCTAAGTCAGATGATTTCTATTTTTTGCTCCTTGATATAAACTTCCTTTGTAACTAAAGGAGTTTGATTTCTTCGTGTATCACCCCACTTTCTGCAAATGAGTATAATAAAATCTCCTTTCTTCTCTACATTGTTTATTTTTCCTTTCAAACTAGAAAATATTTTGAACAAAGACTTACCCACTCTATGAAAAGACACTAAATTTTCAGTTTAGGCCTCAATCTTCTTCAATAAGAACAATAATAATTATAATAATTCAGAATCTATTATCTTTATCAGGAGTCAGAGAGAAGAAGCTCTTCATTCAGTTAGACTGTCTAAAAGGATTTCCCCTTGAAATGATTTGTTTAATAGGCTGGGGTTTTGTAATTATTTCCCTCAGGGATTGTTTGTTTGTTTGTTTTGTTTTGTTTTTTTCCCAATGAAATCTTGTGTTTGTTTGTTTTTTCCTCTATTTCCTCATGCTTTAGGAAAATGACTTCGGTATGAAGGGTCCCACATAACTGTGGATAGAAATGATGATTCAGCTTTTAGGATATCATTACTTGAGAAAACAGTCGCGCAGCCTGAAGTTTTCCACAGTAACTATTGCTCATTATAATCCCCTTTAGAGAGCTCCTCCTTTTTTAGTGATTAAATTCCTTACATCGTTGCTCAGGCCCCTGTGCTCGATGAGAAGGGAGGGTGGGAGAGTGGGGGGCCCAGCAGAGCAGGTGGCCCTGCTCTGAAAGGAGAACCAGCAGCAGACACCCAAATTTAGGCCCGGGAAAGGTGAGTATGTGAAGTACATGTCTTCAAGACAGCAGGTAAATGTTACAGCCGGCACAGGACACTGGGGAGGCTGGATAGTGCTGTCTTCAGCAGGGACGGAAACAGCGTCGAGTTGGTGGAATAAGGCAGGCCCAGCCACAGGGAAGGACAGCTGGGCCAGGGCTAGCTTGTGGGGTGCTGGCCGCATGGTTACACCCAGGGGGATTGCTCCCTACTGTGTGTTGGAAGCCACCAGGGTCGCGTCAACTTTCAGTGATTTTCATAGTGTATTTATAAGGCTTGTTTGTATGCCAAAGTCATCTCTAATGTCCAGTGTTACAGGCATTCACTGTATCTTCTGAGTGTAATTTAATGTCCTGATAAATACAAGGACCATTTTTTTTCACTTCCATATAACGTGCAATGTTATGCTGTCCTTTGCTTGGTATACTTCATTTTGCTTACTTATCATCTGGTTTTCTGGTCTCCTGGCTGTTCATGCCCACATTGATCTGAAGTAATTTCAGAAGTGAAGTCCTGTGGGTGGCTTTAGATTTATAAAGGCAGAAATATGTGTAGACTGCAGTAGACCATTTCTTTTTCTAAGTCAGTAAAGTCCTCTGATGAAAAAGAAAAAAAATATATATCTGCTTTCTATGCACTGTATCTCTTCTTGCTAAATGCTGTGTTTATCCACAGTTTTGGGGTGTCAAGACTATGGAATAATGACTGCTATTCTATTTCTAAGGAAGTGCTTTTTTTTTTTTTTCCTCTCATTTTTAAAAATTTTTATTTTCCATTTTTCTTTACTTCCTCAACAGTTGTGTTAAAATGATCCATACCTCAGCTTCTCTTTCAAATGCTCTCTGATTCCACAGTGTGGATGTACTCCTGGGCTGTTGTTGAGAGAATATGCAGAGGTCTTCTGATGTTTAGATAATGGAGAGATCTGTTAACATAGCTGTTTCTCAGACAAATGCTCAGGGTGATTTACGGGCCATGAAATATTCTTTGAACAGCCATGTAGTGCAGGAGGACAGTGGTTTATGACAGACCTGATACTATGCCACTGATGTAATGAGGAATTTTGGTGATGATTGAGGAGAGGCAGCCTTGTATTTCTACACGAAACAGAGAAATCATGATTGCCAAAATCTTGCATTTACCGTCTTTAGCATACCTGCATCATTTCATGTCCCCTTAAAAAAAAAAAAAAAAAATCTTATTCCAATTCTTGCTTTAATTCTTAAATAGCACTTTCCTTAGCAGCAGTATTATTTCTAAAACACAGATTTGAGTATAATTCATAATATGCAGAAATGCCACTCTAAGGGAATCAAAGCATATAGATCACATTTGTCAGTAGAATAATTAGTATAATACTTATTTGAATGGACTGCAATTCATATGCATATTAGCATTGTTTATATATTAACAAATGTTATCCAGATCTCAGAATGTGCATTAATGTAGATTCACTGAGGGCAAGGGATTTGGCTCTGTTTACATAATGTGTCTGTCTAATTTTACAAATAGCTGCCTTTATATTCTCTTCATTAAAAAACAAAAAAACTAACAACAACAAAACAAAAAAACAAACCAACAAACACTCCCCAAAAACCCCACCAGAACAATTGATTTCAAATTAATTAACTTGTTATACGTCTTTAAGCCTAAGGCTCTTTTTTTCTCTGAAACCAAGAGTAAAAACATTAAAGAAGGACTGTATGCATAGCTAAAATTTAAGCCACAGAGGGTGACACAAAAATGAAACAAGTGCAGATGCCTACAAGTCCATGCAACAGAAACTTCATTCTCAGGCATTTAAAACCATTAATTAGAGAGTTAGGAGCAGACAATTGTTTCAGCTGGAGAAGAGCATATAACAATGTAGCCTGCTCAGTCTGAGTTAAAACATGCAAGTATTCCAGATTCACTTTCCTGCTTGTTAGTTTGGAAGCTGATGATGAATGAGATCTTAAGACTTCTTAATTACTTGCTCTTGTAGCATTTTAAGTATTCTGTATGGAATCTGGAAGAAGAAAGAATGGTTTAATGTAGTTGTGTAATAACTGAAAGCAAAGAGAGACTGTAAAAACACAAGCGGGACTGAAGATCTGAACTGTTTAGAAGGACTTGTCAGAAGTATTGTGCCTGAGCTGCAATTGAAGGCCATGAAACTTTGCAAGCATAGTCCTTATATTTCTTACTACTCTGGAGAGTAGTACTTACTACTCAGAAAGACATTCTCCATGTCTTTCTGTGAGAAAGGCCTAAAGGTCTTCCTTAGACGATTCATGGGTACGTGTGTCTCTAAGTTGGAGAGATATCAATTTGATAGGTGGACCACTTGGTGGATAAAGAACTGGCTGGATGGCCGCACGCAAAGAGTAGTGCTCAGTGGCTCAGTGTCCAGCTGGAGACCGGTAACGAGTGGTGTCCCCCAGGGATCGGTGTTGGGACCGGTCTTGTTCAACATCTTTGTGGGTGACATGGACAGTGGGATTGAGTGCGCCCTCAGCAAGTTTGCCGATGACACCAAGCTGTGTGGTTCGGTTGATACATTGGAGGGAAGGAATGCCATCGAGAGGGACCTTGACACGCTTGTGAGGTGGGCTGATGCCAAACTGATGAAGTTCAACCATGCTAAATGCAAAGTCCTCCACCTGGGTCGGAGCAATGCCAGGCACAGCTACAGGTTGGGCGGGGAGGAGATTGAGAGCAGCCCTGCAGAGAAGGACTTGGGGGTGTGGGTTGATGAAAAAATGAACATGAGCCGGCAGTGTGCCCTTGCAGCCCAGAAGGCCAACCGTATCGTGGGCTGCATCAAAAGGAGCATGACCAGCAGGTTGAGGGAGGTGATCCTGCCCCTCTACTCTGCTCTCGTGAGACCTCACTTGGAGTATTGCGTGCAGTTCTGGTGTCCTCAACATAAAAAGGACATGGAAGTGTTAGAACAAGTGCAGAGGAGGGCCACGAGGATGATCAGGGGACTGGAGCACCTCTCGTATGAAGATAGGCTGAGAAAATTGGGGCTGTTTAGCCTGGAGAAGAGAAGGCTGCGTGGAGACCTCATAGCAGCCTTCCAGTACCTGAAGGGGGCCTATAGGGATGCTGGGGAGGGACTCTTCTTTAGGGACTGTGGTGAGAGGACAAGGGGTAATGGGTTTAAACTTAAACAGGGGAGGTTTAGATTGGATCTGAGGAAGAAATTCTTTACTGTGAGGGTGGTGAGGCCCTGGAATGGGTTGCCCAGGGAAGTTGTGAATGCTTCATCCCTGGAGGCGTTCAAGGTGGGGTTGGACATAGCCTTGGATGGCATGGTTTAGTGGGAGGTGTCCCTGCCCATGGCAGGGGGGTTGGAACTCGATGATCTTGAGGTCCTTTCCAGCCCTTACTATTCTGTGATTCTGTGATTCTGTGTGTGTGTGTGTGTGTGCGTGTGTCTGATGCAGTTCTCCTAAAGGATGACAGGAGTTAGCAAGCCATGAAATTAATGGGAAGGATTTAAAGCAACTAGATCTTCACAGAAAACTGGAGATCTTCTTTCTCCTTAAGATAAGAGTCATTGTCAAGATGGAGAGAAAATACCTTGGCAAAGCAGAAAGCTGCCTTTCAGAGAATAACCTTTTATTATGACTTTGCTTTGTGATATCAGTGAGCTGATTATTTATCCTTGGCATGCAATAGCCTGAAAGGAACAGGACAGGCGATGTGATTTATGAACAGTTCTAACTTATGCCATACAGAGGGACCTTGACACACTTGCAAGATGGGATGCCAACCTAATGAAGTTTAACCATGACAAGTGCAAAGTTCTACAGCTGAGTGGATGCGTTCTCAGGCACAGCTACAGGTTGGGCAGAGAAGAGATTCAGAGCAACCCTGTGGAGAAGGACTTGGGGGTGTTGGTTGATGAGAAAATGAACATGAGCCGGCAGTGCACACTTGCAGCCCAGAAAGCCAACTGTATCCTAGCCTGCATCAAAAGGAGTGTGACTAGCAGGTCAAAGTAGGTGATCCTGCCCCTCTACTCTGCTCTCGTGTGACCTCACTTGGAGTATTGTGTGCAGTTCTGGTGTCCTCAACACAAAAAGGACATGGAACTGTTGGAACAAGTGCAGAGGAGGGCCATGAGGATGATCAGGGGACTGGAGCATCTCCCATCTGAAGATAGGCTGAGAAAGTTGGGGCTGTTCAGGCTGGAGAAGAGAAGGCTGTGTGGAGACCTCATAGCAGCCTTCCAGTATCTGAAGGGGGTCTGTACAGATGCTAGGGAGGGACTCTTCATGAGGGACTGTAGTGATAGGACAAGGGGTAGCTAGTCCAAACTTAAACAGGGGAAGTTTAGATTGGATATGAGGATGAAATTCTTTCCTGTAAGAGTGGTGAGGCCCTGGAATGGGTTGCCCAGGGAAGTTGTGAATGCTCCATCGCTGACGGTGCTCAAGGCTGGGTGGTGCAGAGCCTTGGGTGGCATGGTTTAGTGGGAGGTGTCCCTGCCCATGGCAGGGGGGTTGGAACTAGATGATCTTAGGGTCCTTTCCAACCCTAACTATTCTATGATTCTATGATTCTAACTTTACTTACAATTTGGCAGTTAGGAATGTTTCCCCTCCAACACTTGCTTCTGGGCAAGTGCTGCCAATTACACATAAGGTTTCCCATCTTCAGGACAATGAAATTAACATGGCTGGTTTGTGCACAAAGCTGCGTAATTTATTGTCTATTCTAAGTTTAGTCTCTACAGAAAGAGTAAAAATCAAAGAGGGAAAATAGCCAAATCTCAAACATAATTGACACTACTTCTGTCACAGACACATTTTCTGGAATGCGTTGGTTCCTATTTGCAAGGAGGTAATAGGACAGCATATTCATGTGGTCCATAAGCTTGACTCTTGAGTTCAAAAAGTAGAAATAATTTGAAGGTAGGCATAAGCCATTCTTTTATTTTGGTCATGTTATTCAAGGTAGAATTAATACATATTTTAGTGAAGATCTTTATGACCAGTATCTTAACAGCCAGTAGACAGAAAGAAACATTATGAATTTAACATCCATGATTTCAGTGGAAGAAAAATAAAGCTTTTAAATGGGAGGAATATGTGTGAGAGAGACACACATAGGTGAATAGAGATTTCTTTCAGCCAACAATTTACATTCAGAAACTCACAAAGAACAACAAAATATAAAGCAAGAAATATTCCCGTTGTAATGGTATTTTAATTAAAGGAGCAAAATGAAGACTAACAATAATGACAGTTAACAGAGAAAGGGATTAGATTCAGTGTCAAGAATATTTAAAATGTCCCCTACTTCAGCTTAAGAAGGAAAAGAAAAGCAAACCACCCCAAAACTCATACCTGCTCGTAGTTTTATGCGCTGCTTCTCTGAAATGTGAAGTTTTTTGCATTCTTCTCTCAATATTTATGGAAAATGTATACAGTTGTGGCTGCAAAGCTGTAAAAATCTGAAAACATAATATAAAACATTCCTGACTCTACTGTATCAGCAAGATACAATATGCATGCACACATGCAACTGCTAATCTTTTTAAATTAGATGACATGTTTGGCACTAGAGGCATGAGTAAGTGTTGTTGAGGACAAGTAAGGGCTCTCAAGTGTATCCAGAATGGCTATATTATGTGTATTCAGTAAAGTTCAGGGAAGATGACTTTGTCCAGGTGTTTAATGATGGAGAACAACATATTTCATTCATGTGAAGGGGAGTAAGACATCATTCTGTTAATGTGTAAAAATGATAAAATTAATAATTTATGTTAATTAGTTTGCACTGAGTGGGAATGAGAATAAAACAGGACCATAATATCGGAGCTGTTGTAATAGTACTTGGAAGACAGATATGAAAGAAATGCAGTAGCTAAAGCTTGAATGCGGAGTTGTGGTCCAAGGTTCTGGGACTTTCTTTTTTCCCACTGTTATTTTCTTTAGAAGTTTAAGTGGCAATCTGAAAAATAAAATACTTTTAGTGGGAAAGTATCCTATCAGTAATTCATGACATGTAGTATGAAGTCAATTTAAAAAATATTATTTGAAAAGAAGTTGGAACCACAATAAGCAAAACACAAAATACATGGAAGCCAGTAAGCCTGTGATCTTCATACTTATTTCCTCTCCAAAAATATGGAGTGTAAATCAAGCAAGGTGCAATAAGAATTTTCCCCTATAAAAATTTAGTACAGGCCAGCATTAAATCACCAGCTATCCTCAACTCTGACTGCAACCCTAGATCTACCCAAATCATTTCTCCTGGTTCCACAGAAAGCGAAGTATAAACCATGAGCCAAGCTAATGGTATAACAAAACCCTGGCCTAGTTTCAGAATTATACTTCCATTAGAAAAAAGGGCAGGGTTATGACTAGAATTTGGCTTCGTAAACCAGTGGCCTTCAGAGTAAAAGTAATGTTCTTTCTTGGTTACTTAACTTCCTATTTCCTCAACTGGTAGTGCTATATTTTATTTGCTGTTCATTCTTTCCCCCTCTCTCCTAAAATTTACTGTACTTTATCTACATATTTATTTTTGCTACTGAATAATTGCTATTTCATGCTGTAGGAAGCTTCAAGTCTATAAAAGCAACATTCTATGGCAATTTTAAGAGGGCATGAGCAAAAATTAATTCTTCCTGGCAATTTTATCATTAGTTTGGTTCTGGCATTTGAATTTCACCCTAATTTTTTTATAGGTTTATTCAGTCTTCACCTTTATCTTATTAAGGTATTGGAAGACTCTGCCAACAGTGTCAGAATTTACTTAATGCAAGGCTTCTTTTCATCATATGTCACACAAAATCTTGAATTAATGCAGTTGACATACTTCGAAACTAACTAGAAATGTTTTTGCTGTAAGAAAAGCTGGCTTGTAGTACTGTTATGTGGTAGTGCTGTTACGTGTTCCCTTCCCTGACACATTATGTAAAAAAAACCCATGATTTAAAAAGAAAATAACAAACAACCAAGGAAAAACACCCTAAGCCTCAACAACAACAACAAATAGAACACAAACAGCCCTCCCTGCAAACCCTTTGCTTTCTATTTAAATGAAGATACTTCCACACCAAACTGTCAATTTTATTTTCCCTCTTTGAGTCAGGCTGTTCAAAGGCCCAGGCACACCACATATGATGAGAACTTCAATTGCTAGTGTGATAAGGAAAGTAAATACAGCAAATAAGGCATAGCTAGTGGATAGGCAGAAGAGGTATGCAGTTATTTGACATTGTTTATATGTGTTTTATTGGGTCATTTGGCAAGTGCTCACATGATTTTGACATTTGTATGTTTATTTAGAAAATACATGTATATGCAGTTAGCTAAGAAAAAGAGAACTTCAAGTGAAGCACTGCTTTAATGCTTTTGTCCACTGTGTATTTCAGCAAATGGAAGGCAATATTTCAGAGGTCTTGGTGAATGTGTTTGATTTCTTCAATCTAATGAAAGCTCTTATCCAAAGTGTAAGATAACAAAATCTAACAGAACTATTTGAGAAATGTACTGAATGTGTGCTCATCCTCAAGTGACTGGTGCTGGCTGGGGAAAAAAAAAATAGAAGGCAAAAATATGCCACATAGGACCAAAAAACCTGTGAAGAAATAATGATTGTACACACAGAATCACTCTCTTCTTTTCAAGAACAAAAAATTTCTAACATTTTAATATAGAGTTGAATAGTAACTCTATGTTTACTATTCTACTCCTTCATGATCTTGGATAGTCTGCCTAAATACAGAAAGAAATTTTCTGTTTCTGTTTGGCTAAAGTATTTCTCAACTTTCTGTTGCGGAGTTTTTCTGCGTTGCATCTGGTGTTATTAAAGAAAAGATATGACTCAAAGCTGACTGCTTTTCTACAATGCCACTGCAGTTTTTGTACCTACGTGGTTCTGGGTTGCCGGCTGGGCTTAAACCATGACAAGAGAACATGTGTCTTAGAGGTGCACCATGCTGTGGGTGGGTCACGCTAAAGTGTGCTTGGCACTTTTTGATATCTGATGAACTGTAGAACCAGAGTGCAGCTCAATTACCAAGAGGACTAGCATAGCTTAGGGTGCTTTCTGGAGGAAAAACTACAGAGTTTCTTAACTTTGTACAGATGACCTACATCCTTCCAGTCTGCCGCGGTTAAATCTTTGGTAACCTGTAATGTCTGAAACCAGACATGCTTTACAATTGCTTTTGAAAATGGTGAAATAGGTTTCTGGGTCCACTAATGCTTGCACCTTTGTCTCCTTTACAACTGGCTATTCTTACTTGTAGATTTTTCTGTTTCCTCCTTTCACCTGTGCTTGAGGAAGTAAAGGAATATGTTTTTTATTATATGGGTTTTTATTTTGTTTTGTTTGGGTTGTTTTTTTTTTTTTTGTTTTAACTGGATTTCATCAATGATGACTCTGCAAGCCATACACATCTTGTGTTTATTTGAGGTCTTACCATGGGACTAAGATTGATGCTAACAAATTAATACTTCTGAGTATTCTTACTGCTGCCTGTGTATTCAAAATATGATATTACATTGCACTCATCAGAGAGCTCTAATTTTTTTCAATTCTTTAATGCTCTGCTAGCTTTGTAGAAGGATAGATCAAACTGACAGTTATATCCAGCAGAAGTGTATTGTCATCTGTAAAGCAAGTACTTTATTTGTGTCAAATTTCCACCCTTCCCTCCCTTTCCTCTGTATTTTTTCCTCCTATTTGACTCAAGTGGTCATTCCTCAGCAAAAATGAACACTTTTACCAGAAGTTAATGGCACTGAAAGTCTCCTGTGGTGGTTCTGTGGTGTAATAATTTGAAAGATACCTGAGGCACACACTATTATAAAAGCAAGCAGAAAAAAGTAGCAAGAAGAGATGGAAAAATAAAGTTGAAAAAATCTCTGAGATGACATGTTTTCTCATAGTTGTTACCAGTAGTGTGCTGTCTGCCAAGTAGAAAAATTTCAAAGCCCTGTTAGTAGCACTAATTTAATCCAGTGGTAATCTATGTGCCACTCAAGAAGGGGTCTTTTTTTAACATAGAGAGATTATTCTGATTATATAATTGAATAGCAGAATTCATTACTGGGAAATGCCACCTGTGGAGAAAGATTTGCTCTAAATCCATTTCTACTATAGAGTAGCAGATAGGTGCAGCATAAATCAAGCCATCATGGAAATTATAGATGGAATAGACCCAATAAACTGTGTAATCCATCCCCATTGGAGTATGATTGTTCCTTATAATGTATTTTGTATTGCCAGTGCAATTTGGAATGGCTCAGATGATGAGTATTTAGCTGCTTTTATAGGAAATAAATGAAATGACACTATACTGATCACAGGTGCTGACTGTGGCTGCTAGAAAAGTATTATTAAAACTAGCATTAACTGCTATTTCTTCAGTATATTGAAGTGCAAGATAATTTTCAAATATTCTGTATAATGCATTCTGAACCAAAAGAGCGAAGAAATACTTGCTTTTGAATCTTTCTAGGCCAAGTCTGACCTGGAAGCAAAGAAGAATCTGTTTCTACCTGAAGTGATAAAGCAATCTGACTAGAAAAAAAAGATACTTGAATTCTGCATTTCTCCCATTATTTACTCAAGTCACCCAAAATTCTAAGAGTCATCCATAAGTCAAAGTAGTCAAAGATTGTTTACACAACAATCTGTTGGTTAGCACACTTGCTTAAGAAGTGTAGGGCAATAAATTTTGCTCAGTTTAAGAATTATTCTTCATATCCCTGAAATAGAGAAGAAGAAGACAAGGTGAGGCCATTTTCTATGCCATTGTCTTGAAATGGATTCCTCCCATTAGAAATGTAAGTGTTACAGGACAGAGAGCTGGTAAACAAGCATTTGTATCTGTCTTCCCGAGTTTTATGCTTTCTAACAAGGGACAAGAACTGATCATCTATATCCTTGTTTCTAGGATTTTTGAGTCTTCTACACCTTTTAGTACACAAGGACAGATATGGTTAAATGTCCAAGGAAATGTCCTGGTATATAAAAGAGATATTCAATTACTTTAGCTGCTTCCTGAGTTAGAAATATCATCTAATAGATAGTTGGGATAGTTATTTGTCACAAAGATGGGTAGCAGCTGTCTAAACTGCAAATTAGAAACCAATTTGGTTGAGTAAGATCTCACCTAAAATGTGCAGAGAATACGTCTACTTAAAACAAAACAAATATGTTTACTCCTTTGCTGCCCGGTGTACTCATCTGGAAAAATAAAGTTCCTTCTGCAAACTTAAATGTAGTGATATTTTCAAACAATTCAATGACCCTGAAAAATGTGAAAATATTAATACACATAGAATCTTCAGTTCCTTTCACTTAAAATTTTAGGATGTATCAGTGGTTCAAGATTCCTGTAATTCTACCTAAACAAACAGTAGTAGTACAACTGTGGGGCTAAGAAAGAGGAGGAGAAAAGAATAGCAGTTTACTGAGTCGGGCACTGCAAACACAGATTTGGGTTTGTTTGCTTGTTCTTTTATTTTATTTAAAATAAAAAATCATCTGGAGGATATATTGCCTTCTCCAGGAGTACATGGTGACAAACAGAATAGGAGTTTTGGCTGTAAAAATTAAATTAAATTATTAGAAGAAAATTTCTCTGTTGCTAGGCTAAAGTTTGTAGACCATGTGTAAGTTTCTGTTTGTTTTTTTTTTTTCTTTTTTTTTTTTAAACTTACCACATCAAAAAAAAAGGGTATATAAATGTGGGTTTCTAAATCTCTAATTTATAGGTGTTTGCTGCTATCTGATAGCTTGCTTGGGAGCATATTCACACTCTTTCTTCACCACCACCATTTAATGAAAAAAAACCCAAACCTAAAAGTAACAAATATTCTATAAAATATATTTCTAGCTCATTCAGATAAAAAAATGCCTCTGCAAAAGGCAGCGTTTTCCATTATATGTTTAAATCTACAAACTGAAACTTCATCTTGAAGAAGCATGAGCTGTCCTTTTCCAATAAAATTAAAATAAACTTGTCTTGCTGTAAACCAAGAATTTGTTCTGAAAAGGAAATGGTGAAAATAGGACTGCTATATGCAACACCTTAGTGGACCTGATGGATAGTCTGGCGTAACATCCTGCCTGTAATTAGCCATGTCTATGTTAAGATCTTAGTTCTGATCAGTAGTTAATTTTTAAATAAATCTACTGACTGTGCTTTGATTCACATCACACCATGATCTCAAAGAACTTCCACAGGATTCCTTACAGTGAAACTAAACTGGAAGGGAACCTGTTGCATGCCAACCACTAATGCGCATTCACTCCTTTGGGGCCAGATTAATACATAGTAAAAACTTTGAAATATATATTGTACAGATACTGGGTCCTCAGCACTAGCTGTTCAGTCTGACCTGATAGGAGCAGACTGAAAATGTAGGATGTTGCCATGGATCAATACCCTGTTCTAAAAATTAGCTTTCAAGGAGCAAGGCATATACAGAACAACTTTCTCCTAGGTGTACTTTGAATTCATAGACTTCTTCCACCAAATTTCTGAGTGCACTGTGGCTGATTAGGTTCATGATGGTGTTTGTTATGATTTTTAAGTCTCTTATGAGATTATGGCTAACATAATGCTCTCTCTTAAGAGGGAAAAGAGATGAAGCCCGACATCACGGACAGGATGAACTCAGCAGCTTTATTGGGATTGGTCCATGCACTAAGGAACAATACCTCTCTCTTTGTGTGTGTGTGTATGTGTGTATATATATATACATATATATATGTAACAAGAGTGATGATGTATTGAAAAATGTGGGATCTAAGCATGACGTGAATGGTATGGAATAAGGGGTGGATACTGTCCTGCATTCAGCAGTAGCAGTCATTTTTCTCCTTGATAGCTGATTCAGTGCTGTGTGTTTGACTTTCAGTATGGGAACAGCATTGGTAACACTGATGCTTTTAGTTGCTACTCAGTAATGTTTACTCTGACCAAGGACTTTCTGAGCCTCATACTCTGCCAGAGAGGAGGGGAAGCAGGGAGGAAGTAGAGACAGGACACCTGACCCAAACTAGCCAAAGGGATATTCCACAGCACAGCACATCATGCCTAGTATATAAACTTGGGGGGCAGTTACCGGGGAGGATTAGATCACTGCTTGGGTCGGGATGGGTATCAGTTGGCAGGTGGTGAGTGGTTGTATTTTCTTCGCTTGTCATTTCCCTTATCATTATTATTATTGGTGGTCGCAGCAGTGGTTTGTGTCCTATCTTAGTTACTGGACTGTCCTTATCTCAACCCATGGGAGTTACATTCTTTCTATTCTCCTCCCCATCCCTCCAGGAGCGGGGGGAGGAAGGAGGGGGAGTGAGCAAGAGGCTGCTTGGTTCTGGGTTGCCAGCTGGGCTTAAACTGTGACAGGTTTCTGGTGATACTGGTTTTGAGAACTCGCTTTACTTTTTATCAATATTCATAAAATTTTAAAAGTGAAGGAGGGGGGATGAAGATGATTCAGCTGAATAATTCTGCTGAAATATATCATAATTTAGTTAATTTCCTTTTAAAATACAGGGCTTTATAGTCAAACACACATCATTATTTTACTCATAAATTTTTGATGTATTTAAAACCAAAGGGTGACTATGAAGTCCAAGTATGGTCTCCACTTTCCTGGTAATTTTCTTGTTACTAGAAAAATATTATATTTTTGTTGCGTCTGTGGAAAAGTTCATCTTGCTACTCATGATTATTTATGATAATTTCATTCGGATCACTTGAGCTATCAAGAGTCATTGGTGTAAACTGTACTGTCAGCCTGGTGGAAAAAAATCCGTGTATGTGATTAAGACCAGGTGTTTCAATTCCTTAAAATAATACAAATGAATAGGCCAGAAATCAACTTTTCTGCCAAATGACAACACATACACATACATACACTTCCCCTGGTTCTACCTGAAAACCTTTTCATTATTTGCAAAGAAAATCACAGGGCTGTCTCAGCAACATTGTTAATTAATCTAGAGAAGTGCTGGATTCCCACCCAACTGAGGTGGGTTGTTAGAATTAAGGGCATTGGCACTCCCCAAAATAAGCTAGACTTTTGAAGCGTTCCTGGTTCCTAGAATGTATTGCTCAGTACAGCAGTGGGCAGCAGGGGTACCTGCATTAGGTGATCTCAGAGTCAGTATGGCCACTAATGAGATGTTGGACCTTTGGCTCTAAGTACTTAAAAGGGATGCTTGCAGCTTTAGGTGACTTCACAGTACAAAAATCATGCCTTTAAAGGTGTGTGTGTATACATATATACATTTATATGTATAAATAAAAAATCATTAGTGCAAAGAGACCTCCTGACAATTTTTTTAGAGTTACATGATTCTGGTAAGGCTGCCTTTCCATAATAAACAGCGCTATGTAAAATAATCTTAAAAAAATAGTCGCAGTCCATTTTAATGCTTCAGAAACTTTCTAGACTTGAAAAACTTTGGTTGTCTTGTTGAACAGATGTGACATCAGCTCCTGATGCTGGAATCTAGCCATGACACGCTCTATTCCCTATGTTATTTGAAGGGGACATTGGGAATGAAAAACTGAGACAGAGGGGAAAACTGCAAGGAATTTTATAATAAGTTAAAAAGATTATCAAACTTCTGAGTGAATTTGTTGTCCTGCATTTCTGATTTTAAACAAATGGAATTAGCAGTTTTAATGACACTTTGACTTAGTGTCAATGTAGCGTGTTTTGTTTAATGTTTCTTACTGATCATGTGTGGAGACCTGATATCAGCCTTCCAATACCTGAAGGAGGCCTACAAGGATGATGGAGAGGGACTCTTCGTCAGGGACTGAAGAGAAAAGAGAAGGGGTAAGAGGTCAAACTTTAATAGGGTAAGTTCAGGTTAGGTAAAAGGAAGAAGCTTTTTACTTGAACAGGTTGCCCAAAGAAGTTGTGAATGCTCCATCCCTGGCAGTGTTCAAGACCAAGCTGTACAGAGCCTTGGGTGACATGGTCTAGTGTGAGGTGCCCCTGGCCATGGCAGGGGGTTTGGAACTAGATGTGCTTAAGGTCCTTTCCAATCCTAACCATTCTATGATTCTAAGTTCTGGTAAAATTAAATGAAGAAATAATTGAGTATCTGAGGATTCCTTGTGGATTTCTGACTTCCAGTTGTTTAAAAATATGTTCCTGAAACAGCACCCAGATGCTGAACTTTGAACTGCAAAAATTACTCAAAGCTGCCTGTGTTTCACCTTCAATCATAATAATATGAGAGAGCTATGTTGAGAGCAGTGAATCAGTACCCAGTCCTGGAAGGGACAGTTACCTCGTAGAGATGATCTGAACACAGAGGGCAGCCCTTTACTGGTTTTTAAGGAGCTACTTGAATGCTAAGACAAGAGTAAAAGATAAAGCAGAGCAAGAGTGTTCACAGGCTGTAATGGAAAGCTTGCCCAGTTGGTCTAATTCCAGATCACTGTCTACCACTCACCCTGAATACTGCCTCTCCCACCAATTGTCAACAAAAGCAGCAATTCCAAATATGACATCACTTTCTCAATTCAGAAGTCTTATTTTTAGTTACTTAGTTGATGTTAATGGAGATAACAGGAGTTTTCCCTGCCTAGCAGATGTCATTGGGAAAAAAAAAAAAAAAAAAAGCCCAAGACAAACACAACTCAAAAAACCCAAACCTCCAAAATCCTGAAGCCCAAACAAAAAAGGAAGCAAATCAAAAGGGACATATCAGTGAAACATATAAAAGGTTACTCCACCCTGTCCTGCATGTTTTTATTCTGTCCCCATTGTTTCTTAAGTATCAGTTTTCTAGCTCCTTAGAAAAGGTTTCCTCTTGAGGAGTAAAAAAATACCCTTTAAGGAAAACATATTTTTTGTTAATATTTTAAATTTATAAATATCTACATACAAAAATATCTGTTGAAGTTAATTAAAATGTGACTCAGATGGCTATTTTTGTACTTGACTTCTACAGTTACACATCAGGATAATTTATTACTCTAGAATGATTTTATTGGGCTTTTTTTGTTTTGCTTGTTTTTGTTTTTTTTTTTAATTATTTTAGTTTTGGACCATGTTCTTTGTTTCAGTGTTGCCTCCTGTTAAACTTCCTCGCTTCTAATGCTATTGAGTGTTTACTTTTATTTGTCAGGATCTGCTTGGAGACTGGCATAGTTCTTAAACCTTCTTGGTATTAATCTGTAGTAAGTTACAAGGATGCTTTTGGATGCTCTGGGAATGTTCCTGAGGTTCAAAATGAGAGGCTGCCTGTCTCTTATCTGTGTCTGCTGTCCAGTAGCAGATGCCAGACAGATGCTGGAAAGAAACCAATATGCAGTGGTTTTCTGAGAATGCTCTTCACTTGAGATCATGCCAAGAGGCAGATTTTGGATCATCCAAGAGCAGTTCCCTTCATTTTTCCCTAGTACCTGCTTCCCCCTTTTTCCAGTCATATTGACAAGCAGCTTTTCAACCACAACTTCAAAATACGTTATGGTTCAGTTGCTTGAACTATGTAAGCCTATCTCACTTAGTCACTTCCTCAGTATTGCAAGATCCTCAGTTATATAATCTCTCCTGCTTTCTGATTTTTGGCCTGGAACTATTTCAAATGCTGAGGGAAAAATATGCTTTAGTCCAATTTTGTCCTACATATGTTGTAAAATTTACCTAATACTGTTTGTGAGAGTTAGGTGACCTAATATTATCTCCCAACTATAAATTGCATGAAATCTCACGTGATTGCTCTGATGCACCAGAAAAGCCGCAATCAGTCCTGGAAAGATCAGGCATTCCCTAATTAATGTATTTATTAATTAGAATATTTTCTCTTGATCAGACAGGGAAGTATAGATGTTTTTTTTCACCACGATAGCAGCAATTAGAGATCCCACTGCTCCGTGGATCATGTTTTCCAGTTGCACAGTTTTGTTTTTTCAAAGCCTTATCTCAGAACACAAGATGTGATTGAAGGCAGAGAGGCAGAGGACTTTAAATCAATGGAGGAGTATTGTGGCAACAAAATAAAATAACACCTTCCTAACTACTTGAAAAATGCACAGGAAAGATTCTTTGATGCTTTTGCTCTTCTCTTGGTTGATATAATGCAAGAAGGCAGGGGAAGTGCGTCCTGCTAAACATACATTTTTAAATAATGTTAAGGGAAACATTTAATGCAATCCATATAATGTTAAGTATGAACTTTCATGAAAAAGTAATGGGAACTAAAGCTGTAGTCAGCTGTAGGTCAGGGAGCAAGCTCTGATGAACAAGTCCCTGTAGGATTTCATGAGCAATACAAGCCAAAAAAGATCCTGTATGCATTAGGAGGTTTATAAGCAGAAAACTTACCAAAATTGCGGAGGTGTACTAAATTGCAGCATTGTTTTAACCATGAAGGATGAGTTCACTGGAAGGTTAAGTGTTTTGAAATTCTGGCACCTAAATTACAAAATGTCCATAGAATCATAGAATAGTTAGGGCTGGAAAGGACCCTAAGATCATCTAATTCCAACCCCCCTGCCATGAGCAGGGACACCTCCCACTAAACCATGCTACCCAAGGCTATGTCCAACCCCACCTTGAACACCGCCAGGGATGAAGCTTTCACAACTTCCCTGGACAACCCATTCCAGGGCCTCACCACCCTTACAGGAAAGAATTTCTTCCTCATATCCATTCTAAACTTCCCTGGTTTAAGTTTGAACTCGCAACCCCTTGTCCTATCACTACAGTCCCTAATGAGGAGTCCCTCCCCAGCATCCGTACAGGCCCCCTTCAGATACTGGAAGGCTGCTATGAGGTCTCCACACAACCTTCTCTTCTCCAGGCTGAACAGCCCCAATTTTCTCAGCCTGTCTTCATATGGGAGATGCTCCAGTCCCCCTGATCATCCTCGTGGCCCTCCTCTGCACTTGTTCTAACACTTCCATGTCCTTTTTATGTTGAGGACACCAGAACTGCACACAAAACTCCAAGTGAGGTCTCATGAGAGCAGAGCAGAAGCGCACGATCACCTCCGTCAACCTGCTGGTCACACTCCTTTTGATGCAGCCCAGGATACGGTTGGCTTTCTGGGTAACAAGCGCACACTGCCGGCTCATGTTCATTTTTTCATCAACCAGAACCCCCGTGTCCTTCTCTGCAGGGCTGCTCTCAATCTCCTCCCCGCCCAACCTGTAGCTGTGCCTGGGATTGCTCCGACGCAGGTGGAGGACCTTGCACTTGGCATGGTTAAACTTCATCAGGTTGGCATCAGCCCACCTCACAAGCATGTCAAGGTCCCTCTGGATGGCATTCCTTCCCTCCAATGTATCAACCGAACCACACAGCTTGGTGTCATTGGCAAACTTGCTGAGGGCACACTCAATCCCACTGTCCATGTCACCCACAAAGATGTTGAACAAGACCGCTCCCAACACCGATCCCTGAGGGACACCACTCGTTACTGGTCTCCAGCTGTACATTGAGCCACTGGGCACTACTCTTTGCGTGCAGCCATCCAGCCAGTTCTTTATCCACCGAGTGGTCCACATGTCAAATTGATGTCTCTCCAGCTTAGAGAGAAGGATGTCATGTGAGACAGTGTCAAACGCTTTGCACAAGTCCAAGTAGATGACATCAACTGCTCTACCCCTGTCCACCAGTTCCGTAGCCCCATCACTGAAGGTCACCGAATAGGTCAGGCAGGATTTCCCCTCAGTGAAGCCATGCTGGCTGTCACCAACCACCTTGTTGGTTTTCATGTGCCTCAGCATGCCTTCCAGGAGAATCTGCTCCAGTATTTTGCCAGGCACAGAGGTGAGGCTGACTGGTCTGTAGTTACCCAGCTCATCCATTTTCCCGTTCTTGAAAATGGTGGTTAATGTTAATGAGTGTTTGCACGTTTCAGCCACAACTGAATATTTATCTGCAATCTAAGTATTTAGGGACTGATTTGCTTTTGTTTGTAGTTGAAGGAGAAACTAACTTTGTAAAGAGGTTAGTAGGGTGGCATATTTACCTTTTTTAAAGTGCTATTCTGACATTACAATGCTGATATCAAACTCCAGAGTATCAGCACACCTATGAAAATCACTGGTGCTTTTTTGCCTCAGCCTCCATTCCTATAAAATGTTTTTTCAAAGTGGTACTTTGGCTTTATTCCTTACAGATCAGGATATACGGGCTACCACCGCATTTTGACTGTGCACTTGAGCAAACCTCAAGTTTAGCATTTGGACATGCAGTAGCAATATTTTTGCAGAAATGGGCAAGACTTAACAGTGTGTGACTCATGTGGAGTGGCCCAGTATACCGTGTTGTCCTGACCTTGCAAGGATGTAGGAAACTTCAAAGACAAGATGTTGCGCAGCCTTTTCAGGAAGAACACTGACTTCACATGCCCCCTAGAGCAAGTATGAATTCTATCTTTCTAAAACTTGGGTGACTGTTTTCAAATGTGCGGCTTCACAGCTTTGCACTCAAAGCAGTTCACATCCAGGCACGTGAATGCGTGCAATATAAGAAGAAATGTGTATTTTAGTTCACAGCTTGGCTTTCATTCCTCAGGCAGAATAAATATACAGGTACTGTGGCCAGTGCAGCCTTCATGAGGGACAGAAAGGAGCAGTGTGAAAACTACCATTCTTTTGCCCACACCTAAATAATTAATATTTATTTCTTTGCATTAGGTCAAGGAACGGCCTTTGTTTCTTAAGTGCTGGCCCCATCTTGCAGGATAGAAAATTGTTCAGCCCTCCCTTTACTTGGCAAAAGACACTTATGCTCATGAAAAGTGCTGACTTGCTGACAGTTTGTCTTATGTTGCCCACAAGGAGGTGGTGTCAGATTCATAGGGAATATTAACAGGGTATATAATTTTTATAAAAAATTTAGTGACAATTTTTAGGATGAGGAAATCATAGGGGGTAATGGCATTTTGATAACAGTTTGTGTTTTAAAGTACAATATAAGATTTTAGTATCAGATCTGTTCTTTGCCATGTATACTACCTCATGTTGTTTCTCTTCAGTAAATACTACAGGATATTACATCTTAGGATTTTCAGCTTGGATGCTCAAGCAAGATAATTTGAAAGTTATTACCTTTTAATATTTAATATTTCATGCAAGTAGAACTTGGCTGCACAAATATATGTGGAAAAACAAAGCAAAAAAAGGTAAATTCTTAAATGAATAATTTATACACTGAAATATTTGTAGAAGGATCTTTGTATGTCACCCATTTCATCTAATTTTTTTGTTAATGAATTGGGATGTATATACCTTTCTAACAAACCCTACCCTCCAAGTCGGCATAGAGCAGGATTTCCTGTCTTTCATATTCAGGCCCATAAACTGTCAGTGTCACAAGTAAAATCTCACTGCTCAGAAGATGATGTCAGTAAGTTCTGAATTCCAATTTTAATTAACAACTTTTATTTTTAAACAGTGTCAAGATTACCCATATAATGAAGAATCCTTTTCTCTGACATCTTGATAAAAAAAAGTGCATATTTATTTTTCATGTTGAAGTCTAAAGTACAAGAAACTACAATATTTTTTGATGCAGCAATCAATGTTAGAATTTTTCAAGCTAGTAAACTAATCAAGACTCCTTCATTTAAGGCAATGACTAGTACTTTGAGGAGCTACATCTGGAAGTCATTTCCAAGAGCACCATGAAATGTGTTGCACGTCTGTTAATGACAATCAAAGCTGAAAAGGCTCAGGGGATTGAGGCTCATAGAAAGACTCAGCTGAAAGGGCTGGAAAGTTCTGGAACTTTTATCAGTTCAAGCAGCTTAATTTATTTATTTTTTTTTTCTTTTTTCCCCACAATTCATTAGCCAAGTACATTGCAGTCAATGGCTGTGCACACAGTATGTGGATCTATGAGACTCAGGGCAAGGATACCCAAACTGAGAGAAAACTGCCTGAGGAACCAAGAGCAGTGGTAGTTGCTGAGACTTTTCCTGCTACATCTGACAAATATATGCCTTCAGACAGAAGTCTTGCATTAAAATAATCTATAATTCTCTCAATCCTATTATTCCTTTTCTCTGCTATTGAGTGAGAGTTATTACAACTGTAACTACTTCTGTTTCAGACTTTGTGTCTAGGTTTGAAAGAAAACCAGCAGATAAACATAAGGAGAAAAAAATACAGATTCTAACATAGGCTGGTGGGAAAAGCCAAAAGGATTAAAATACAGCCAAACTTACAGATACTGTGTACAGAAAAGTATAGAAAAGATAGTGCTATCGCAGAGAGGTGCTTGTCTGTGGGACCCTGGATGACTTGGAAGTCCATGTGTCTTTTTTTTTGTGTCAAATCCCTTATTTATATTATATCAGGGAACAGAAAAGTAAGATTATATAATATTTGTAAAGTTGTTCACGGGGCTTTTTGTTTGCTTTTTTTGAAGGGGTTAGTTGTGTGTTTTAAGCCAGGATGTAGCAGTAGATTGTGGGGCACAATGTGGCAGCAAACATTGGAATATAACTGTAGTGTGTTGTGAAGCTGTAGCATAAGAGAACACTGTAACTGACTTTAAAATATTAGGTAACCACTGATTTTTGTGTGTGTTAACAACATCTCTAAATGAACTGATTGAATCCTTAATGCCAGTGTTACTAGTGATACTAAAAAGGAACCTGTATCAAATAACCTTCCTACTCTGATGGAAAACCTATGAACCAAAACACAAGAAAATCCCATTGCATAATTAGATCTCTGATTTCAAATCAGGAGTACTCTGCTAAAAGCATATCTACCCAGAAATTCAGTAGGCAAACTGGGGCTTGGCTGTGTAAACCAGCTAAGCTGATGCGCTTGTTTGATTCCCACTGAGAAAGGCAATCTCATACATTTTTCTTCACTTTGCTTTGCTCACTATCCTTTCTCAACCTTGGATGAGCAGTCCCAGACCTGGCACTGGGACAGAGGCCTCAGTATGCAGTCAGCTGGAAATATATTGTTGCTTTGTGACTTCAGGCCTGGGCCTGAGAGAGAAGTAAGTTAGCAGTGTCATCTTAATAACAGCTGTAGGATGTTAGGAGTCAAGAATTATGGCCTTCCCTGGGTCATATTTCTTTCAGGATTATGGGGCAGGGGGGAGGGAGGGAAAAGGCATTTGGTGCTGTTTCATACTAGCAAATTAGTTCATCATCAGATTGCTTTCACTCTCTAAGGAGTGAATCTGGGACTGGAGTCCAAAAGAGTTTGCTCTTTTCTCTGTTTCTAGTAAATGCAATCAAATTTCCACCGATTTGAGAAAGTTGGAGTTGTCCAGCCTGGAGAAGGCTGCATGGAGACCTCATAGCAGCCTTCCAGTAGCTGAAGGGGGGGCTATAGCGATGCTGGGGAGAGACTCTTCATTAGCGACTGTAGGGGTAACAGGTTCAAATTTAAACAGGGGAAGTCTAGATTGGATATAAGGAAGAAATTCTTTGCTATAACGATGGTGAGGCACTGTAATGGGTTGCCCAAGGAAGTTGTAGATGTTCCATCGCTGGTGGTGCTCAAGGCTGGGTGGGACATAGCCTTGGGTGTCATGGTTTAGTGTGAGGTGTCCCTGCCCATGTCAGAGGGGTTGGAACTAGATGATCTCAAGGTCCTTCCCAACCCTAACTATTCTATGATTCTATGATCTTAAGGTCCTTTCTAACCCTCGCTATTCCATTATTCTATGATTCTATGATTTAAGGCAGGTACTTTGTGGGAGGTTTTCCTTGCCACAGAAACTAATGCAAGTGATTCAGTAGAGCGATGAACAGGATCCTACTGTACCTCACATATCTATTGCAGACACACCTGCCTCTCCTCACATCTCATCAGCCTACTTTTGTTTAATAGCTAATAAATCCTAGAGAAGTCTCCCCTTGCACATCTTGTTTATAGTGTAATGCCTACGTCTTTGATAGTGATCTCCAGACAAACATCTATATTCTCAGTGTCAGACAATGAATTGGTTTAGGAGGTGATTTCTCTCTTTTCTAACATTTGTGAGCACTTTTTCCCTAGGTTAATATCTAATCAACACTCTTTTAGTTACTAGACAAGACTCTTTACTTAATGGAAATCTTCTTATTTATCTTTAAACTCCTTTAAAATTAAATTCTCTTCACTTGTCGATAGATGCCATATTGTTCTTTTAATTGTATTTCACTTAACTGTGAATAATCTCATGCAGTTTTTAGATGCTAGCTTTTGAATACTTTTTATTTCCTCCTTTTTGACAAAATATTAGAAAATATTCTGCATATCATCTCAGTTTGCTGAAAAATTATTATCTTTTGGTATTTATCACCCCGAGAGCAGTGTTATATACAGGTGTTCTGTCTCTAAGCTTAAAATAAAAAGATAAAATCACAAGTGAAGACAGCTAGGATATACAGGCAGAAGAGGCAGTAGAAGTGTAAGCACATCTCATGCAGCTAATGTGGGTCAGTAAGATGTGACTCTGAAATTTACCGATAAGCATCTAGAAAATGGAATATATCTTTTTTTTTATTTTTGGTGCATAAGCTGACTTTTTCAATCCTCTCAAAGACCTTGCTATACAAGCCTAGATAAGGGAAAAATCTCTTCTCATCCTCCCTGAGAAAATATCATTTTTCTGTGTCCTAACTTCCCTTGCCTTAGCTGGGCTGCTGGACTAACGCTTTCAGTAGGGGATTTTGTTACTTTCATTCCTTGGGCACTGTATAGTCATTAGGGACTGAGATTAGATATTGGGCTGACAAAAATTAGGCTTGCCTTCAGATACATAGTTCTGACTTTTGGACAAGTAACTTGTAGAAATCTGTGCCAGACAAGGCATTGATTATGTTAATTGAAGGAGCACTAGAAGCTCTCTGCTATTAGAAATGTGTGACCATGACCCTCTATTCATGAGGAGAAAAATGAGTGCTATCACAATAAAGAAATTTGTATGCTGAATCAACGTTTTGAAGTTTGGCATGTGCTCAAGGGGTCTATTGATTAGTGTCATTATGATGTCACTCTCTTCCCCTCTTCATCTTGTACAGATCATGAAATTTCAGCATGCTTACCATCTCTGTGAAAGAAAATGTAAGGATGAAAAAGCTGTAAGGGTGGGCTAGACATTCTCAGCACTAGCTTCATCTGTGTACTTCACAAACAGAACTCGGACTTGCATGTTCCCGGTCTTCAAAGACATAATGACATATCTTATACTCTCATAGTAGCCTTTATCATGTTGTAATTAACATCAGTGGGAATTTTGCCATAGGCCCAAGGGAAGGCGCATCTGCAGTCTTCATAGAGCAGAGGCTGCACTGTGACTTCCCACTATCATATGGCATGGACTGCACATCTCATTGTGTGCTCCATGGGCAATGGGAGGGCTGTGCCTCTCTTAGCCACTCCCCTTCCACACGCTACTCTAAATTTAATCATAGAGTTCACCATAAAATCCTGGTATGAACTGGGGCAATTTATTAAAAGAACAGTAAGGCATCCTTTGTGGCAATGATGTTCTGATGTTGAAATTGAGCAAATATGAAGTGGAGGGAGAATATATGAAGGAGAAAAAAAAAAATAGGAAAAAAAAGCTATGGGGAAATCCCTGAAAGTTATCTGTTCTGATTTTGGGGAGAATTTTCATTTCTGAGTTTTCTGGAACATTTCCTGTTCCAACCTTTACCACTTGTGTTTAGAAATGACATGTTATAATATACGTGAACTTAAATTTTGTGAGTATACAGTTGTTAACTAGAAATTTGTCATTTTTTTTTTCATGATATAGCTGAAATAAGAAACAATTCTTTAATTTTCTTTTACATTAACCTGACAAGGTGTATCTTCGGCAAAAATGATAATACAATACCTTTAAAGCATAATAGGAATTTGCAAAATGAATGTTAGCAGCTGGCATGCTGTGAATCAGAAATATTGTAGTCTAATAAGCATTTATAACTTGAATGTCTTACAAATTAATTTGTGTATCGCTTCACAGTTTAACTATTTATTAGTTCTGTTCAAATCTGGAATTCACTTCAGTACATGAACTATTAGCTTGCAATATTCCCTACTGAACAGTTCTGCAGTCCACAAATAGTCTTGTAGACAAGTTGAAAATTTACCTTAAATAGGAGATTTTGTTTGGTTTAGCTTGGTAAAATTTAGAAAAAGAAAGTAGAGAAGGGGAATATGCTTATTTTTTTGCGGTAAACAATTAGCTGAACTGGTATGATATAATTGTATCATACCAGTTATGATCAGCGGATAAACTGGATAGCCGTAACAGAAGAACAAATATGGGTAGAAGTTACTGTTTTCCATTTTTAGAAGATGGAGGGAAGGTGAGAGCATAGATTATGTCTGAAACCATTTAGCACGGGGAAAAGAGGGAATTCAGTAGAACAGAATCTCATCTATGCTTTAATCAAAACACAAAATTAGATTGTACTGATCATCTCATTCTTAATATAGTAGAGAATCTGAGCCTGGCTGTCTGATTTGTGTTTTGGATAGAAACATGAGATGTTCCATATTTTGATGAAGAGCTTGGATAGTCTACCATATGACCATGTCTTCAAGAACTGTGGAGACATCCAACAAAAATTGTTGTTTCTTTATCCTCCCTCAAGGGATTGAATGCCTTGGGTGATAAGTTTTTCTGTTTCAAAACAGAAAAAGCCTGTAAGATAATACATAGCTTCACTAGCTGAAGGAAAAAAAAAAATAAAAAAGGCGGAGAGAAAAAAAGTAGAAATTCAGTCTCATGAAGCCAGTTTTATGTGCAATTTCTGTGAGGGTCCGAGGGGTTTTTTAATGTTCAAGATCCAAACCCAACTTTTTCATTTGCATATATTCACTGTAAGATGGTCTGAAACTACTGGTACAAATTTAGTTCTACTTTTTGTTAAAATACACCCCAAATAGTTTAACAATTTTTAGTGTTATGTCAAATCAGGTGGGCTATAAATTAGCTTTTGAATGCAAATGTTGCTTCATCTTTCTGATTTATAGCAAAGGTGAATTTCTTGAGACTTCCACTGCTTTTCCACAAGTTCCAAGTAGTTTGTAAAGAGTAGATATAGTCTGTCATAGGTTAATTAGCTAAAAATTTTAATATTACAACAGAGAAATTTTGAAAGTTCTCTTTTCTTCCCTCCAAGTACAATTTGAAGGTCTGGTAAGGATAAAACTAATTTAATTACTTTTGCAGAGTGTTGCTTTCAACACAGAATAACCCAGATGTCAATTTCTGTAATATTTCTAGCTGCATTCAGCTGGACACAGCTAGAGTATGCCCATTCTCAGGGGAGTATTCTTTGTCTCTCTGTTACCTACTTGAATAGTATGTTATTGCACGTATATGCTCATCTTCCCTGAAGTTTCTGTAGTACTGTGCTGCATTTTCCATTATTTCTTGCTTATCCTTAGAGCCAGTTAGCAACAGCATTTGGTTTATTTAAGCTAAGCTAGAAGTGTGGAACATACAGCAAAAAAGAAGATGCAATGTAAGGGGAAATGGTGAGTTCAGAAGTGTCTGTTCAACATTCAGTCCTGCTTCCCTATTTCCATTCTAGTGGCACTTTCTAAAATAATCTAGGTGCTAAGAAGGTAATAATATTTTTTAATTAAAAAAGGAGGGTTTACACATTTGCGCAAGGCCCATGAAAGAAAAAGTATGGTGAAAAATAGGAAACAGATTTCAGAGTTAAAAGAGAATCTGAAACTGAGAAATGCTAAGAAATGGGGGCAGGAGGGGTGAAACACAACATTAGGCATATTTTCCCTTTGTGTAATACTTGCGTTGCTTGTGTATGATTGGGTGCACTTGTTCCTCACAGCAATGTTTCAAGCATTAATCCCATCAGTTTAAGTGGTTTCTATCTGGACTTGCAAGTTATGTTACTGGTGAGCATTCTTCTGTTTTTCCTGGTTATTCACTTTAGAGTTTGAGTTTTGCAAGATGCATAGGGATTCCCATGAGCAATCTTCTAGCTAAAATTGAACAGAGCCCAAAATAGTGGAAAGATGCAATAAAGCTTTGCTGAACAGTTCCTGTTCTCACAATTACAATGAGTTTTCATTAAATGTCTCTCTTGAGACAGTTTCTTCAGGTTCAAGATTGCTATAGGTGTCTGTCTCTCAAAGGTGCTGAAAGTCTATGCCTCTTTATTATCGTCTACATCGTGTTATTCTGTCCTCTCATCTTCCAAGAAAACTTGGCTGAGGAACGAATTGCCACTTCAGAAGGAATACCAGCCACACACAGAAAAACACAGCTTACAGTCCTGAGGCATTGAAATATTTTTTCATTATGGATGTGTGGAAGACAACTTCCTTCTGCAAGTAATTGAGGAGCCGACAAGGAGAGGTGCCATGCTTGACCTCGTCCTCACCAACAGGGAAGGGCTGGTTGGGAATGTGATGCTCCAGGGCAGCCTTGATTGCAGCGATAATAAGATGGTCGAGTTTGAGATCCTCAGGACAGTGAGAAAAGCATGCAGCAAGCTCACTACCCTGGACTTCAAGAGAGCAGACTTTGGCCTCTTCAGGAACCTGCTCAGTAAGGTTCCATGGGATACAACCCTAGAGGGCAGGGGGGCCCAAGACTGTTGGTTGATATTCAGGGATCACCTGCTGCAAGCTCAGGAACGATGCATCCCAACTAGAAGGAAGTTTAGCAGGAGGGCCAGGAGACCTCCTTGGATGGATAAGGAGCTGCTGAGCAAAATTCGAAGGAAAAAAGAGGCTTATAAAAGGTGGAAGAAAGGTCAGGCAGCCTGGGAGGAATACAGGGATGTTGTCTGGGAAGCTAGTGACCAGCTTAGGGAAGCTAAGGCCCACTTAGAATTAAAATTGGCTAGGGATGTTAAGGATAACAGGAAGGGATTTTATAGGTACATTGCCAATAAAAGACAGGTTAGGGACACCGTGGGCCCTCTCCAGAAGTTATCGGGAGAGCTGGCTACCCTGGATTTGGAGAAGGCTGAGGTTCTTAATGACTTCTTTGCCTCAGTCTTCATTGGCTAGTGCTCTGACCATACCACCCAAGTCTTGGAAGGCAGACACAGGGACAGTGAGAATGAAGACCCTGGGCCCACTGTAGGAGAGGATCTGGTTCGAGACCATCTTAGGAACCTGAATGTACACAAGTCCATGGGACCTGATGAAATTCATCCTCGGGTCCTGAAGGAGCTGGCAAATGAAGTTGCTAAGCCACTGTCCATCCTATTTGAAAAATCATGGCAGTCAGGTGAAGTTCCCGATGATTGGAAAAAGGGAAATATAACCCCCATTTTCAAGAAGGGGAAAATGGATGAGCCAGGGAATTACAGACCAGTCAGTCTCACCTCTGTGCCTCGCAAAATCTTGGAGCGCATTCTCCTGGAAGGCATGCTAAGGCCCATGAAAACCAACCAGGTGCTTGGGGACACCCAGCATGGCTTCACTAAGGGGAAATCCTGCCTGACCAATCTGGTGTCCTTCTATGAAGGGGCTACGGAACTGATGGATAGGGGCAGAGCATTTGATGTCATCTACCTGGACTTGTGTAAAGCCTTTGACACTGTCTCCCATGACATCCTTCTCTCTAAGTTGGAGAGACATCAATTGGATAGGTGGACCACCCGGTGGATAAAGAACTGGCTGGATGGCCGCACGCGAAGAGTAGTGCTCAATGGCTCAGTGTCCAGCTGGAGACCAGTAACGAGTGGTGTCCCCCAGGGATCGCTGTTGGGACCGGTCTTGTTTAACATCCTTGTGGGTGACATGGACAGTGGGATTGAGTGCACACTCAGCAAGTTTGCCGATGACACCAAGCTGTGTGGTTCGGTTGATCCACTGGAGGGAAGGAATGCCATCGAGAGGGACCTTGACACACTTGTGAGGTGGGCTGATGCCAACCTGATGAAGTTTAACCATGCCAAGTGCAAGGCCCTCCACCTGTGTCGGAGCAATGCCAGGCACAGCTACAGGTTGGGCGGGGAGGAGATTGAGAGCAGCCCTGCAGAGAAGGACTTGGGGGTGTTGGTTGATGAGAAAATGAACATGAGCCGGCAGTGTGCACTTGCAGCCCAGAAAGCCAACCGTATCCTGGGCTACATCAAAAGGAGTGTGACCAGCAGGTCGAGGGAGGTGCTCCTGCCCCTCTACTCTGCTCTCGTGAGACCTCACTTGGAGTATTGTGTGCAGTTCTGGTGTCCTCAACATAAAAAAGACATGGAACTGTTAGAACAAGTCCAGAGGAGGGCCACGAGGATGATCAGGGGACTGGAGCACCTCCCGTATGAAGATAGGCTGAGAAAATTGGGACTGTTCAGCCTGGAGAAGAGAAGGCTGCGTGGAGACCTCATAGCAGCCTTCCATTATCTGAAGGGGGCCTGTACAGATGCTGGGGATGGACTCTTCATTAGGGACTGTGGTGAGAAGACAAGGGGTAATGGGTTTAAACTTAAACGGGGGAAGTTTAGATTAGATCTGAGGAAGAAATTCTTTCCTGTAAGGGTGGTGAGGCCCTGGAATGGGTTGTCCAGGGAAGTTGTGAATGCTTCATCCCTGGCGGCGTTCAAGTGGGGTTGGACATAGCCTTGGGTGGCATGTTTTAGTGGGAGGTGTCCCTGCCGATGGCAGGGGGGTTGGAACTTGATGATTTTGAGGTCCTTTCCAACCCTAACTAGTCTATGATTCTATGATTCTATGATTCTGTGTTCCAGTACAAAATTGCCATCCTTGTAGGGAAAATGACTTTTCCTGAAGTGACAATGGGGCATCATACCTAGTTGTGGTACAGTTCGAGGGCCAGAGTGAGTTTAACCTTGATGAGCTGGCCTTGTATCCTTGAAGTGGAGGAAGGTAGGAGAAGAGGGAACTTGCAGTAAAAAGAAGAATCTTGGCTAACCACTGGAGGAACACGTGGACATCAGCATTGAACCAGTCAGTATAGCAGTAGAAGCGCATGAGCACAAGACAGTGCTCTATCAGTGTTTCTGATGATGCATGCTTATAGAGAGAGAGTATAAAAAGCCTGTTAGTGAAGCAGCAAAGGTCTTTGGTTCATACGCTACCAGAGTCCATGTCATCAATCTCCACACCTAGTGTATATTACAAATTAGGAAATTTAAGTGGTCTCCAAAGGAAAAAAGAAACATTTCTGAAAATTGAGTTTGGAACATATCATATAGCAGTAACAATAAATAGGCTTATTTTATAAAAAATCTTAGCAAATGTGCAGAGTTTAATAATACCTAATTAAGAGTAAGAATATTAAGAAGGTGTAGACAATAAAAAGTGTTGTGTCTCAAAGGATAAGAAGGGAAAGTTTTTTTCTTATTATTGGACAGAAGAACAGTTCAAAGCTAAAATTGAGTATCAATAGCTGCTCATAGCTTCATAACATTGTTAGGCAATGCAAGGGATATTGGACTATTGCATCCTGGGATGTTCAGGAGTGGATATATATTTGTTTCTGCTCTGTAGAAAAGAAGTTCAATGTGTATTGTAACTGAATGTTTCAGAACATCTTTCCAGATCCCATTTCAGGCATCACCATCTTTGTCATGAAATATTTTTTTTTTTTAATTAGCATTCTAGGAATAAGTCTTGCTTATATTTTGGGTACTCTAATGTTTCCATATTAGCCACAGTGTTTTTGTGATCACTCTGCTTTGGAGGGATTAAAGACAGAGATGCCAAATGAAAGGATGTGAAGGAGCTGTGAAAGGAATAACATTATCAGTTACCTTGGCTTACCCAAAGAAAAAAGCCCACAAAACTAAAACCCACAAACTCACAAAATCCCCATCTTTTCCTTCTTCTCTTAGATATTTTTTATTTTATCAATTAACAAAAACTTAAAGGTGATTAATTTGCATAATGAGTCCTTTGAGATATGGAAGTCATGTAGGCTACAGTTAAACATAGGCTATTTTCAGACTTATGACAGTGGTAGCATGGGGTATCTCCAATATAGACAAGAACTCCAGTGTTACAAGTCCTTAAACTGAAGATGATTAACTTTTCTGGGTTTAGCTATGAGTCTAAGAAGAAGGAAATATTACCAGCTAGTCAATTCAATGTAGATACTAATCAACAAAAAGTAATTTAAAAGCAGATAATTTTCTGGGATTCATTTCATTAAGTACAAACAAGAATGAGAAAATGGGCACTTTTTCATCATATATAACTCAATGTAAAACCAGAGTAGCTAAACTTGAATGGAGGTAAGTGAATAAAGCACAGGGTTGAGTGTGTGTGTAGGGGGGGGGGGGGGGGGGGAGTGGTGGTGTTTGGGTGGTGGTGTGTTTTTGTTTTGGTTTTGGTTTGGTTTGAGTTCTTTTTCCTGATCTGAAGTCCATTTCTAATATAAACCAAAGTAGCCATAATATCATGCTATCCATAAGGATTTGACACTTGTGCCAACAAAACCTGCTGTAGAATTCTGCTGTTACAGGGGTCTGAACTGGTATGATAGGAATGTTTGCCATAAAAAGGATTTCCTCTTCCAGTGGCGCAATTTGACTTTCTGGTGTTGGGCTGAGCTTGCGTCCCTTATGAAACTCTTTTCATTACCAAGAAGTGCATTATGCACTTTTTATTTATGGCATTTCTTGTGGAGGTTAAGCTGAGCTTCTTTAAAAATGTGTGTGGAAACACAGAATGAGGCAACTGCTTTCGTATTTTATATACGTATTTTGTTTCTTTTATTTTTCTCCCAAACAGCATCAGAATTACTCTTTAGCATATATTATTTTGTTTGTATTTAAGTGGTTTAAACGAAGTTTTCAAGTACATTTATATAAAATTTTAGACCTCCTAACTTTCGCCGTGTTTCTTTAAGAAGTAGAAAGCATTGCAAGTGTCTGTCTTCACTATGGGTTAGTAAATTACTGTTGTTTTATTACAGCTGTTTTATTATATAGAAAGTTTTTAATAGGATAAATACTTATTTCAAAAGTAGTTAATGTGAATTCTTTCCATAACTCTTTTTTGGATAAACCCCTTTGTTTTTCCAGAATTTTACATTCATGAAAAATGCATGGGGAAAAGGAATCTAGTTAATTCTATTTCTTCGCTTCATTGCTAGACTAGCTTTTTACATTACATCTTGCACCTCAGAAATATGCAAATATTTGGAGATTGTTTCATACCCGACCTGAATTTAGGAAATATTTAAGTTCAGACTCTAATCAGTAACTATGTAGTTACCAGTATAAAGAAGTTTAATAATTTCTTTTGTACTTCTGTCTGGATTGAGCACCAAGCCGCCACAGGCCTATGGAATGCGAGATAAAAGTAGTTTTAGTTTCTTTTGTGAAGAGGTTTGTGCCCATAGATGTCTCAGAAAAGGGGACACCGTGACCCTAGAGCAAGGCAAATGTTATGCATCAGTAAAGACAGTGTAGTAACAATTTTTTTAAATAGATAATAGAAAAATCTTCATTTTTTTGAATGATAGGAAAAGATTAACTAAAACTGGTACATGTGCTTAGACTGGCTATTGCAGTCATAATCTCACTTAAGGGAAAATTGATGATCCTAGTTTAGTGCAGTAAAATGCAGGTTAATCAGGGATGATGCTTCATTAATTATCTTAGGATGAAGAGATACATAGTCCACAAAGAACTGTACAAAAGGCATATTATCTCTTCATCAATATCTTTAGGCAGGGTATTAGAAAATATCTGTCAGGGCACTGAATTTCTGAGCCTCCTACTAGGAATAATGGGGACAAACAGCTCATCCAACTTTAATGACTGTGATACCATGGGTGAACTTGATGATCTGAGAGGTCCCTGCCAATATTCTGTGTTAAAGAGGGCATGGTTTAGCTAATACACCATTGAGCTGACCTGCATTTATGAAGACACATTAGTGTGATTTATGTAAGCAAATGTTTTTGTTAGACTTTTATGAAGAGCATCAGGGACAAAGCTACAGTATCAGTAATGACTTTTCTTCTGGACAATCTTAAATGGGCTCAGACACTTAACCAAAACGTGACACCTGACAGCCTATAATATACTAAAGGCTGTAACTGTTCCTTACAAGTGCCCTAGTAACAGTGAGTCTTTATAAAGGAACAGAAATAACCCATAAGGAAGAGAGATCCTGTACTTACCTCAATTATTTGTTTCTTAACAGGTGGATACAAACAGGAACAGATAGGCTTATAAAATAGCCAAGCAGAAATGTGATTAATTCTGTCCAGTCCTATAGACATACAAGAGACACCAGGAACTTTTGAAAGAACAGACTTTGAAGAAGAGGAGAGGTCCATCTACATGAGGAGAGGTCCATCTACATGAGGGCATGGGGAAAAACTAATTTAAATGTTCTAAAAGTGTAAATTTAAATTGTATTAGCTTAACCATGTAAACAATTGTGTGAATACTCTCCCTAAAAATTAATGTGACCTAAATCTGATTTAACCTCATAGCAGCCTTCCAATACCTGAAGAGGGCCTATAGGGATGCTGGGGAGGGACTCTTCATTAGGGACTGTGGTGAGAGGACAAGGGGTAATGGGTTTAAACTTAAACAGGGGAGGTTTAGATTGGATATGAGGAAGAAATTCTTTACTGTGAGGGTGGTGGGGCCCTGGAATGGGTTGCCCAGGGAGGTTGTGAATGCTTCATCCCTGGCGGCGTTCAAGGTGGGGTTGGACATAGCCTTGGATGGCATGGTTTAGTGGGAGGTGTCCCTGCCGATGGCAGGGGGGTTGGAACTCGATGATCTTGAGGTCCTTTCCAACCCTTACTATTCTATGATTCTATGATTTCCTGGGTAAATTCAGATAAACGGAATTAAGATTAATTCTGAACCAAGGGGATTTACACAGCCATATAATAAGGTAAAAGTAGTAGAGTTAATTTTTATTATTTTTCTGAAGTATACGAATGTAAAGTTTAAGAACTGAGTATGTTTTGCAAGATTCGTACAACTAAAATTTTCTTGCTAAAAATATCTGCTAGCATGTAGAATATATTCAACATATAGGACTAAATAACAAAGACAGGATATACTAGCACAGCAATATTCTAGCATAACATGTTTTGTTTGAGGGTTTGTTTTGTTGTTGTAGGGTTTGGTTGGTTGGTTTTGTTTCATTTTGTTTTGTTTTGTTTGGTGTGGTTTTTTTCCTAAAAAAAATTTTAAAAAACCCAAAACAACCCCTTCCCTCCAAAAAAAACCCAACCATCCCAGACCAACCCATAACACCTCTCCTCTCCCCCCAGAAAAAGAACCCCCCAAAAAAAACCACACAACCACAACAGCTACAACAACTCCCCCAAAATTACTTTCTTTTTTTTTTTTTAATTTATTTTCAATATATGTATTTGAAAACTGAGGTACAAAATAAAGGGAAAAGAGGACATACATTTCCAGGACAGTCACATAATGAAAACCAGATATGAGAATGATTAGAAAGAGAATTTGACCAGTTAAGAACTGTCAGTCCATGCAGTTAGTTTTTCCTAAATGGCACATGTAAAGATGGGCATGAATGTCAAAGAACATGTCGTGCAATGATCAATATGAATAGATCTGTTCATTCATCTTAGCAGTGGTTACATGCACCTCTGAATTACAGGACAAATTCCTTAATCTTGTCTTGGTATTAACAGCCTACTAAGAACACATTACAAAAGCCTTTCTAACTGATACCAATGTCAGAAGGAAAAACTCTAAATGTGAATTGTTTTAAAACATCACAGTACGACTTTGAATCAGAGAGATAAATTTTATCATACAAGAGAAGTCATTCTGATCTCGTCTAAGCCTTCCTCTGTCACTAAAAACTGTATTAAATCAATAAGTCTTGGAGTCTCAAATTATTGTATTTGGGCTTGTGAAATTAGTGTTATGTGTTTATATTATTCCTGAAGACAGTCCATTATTTCTGATTAATTTAATTAAGCCAGTAAATGGCCTTTTATCTCTGTACTTCCAGTAGCTGCTCTGTACTAACATTTGTTTGGGTTTATATTTAATAAATATCTCCTGCTTAACCCTTCAGCAGCAGCTTGAACTGGAGTGCTGGTAATGAAGATGAATGGAAATAAAGAGAGGAGAAAAGCACTAAAATGAAATGGATTAGGTTGGATGAGAAAACTGAAAGTCTCATGTAACAAATGATGGTATAAGTGCATCAAGGCTGGATAAATATAAAATTGAGTCAATTGGGTTACTTCCTCAAGGTCACACCTAGGATATATTTATAGTTTTTGCCACTCGTTTGGATTTGTGAAGAGTAAAGCAATACTGCGGAGTAAAAGAGATTGCTAACTTCCAAACAATGACACCAGTTCTGTTGGGCAATATAGAATCATAGAATCATAGTTAGGGTTGGAAAGGACCTTAAGATCATCTAGTTCCAAACCCCCTGCCATCAGCAGGGACATCTCCCACTAAACCATGACAGCCAAGGCTATGTCCAGCCTGGCCTTGAACACCTCCAGGGATGGAGCATCCACAACCTTCCTGGGCAGCCCATTCCAGTGCCTCACCACCCTTACAGGAAAGAATTTCTTCCTCATATCCAATCTAAACTTCCCCTATGTAAGTTTTAACCTGTTACTCCTTGTCCTATCACTACAGTCCCTCATGAAGAATCCCTCCCCAGCATACCTATAGGTCTTCAGATACCGGAAGGCTGCTATGAGGTCTCCGCACAGCCTTCTCTTCTCCAGGCTGAACAGCCCCAACTTTCTCAGCCTGTCTTCATACAGGAGGTGCTCCAGTCCCCTGATCATCCTTGTGGCCCTCCTCTGCACTTGTTTCAACAGTTCCATGTCCTTTTTATGTTGAGGATATCAGAACTGCACACAATACTCCAAGTGAGGTCTCACGAGAGCAGAGTAAAGGGGCAGGAGCACCTCCCTCGACCTGCTGGTCGCGTTCCTTTTGATGCAGCCCAGGATACGGTTGGCTTTCTGGGCTGCAAGCGCACACTGCTGGCTCATGTTCATATTTTCATTGACTAACACCCCCAAGTCCTTCTCCACAGGGCTGCTCTGAATCTCCTCCCCGCCCAACCTGTAGCTGTGCCTGGGATTGCTCCCACCCAGGTGGAGGACCTTGCACTTGCCATGGTTAAATTTCATCAGGTTGGCATCAGCCCACCTGGCAAGTGTGTCAAGGTCCCTCTCGATGGCATTCCTTCCCTCCAGAGTATCAACTGAATGACTCAGCTTGGTGTCATATATGCCACTGTCCTGTTTTCCAAAAAGAAGAGATTTTTGAAATCCCATGTTAAGCGACTCTTATAATACTCTGCAGAAATTACATGTCAGCCACTATCTGTCCCCTGGTCAGCTGACTGGAAAGAAATGATTAAATAAAATTTGACTACTGATGACCTCATTAGTTGATTTCTTTGAACCTGAATTGTGACTTGAAAGTAGGGGCAGTTTAATAATAAGGATATCATCTACAGAGATAACTCTCGTAGTTTTGGTTGATATTTTAGATTTCTTGTAGTCAAGATTCTAATCCAAGGAAAGCTAATGCAGCTAATTTATACAGGTTTAGTTTATTGGGTAGTGGCAAATATAATGCCCAGCAGTATTTCATTCTTTCTTCAAAAGATTTCAAACTGATAAAGATTTTTTTATTCTCAAAATTGTGATACTCAATATGAAGTTATCTAATATAAAATAAACATCTAAAAGTGATATTCAGCTTTAAGTTATAGTTGTTTGCCATATTTAAAACATTCATAAATTAACTGTACTTGAAATTTTATGCATGTTTTTGGGTTAACTTCCTTTTTTTGCAGAATGTGGTGTTCCCAAATGGACAAAGATTTTATGCAGCTGTGAAATTCACTGGGAGATAAAAATTTTAAAACCATCAGGCTCTAACTTCAGCCTAAATATTTTCTCAGACTGCAGAGGATAAGCAAACAATATCTTACTCATGTTCATTTTGTTAGTGGAGACCATTTATGATATGAGCTCAGAAATGCATCAAGTATTGTATTCAGCGTCTTTGATCAAATGTCTACTGAGTATCTCCTTGGTTGCTTGAACTTTGGATGTGTTACTTGGAGTTCAGTAAACTTCACCCCTATAACATAACAATATTTTTTAAGATGTAGTACAGATAATCATTGGACATTTTAATGGATAACATATTTTTCACTTAAGAGGTTTTAGGCACCAGGTGGTGTTTTGTTGGCATTATTCCAAGTTCATGGCATTGCAAAAGTGTTTATTTTAAGGAAACTTGTACTTGCTGGTTATATTTGATAGGTGGCAATTTTCTGGTTGGTTTGTAAATCATATTGGGAAATAGAACAGATACTTGCATAAAACATCTAATTGGAATGGAGAGAGATTGACATACAACTAAATAACTGTGGGTTTTCCTGTGTGAATTGCAAGTATGCACTTGTTAGTGACTGTTTTCAAGCATGCAAAGGCTCTAAACAGGTGAAGGAACACAGTATTTAATGGCAGCATGTGGTAAGGATTATGCAGCCAATACAAAAGGAAGGGGCAGGAATTTAGCAACATTCCAGCAAGTAGACTTCATTTATAACTTTTCGGAAAGAATTGCTCCTTTGTGATTACCTAAATACTCTTTTTATTGCACCCAGGAAGATAACTGGTGCTTGCATGTAACTTTTTCTTAAGAGGTCAAATGTTTCCTTTCATATTTGATAAGCAAACCAGCGTCTGAAATACGAATCACAGGTCAAATCTGCAATTGAGGTAAATCAGTCTGACTAAGCTGATGCCCATGGAGTTAAATCAAGTGACACACAGGCGTGTTGTCAGTGATTCATCTACTGTTATGTTTGTGTCAGTGGTTAACAGTAAATGGATGACAATGGCAGTAAGAAGTTTGCGTTGGTAATTCAAAATGTTCTCTTGACATTTATTAGTGAGCTGTTGAGACTATTAATAGTAGTAAGTTTGTTAATTATTAACTTATAAAACTGTTTATTTCCTTAAGAACATTCTTCGTAATCTGTTTGTGCATTGCCTTATTGTATAAATAATCAAAGGTTCTCGAGAGTCCCAAGTTCTTAGATCCAGTTTCATAATAAGGAAGCACATTCCTCAGACATAGTCTGTGATTTTATACAACATATGTATGTTTTACATATATATATGTTGTACAGAATTAGTGTGAACAGCAAAAATTCACACAAGTTTTCCAGAATTTCAGACCATTAATCTGCTTTTTCTGGTACAAATATAATTCAATAATACATTAAAATATTCATAGCATGTTCTAGTTTCCTTCCATTGTAGGTGTATTTCTTCCACTCAATTTGTTGAAAGCTGAAAGTGTAGACTTGGGAATCTATATATGCAAGTTTCTATCTAGAATGCACAGTTATAAAGTTATATTTTAATAATATACTTGGTTCAGCTTTTCTCCTTAGCACTGAACCCTAGAAAAGAATTCACTACCAATATTTGCTCATCATCAATGCATGGTAACTGTTAGGAAGTGGCAGCTAGCCGTCAGCGCTGTTAGGCATAAAATGGCCAGAAGAACCCACGATACCTGAATGCTCCAGCCATCTGTCCTCTGCCAGTTTGGGAAAGCATTCCTCTCCTCCCCGGTCTTTCTGCAAAACAGCACAAAAAGCATCTATTAATATGGGTTCTCCAGATTACTAGAATCAAAGAGTATTTATAATGGACATTTGCTTTGAACAGATTACAATTAAGAATCCTGAAAGTTTTTGTCTAAAACAGTGCTGTACCCATGTTCTTTAATACAGATCCACCTGTATGGTCTAAACCTAATTGCAAACTTACAAAACACAAGTGTGCAAAATAGACACAGAAGGCACTTCTGACAAAACATAGGGTGATAGAAAACAGACTACAAGGTATCGAAAGGAAGTCTGTCTGGTATATAAATTCAATGGGTAATATATTGTCAAAAGTTTATTTATAAAGAAGAGATTTGCTTTGGTGTTGATAACAAAAAATTCAGAAATCCAGTTTGGTTCAAATTTAATACAATAACTTTGTTTGTTTTCATGTTACAGAAACCATTTGATCATAGAATCATAGAATCATAGAGTAGTTAGGGTTGGAAAGGACCTTAAGACAGAATCATAGAATCATAGAATCATAGAATAGTTAGGGTTGGAAAGGACCTCAAGATCATCGAGTTCCAACCTCCTGCCATGGGCAGGGACACCTCCCACTAAACCATGCCATCCAAAGCTATGTCCAACCCCACCTTGAATGCCGCCAGGGATGAAGCATTCACAGCTTCCTTGGGCAACCCATTCCAGGGCCTCACCACCCTTACCATACAGTTCCAAATCCTCTGTCATGGGCAGGGACACCTGCCACTAAACCATGCTACCCAAGGCTATGTCCAACCCAGCCTTGAACACTGACAGTGATGGAGCATTCACAACTTCCCCGGACAACCCATTCCAGGGCCTCACCACCCTTACAGGAAAGAATTTCTTCCTCAGATCCAATCTAAACTTCCCCTCTTTAAATTTGAACCCGCTACCCCTTGTCCTATCACTACAGTCCCTCATGAAGAGTCCCTCCCCAGCACCCCTATAGGTCCCCTTCAGATACCAGAAGGCTTCTATGAGGTCTCCACGCAGCCTTCTCTTTTGCAGGCTGAACAGCCCCAATTTTCTCAGCCTATCTTCATACAGGAGGTGCTCCAGTCCCCTGAACATCCTTGTGGCCCTGCTCTGCACTTGTTCCAAGAGTTCCATGTCCTTTTTATGTTGAGGACACCAGTGCTGCACACAATACTTCAAGTGAGGTCTCACGAGAGCAGAGTAGAAGGGCAGGATCGCCTCCTTTGACCTGCTGGTCATGCTCCTTTTGATGCAGCCCAGGATACGGTTGGCTTTCTGGGCTGCAAGTGCACACTGCTGGCTCATGTTTATTTTTTCATCAACCCACACCCCCAAGTCCTTCTCTGCAGGGCTACTCTGAATCTCTTCTCTGCCCAACCTGTAGCTGTGACTCTGATTGCTCTGACACAGGTGGAGGACCTTGCACTTGGCATGGTTAAACTTCATCAGGTTGGCTTCAGCCCACCTCACAAGAGTGTCAATGTTCCTCTGGATGGCATTCCTTCCCTCCAAAGTGTCAACCGAACCACACAGCTTAGTGTCATCGGCAAACTTGCTGAGGGCGCACTCAATCCCACTGTCCATGTCACCCACAAAGACGTTGAACAAGACCGGTCCCAACACCGATCCCTGGGGGACATCACTCGTTACTGGTCTCCAGCTGGACATTCAGCCATTGAGCAGAACTCTTTGTGTGCAGCCATCAGCCAGTTCTTTATTCACCGAGTGGTCCACCTATCAAACTGATGTCTCTCCAACTTAGAGAGAAGGATGTCATGGGAGACAGTGTCATATGCTTTGCACACGTCCAGGTAGATGACATCAACTGCTCTACCCCTGTCAAACAGTTCCGTAGCTCCATCTTTGAGGGCCACCAGATTGGTCAGGCAGGATTTCCCCTTAGTGAAACCATGCTGGGTGTCCCCAAGCACCTTGTTGGTTTTTCACGTGTCTCAGCATGCCTTCCAGGACAATCTCCTCTAAGATTGCGCCAGGCATAGAGGTGAGATTGACTGGTCTGTAGTTCCCTGGCTCATCCATTTTCCCCTTCTTGAAAATGGGGGTTATATTTCCCTTTTTCCAATCATCGGGAACTTCACCTGACTGCCATGATTTTTCGAATAGGATGGACAGTGGCTTAGCAACTTCATTTGCCAGCTCCTTCAGGACCCGTGGATGAATTTCATCAGGTCGTGTGGACTTGTATACATTCAGGTTCCTAAGATGGTCTCAAACCAGATCCTCTCCTACAATGGGCCCAGGGTCTTCATTCTCACTGTCCCTGCGACTGCCTTCCAAGACTTGGGTGGTATGGTTAATCTCAGCTTGCAGGTTTTTTTCTTTAAAGCTTGCTGTGTAAAAGATACAAGGAGGATATCAGTTATCTGTCTCTTATGGCAAATCTTAAAACTAAAGGCATGAGCTGCTGCAACTGAGTCCATTGACCGTCATCAGCTCAACTACGTTCCCCAGTAAAATTCTCCAGTTTTTCACCATCTCCTTTCACCAATTACAGAGGTTCTTTGGCTTCATGAGAGAGAAGTCCTAAACTAGAATTAATTTTCAGAAACCCTCTCCATTATGCTATATTTTTTGTTTGTTTTTTTTTTTTTTTGTTTGTTTTTTTTTAAAAAAAGCTCTGTCACAAAACTTCTAGCAGATGTTCTGTGGAACTGCCATATTTCCACTTCAACCTTACCCAGTTCTCTCAAATATAGCCCTGCCAATGTTAGTGCAAAAATATGTGGTTTAGAGGGAAATATTATTCCCTCTAACTTCTAACAACTCTTAATTGCTCTGTACGTTTGCTGTTACCAGAGAGAAAAATGTTGCCTGGGAATGACTTCTTGATAGGCAAAGGCGGATCATTATCTCTGTGAGTCTAGAAGGCAAACTTTAGTTTTTGCTTGAATTAATGAAGTATTGCCACTCTGCTTTCATAGAAGAAAAAGGAAAAAATAAAGAATTAAAAATAAAACTCTTCACAAGCCTGTGTTTCTGAACTGCATGTTACAGTGCTAAAACAAACAGTGCTTCTGCCAGTGTTCATTGAAAATGTTTCCTTATTTCCCCATGTGCCAGTTATAATCAATAATTAGTGTTGGTAGCTATCCAAAGTATTATACCTCTTAAGCCTTTTGTAGATTTATTTAGTAAATAAAGTAGACAGTGCCATGTCTTACTTGAAGCAGGTAGGCAGTAGAGTTTCAATGGTCAAAAACTTGTATTTCCTTAAATGTTTTAATTTCAATCATGCAGATTATTTTATAATGCAATTGTCTTGGCAATGACTTCTTTGCCTCAGTCTTTACCGGCAAATGCTCTGACCACACCACCCAAGTCTTGGAAGGCAGACGCGGGGACGGTGAGGGTGGGGACCCTGGGCCCACTGTGGGGGAGGATCTTGTTCGAGACCACCTTAGGAACCTGAATGTATACAAGTCCATGGGACAGGATGAAATCCATGCACGGGTCCTGAAGAAGCTGGCAAATGAAGTTGCTAAGCCACTGTCCATCATATTTGAAAAATCATGGCAGTCAGGGGAAGTTCCCGATGACTGGAAAAAGGGAAATATAACCCCCATTTTTAAGAAGGGGAAAATGGATGAGCCAGGGAATTACAGACCAGTCAGTCTCACCTCTGTGCCTGGCAAAATCTTGGAGCTGATTATCCTGGAAGCCATGCTAAGGCACATGAAAAACAACAAGGTGCTTGGTGACAGCCAGCATGGCTTCACTAAGGGGAAATCCTGCCTGACCAATCTGGTGGCCTTCTATGAAGGGGCTATAGAACTGATGGACAGCGGCAGAGCAGTTGATGTCATCTACCTGGACTTGTGTAAAGCCTTTGACACTGTCTCCCATGACATCCTTCTCTCTAAGTTGGAGAGACATCAATTTGATAGGTGGACCACTCGGTGGATAAAGAACTGGCTGGATGGCCGCACGCAAAGAGTAGTGCTCAGTGGCTCAGTGTCCAGCTGGAGACCAGTAACGAGTGGTGTCCCCCAGGGATCGGTGTTGGGACCGGTCTTGTTCAACATCTTTGTGGGTGATATGGACAGTGGGGTTGAGTGCGCCCTCAGCAAGTTTGCCGATGACACCAAGCTGTGTGGTTGGGTTGATACACTGGAGGGAAGGAATGCCATCCAGAGGGACCTTGACATGCTTGTGGGGTGGGCTGATGCCAACCTGATGAAATTTAACCATGTTAATGCAAAGTCCTCCACCTGGGGCGGAGCAATGCCAGGCACAGCTACAGATTGGGCGGGGAGGAGATTCAGAGCAGCCCTGCGGAGAAGGACTTGGGGGTGTGGGTTGATGAAAAAATGAACATGAGCCAGCAGTGTGCCCTTGCAGCCCAGAAGGCCAACCGTATCCCGGGCTGCATCAAAAGGAGTGTGACCAGCAGGTCGAGGGAGGTGCTCCTGCACCTCTACTCTGCTCTCATGAGACCTCACTTGGAGTATTGTGTGCAGTTCTGGTGTCCTCAACATAAAAAGGACATGGAACTGTTAGAACAAGTGCAGAGGAGGGCCACAAGGATGATCAGGGGACTGGAGCACCTCCCGTATGAAGATAGGCTGAGAAAATTGGGGCTGTTCAGCCTGGAGAAGAGAAGGCTGCGTGGAGATCTCATAGCAGCCTTCCAATACCTGAAGGGGGCCTATAGGGGTGCTGGGGAGGGACTCTTCATTAGGGACTGTGGTGAGAGGGCAAGGGGTAATGGGTTTAAAGTTAAACAGGGGAGGTTTAGATTGGATCTGAGGAAGAAATTCTTTACTGTGAGGGTGGTGGGGCCCTGGAATGGGTTGTCCAGGGAAGTTGTGAATGCTTCATCCCTGGCGGCGTTCATGGTTGGGTTGGACATAGCCTTGGATGGCATGGGGTAGTGGGAGGTGTCCCTGCCCATGGCAGGGGGGTTGGAACTCGATGATCTTGAGGTCCTTTGCAATCCTTACTATTCTATGATTCTATGATTGCTTGTATAATCATTCTGCAAAGTATGATGGATTATGACTATGGAATTTGTACTTCTTTCATCTCTGCTAGACTGCTTTATCTCTAACTAGAGGTTTGACTGCATCATGGTCACAAAATGCTTTCATAAATAAATAACCTTTATTAAAATGTGGTTCTGTGTTTTTCATTCACAGTGCAGAAAGATCCAGCTATGTTTACTGAGGCTACTATGTGTATGTTAATATCTCAATTTGAGGGTGTCAAAAAAATTGTACTGTATATGGATGTCCTGGATTCAGCAGTAGCAGTCATTTTTTTCTGGATTTTGCACTTGTTCAGTGTTGAAACTCCAAAACACTGGAGGGGTCCACTGGCCTAGATCCTTGCCTATATGATCCCACACACCCTGCCACTCATGACTGTCCAGCCTCAAGGAAAATCTCTTGGTCCTCCTGCATTGTTGTCTGACCCTAGACAAGACCCAAACCTGACTCTGTTTAACTCTCGAGATCAGACATTATGGTCTTGGGTAAAACACACTCTGTATGCATGCCAGCTTGGTGATCCCCATCACAATCAACAGGAAGGTCCCAAGGGTACCTAAAGGCCATTCAAAACCTTCAGCACTCCCGAATGATGCTACAAACGGTCTGGTGGCAGGGCTGGGAATGGAAGGAATGTCTCTTTCATGGGCTGAGCACCCGACGAGGGGAAAAAAGATGTGTATTTGCTAAACACTTCTACTATATATCTCCCAAAGTATGCAGGTGGTGATCACACTGGGAACATAAGCCAGATCAGTTTCATGATCAATGATTCTATTGTATTACAAGTCATTACCATAAAGTACAATGAAACAAGAACCTTAGCCCAAGGCCCCCAGCCGATAAACACTAACACAGCAAATACCGTGTGTAAGTAAGGTACAACATGCTGAAGCTGTGTGATCAAGAATAACAACTTTGAGAGCCAACAAATCAGCATTGTGACAAGTGACTATTAATCTGAAAAAATGAATGCTTATCACAAATACGATTGGACACACTCTGATCAGATCTGTCTTTATCTCAACCCTTCATGCCCCACATTGGGCACCAAAGAGAACTGTCATGATTTAAGCCCAACCAGTAACTCAGAACCATGCAGCCAATCTCTAACTCCCCCCCCCCCACTTCCTCCCCCTGCTCCTGGAGGGATGGGGAGGAGAATCAAAAGAATGTAACTTGCACAGGTTGAGATAAGAACAGTCCAGTAACTTAGGTATAACACAAAACCATTACTGCTTCCACCAATAATAATAATGATAAGGGAAATAACAAGGGAAGAGAACACAACCACTCACCATCCAATACCAAGCCTGATCCAACAGTGATCTAGCCCTTCCAAGTAACTGCCCCCAGTTTATATACTGGGCATGATGTGCTGTGGTATGGAAAACCTCTTTGGCTAGTTTGAGTCAGGTGTCCTATCTCTGCTTCCTTCCTGCTTCCCCTCCTCCCCGTCAGAGCACGAGACTCAGAAAGTCCTTGGTCAGATTAAGCATTACTGTGCAGCAACTAAAAACATCAGTGTTATCAGCACTGTTCCCAGACTGAAAGTCAAAAACACTGCACTGCACCAGCTACTAAGAAGGAGAAAAATAAATGACTGCTACTGCTGAACCCAGGACAGTGGAAAAGAAAACATGATCCCCTTCACTACAGTAAATCAGAGAGGCTTCACTAAGAAACTCAAGTGTTGATTGAGCACTGATCCTCATGATGACTTCAAGCATTTGGAATGCCAGTTTCCAGGCTGTTGGTTAGGATCTGACTTCAAGTTTTTTGTGTATCTGTATTAGTCCTCCAGGAACCATACCCCAAAGATCCTGGGAGAATATGTAAGCTGTAATTATGCCTCTTGCCACAGCAGTGAAGTGAGTTATAGAATAAATTCTTCTTCTTCACCTAAGACTTTATTTCTTTCCTTGTGTACTCTTTCAGCTTGTAATTTTTCATTTAACAATCACAGCAGGAGAAAGGGCAGGCTTTAGTAGTCTATATAAGGTCTAAACTAGAGTAAATGATTCAGGGTTATTTTGCTACATCAACATTGTTCTGCTTCATAGCAGAGTTTGTAGCTGTTTTGTGATATTCTATCATTTTTGAGCCTTAAAGGGGAGAAAAAAAAAAAAAAAAGAAAAAAGCAGTGAGGGCACAGAAGTGATTTTATGTCTTATGATTGCTAACAAGCCTCAGCCAGAAACCTGCCTCACCAAAATTAATTAATATTTGTACTAAGTGTTTTGATCTGAGGCTCTACACTTCAGTGTACACACGACCCAGTTGTGGCTAAACTTCATCAAACGAATGATAAAAAAAAAAAAAAATATCGTTCTTCCTTTAAAAATTAGAATCTTTATATTGAATCTATCGCATACAGACTGAAATGAAACACTGAACCCCGAACCCTGTTTGTACCCCAGTGAAGGTTCTTCTGCCATGCAAAGTAACAGTCAGAACACAGCTGTATGATTGAGCTACAACAAAACCCTTTTAGCACAGAATGTAATGCTGCTAATGCTACTGTGTAGTCCTGAATCCAATGTCCAGGCCTTTTCACAATAGTAAATAATCCCACATGTAAAACAAAGTTAGGTCATCATGACTGCTATCACCCTACAGTGAATAGCAGAAGAATTACTAAATGACCAGCCACTTGGTGCAAAGTGTTAAAGGGGTATGTCTTCTACACTTTATATACAATAAAAGATATGGCTGGAATGCAAGACCACATTGGTTTGATTCCCTGAACCCAGAGGCTTAGGGCTGTTTGCATCTTTTTCCTTTTCATGACAAATATGGGTGTCTTCATCCAGTTTCCTATTTTTTTTCATGATGTGTTAGTTTTTTCTCTTTTTTTTTTTTTTTGTAGTCTTTGCGTAGGCAAAGGCATTTTAAGTAATATCTCATTCCCTTTGTACTTTCTTTACACATGTAACACATACTTACACCATAGCTGTAACTGTCTAGAGAATAACAATTCAGTGCATGAAAACTCTCAGTGTATGACATTTGTTTCTATTCTGCATGGGAACTGAATCAAAACAATCTTTGAACTTAAAAAAAAAAAAAAAAAGTGTCAAAACAAATGTTTTAAGAGGGGGAAGAAGGGGAATTCAACAATGTTTTTAGCTTTTCTCTTTCTGTCTTAGTGTCTGCAAAAGTAATGAGAAATATGTATCTGAAAGATCGCCTACATAAAAGTACATTGAAAGTAAACCATTTCTACTAAAATATCCTTTTATTGAAAGTGAATAGTTAAATCAAAATAGTTAAATCGATTCTACTAAAATATCATAGTTTTGAGGGTGAATGATTAAATCAAAATATATTAATGTTCCTATTAGGTATGTCTATAAATGCTTCGTAACACATGTTCATACCTTTTCCCCACAACAGATATACCACAGGTATCTATTTCAGTATAAACATATTAAACTATTCATAGAAACATAAATATATTTATGAACACAAGGCAGCCATTTACTCTTTAGTATAAGTACAAATTTAACACACATGTAATATGTAAAGGAATTCATCAGCCTACATGTCAGCTTCTTTGCAGACACGTCCTTTGCACCTATTCTCACAGGTAATAGGAATCACCTAAATAATGTAAGGTAGAGGTACAATAGCCATATCTATGGTAGTAAAATTCTGCTGTAAAGAACAGCAAAATATGCCCTAATGTTTCTTGAGTAGTCATATCAACATCCAAAGACTGGATCATGTAAGAGATACAGGCCAAGGTCTGTTATTTGAATAAGTGATAGACTTTGAAGCAAGGCATTTCCTCACTACTAACCTATAATCCAGATCATGTCTTTATAAAGCAGCATTCTCTGCAAAGACTTCACTTTCTTATTTGTCCATTTAAGCATTGTTTGTCCTTTGTGATGGAAGTGAGTGTGGGTCAACTTCATAGCTGTTCTACAATGTTTTTGAGGACTTTGTTCTTTCCAGGAGCTTACTGTTAAAGGGCTTCCCTGCTACAGTAGGAAAGAGAGTAAGAATTGTATCCTGTTTTGGTAGTGTGGGGGAATTAGCAATGCTCCCTCTCACGCACAGCTAAGCTATGTAAGCAGCAGTCTGAGCAGTTTCAAAAAAATGAAAATAATCATACTGTCTACTAGAGTTCCTGGTTTGAGCAGAAATAAAATACTGTTTTCTTAAAGGAAAATTCACATGAAAATTGGTGCAGTTAGAAAATGTGGTCTAAACATAGGATTTTTAACTGGTAAAATGCAGTTAGCCAAGATTTATTTTTCTTTTTCCTTTAAACTGAGATACATGCAATTATGTGCCTAGTTATATCAGTTCCAGTTCCTAGAGAAGAATAAATAAACTGGAGTAGTGAAAGCAATTACATACCATTATGCCAGCAATCATAGTCACACTTAAGGGATTGCACTACGTAAGTCTTTTGATATAGTCATAACAGTGCGACTCTTGTGGATAAACAGAGCCTTTTAGAATATGGCAAGCATCCTGCTGCTCTGTACTTGTTACTGGGATTGCTGGCCCTCTCTGACCGAGCCTCCACAATATTTGTAGTATTTCTGCTTACATTTTATTACTTCCTGTTCCTATCGGAGCTAAGTAGAGTTGTGAAGAAGTAAACATTAACAATAATTAAATTAATTATTTAGTAAGTGTATTGTAACCTCGTAAAATGTTGATTTAGCGAAGTTTTTTTGAGTAGTGAATGGTGAAGACCTTTGTAGTACAGAGAGAAAAGTAGATTTTAGACTTATCTGAACCAATTTGAACATTATTCCTCTGTACCTTTAAAAGCAGAGGAAACTCTTTCATTTATATATTGCTTCCCATATATGCCCCTCTCTATTTTATCTCTTTCTAGGTAGCATGCAACTTATTTGATTTTGTGGGAAAGAAAGTCATGTGTTCTTTTTCTCCTGCTAAACTGAGAATAAATTCAAACCTATTTTCTTCAAGTTTTGTTGGCAAAAAAACCCAAAACTGCTAAAAATCACATTTTACAGAGCACATTTGGGTATTTTTTAAATGTCTAAACAGGCTTTTGCTTTTTCTGGGCAAAGAGTCTTGTCTGCATAAAACTAAATTATGACAAAACCACCATTACACCACTTGATTTTTCCATCTGTATTTTGACTTCTCCCCTTTAAGAAATGGTAAAGACATAGAATTCAACACTGTTTATAACAGTTGGGCTTTTCTGCCAATCAATTCAATTAAAAAAAAAGGAATGGATTAACATTATGAAAAATAGCAGGCCATTAATAATGTTAACCAGTACTGGAACCTAAATTAACCAGTACTGGAACCTAAACCTTTGTGATCTGTTTCAGCAATTAATTATACTTACTTTTAAGCTGTATATACTCAAAACAAGCTGGTAAATTGACAAGTTGCCTGGGACAATTATTTTCTTTTTCAGTGTTAAAGTGAAGAATCTTTGTTACGCAGAGTTACTGTTTTTTAAAAGATGATCTTTCATTTGTCAATAAAGGCTTTGAATTGCCATGCTGACTCCAAGCCTTCCATTTAAAGCCAGCAAACAAAGACACGATTCTACTTGACAATGCAAGAAGGAGAAAGCATGCTCTATGGATGAGCATGCTTTCTATATACCTTTCTACACCTTAAGCATCTCCAGATTGGATGCTTCATTTCTGGTGAAGCCTAGTTACAAATAACTAAAATCTGCTGGCAGTTTTATAATCTCTTTCTGTTGCACAGACGGAAAACATTTGCAAAGTATTTTTTGGTAATCTTATCAAAGTGAAAAATTACATAGGGTTAGGAATGAACTCTTCCATTTGAACTCTGGAAGAGCTCTTTAAATGTTCTTATTTCAGTGGGCACTTTTAGGTCTTAATGAATAAAGTCAACCCAAACACTTTGCTGGAAAAAAAAACAAAACAAAACAACATTTTGGTGCCTTGTTGACTTTTAAGATAATTTAAATTAGTTTCAGCATTTCAAAAGGCTAAGAGTCTTTAAGTGGAGAGATAAATTATAGCAGTCAGACAAAGGATGTAAGCAATGCATTAAAAATTAAACATTTTGTCTGAATTGAGTACCTACTGTTTTGGAGAGTTAAAAAGGAAGTGTCATTCCATATAGAGACAACAAAAGCAAAAATAAGCTTTCTTCTTAGGGTGTGAAAGCAGGCAGTTTTCCTCTACCATAAAAATGAGGCAGCTGATTTCTTCTCCCCCCCCCCCCCCCCCCCCAGTTCTTATGAAGTACAAAATTCCCTTGAGAAATTAAGCTCATGGTTTGGGTGGAATCCTAGAAGTTTCATCACTAAGTTATTAAAACCAGGATTCACTTCTAGTAAGAAAAAATAATTGTCCTGTAGTAGCACTTAAAAAAAGTACTCCCGATTTTTGGACATTTCAGGGTTATTGAAGCCATAATGTTGACAGAAGGTATGAGTATTTTTATCTCTTCTTAAATGCATAATAGTGTCCTTAGGTTTTGTGTTTTGCATGCTTAGTTCAGAAGATTTTTATTTTGTCATAAGCATCTACAAAAGTTTCCCTGTAGAGTCTGATTTCTGTTCTGCTATTTGTGCAGTATGAAATGAACTGATATCTTTCTGCTTAGTAAGTTTTTCATCATGGAGTTGGCTAGTTTTGACTAAATTTGTGTCAAATTTGAAAAGCAAAACAAAAACAGCTATTAAAGAAGAGATAGTTTATATACGGATAAAATAGTTAATCAGTAGCACAGCACACATTACGATGAAAATAAAATTCCTAAAAGTAAACAAGGCTATCAGGATAAAATACATTGCTCAAGACCCAAGAAGAAGGACATATAAAAATGTATTAGGTGAAAAAAAAACCTGGTAACAGTGTTGGTCAGAAGCAAATAAAAAATGTAAAACATTCTTTGCAAAAATGAAAATCATAGCTTTGAATAAATATCTTTATTTTGGATAGCTACCTAAATATCTAGTCCATTGATGATAATTATCAACGTGTTTTAAAATGCCAGGGACATTCTAGAAATCTAAATAAATAGTCATTATAAATTTCCAAACGGGCAGTCAAGATGACCTAAGCAACTACAAGCTGATTATACAGACATCAAGCTCATGCAGGATTCTACCACAAATAATTAGGAAAGGAGAGAAATAATTATCATTAGGCATGTGCAATATTTATATGCATCTTGCTGAATAAGCATAAACCATTTGATAATGAAAGTTTCATATTTATATTTTGATGGCAAAAATAGACTCACCTCAACATGCATTTGACGTCATATCATATAAAGTGCTCTATCTGCAAGGATAAAGATCATATTTCATAGAATTTCTGCTGTTCAGCTAAGGATCTTAAAACATAGATGTCATAGAAGGATCACAGAAGAATTGAGTTGAGAGATTTTTACAGGGCTGCAATAGAAGCTGCAATAGTAGGGTTGACACTATTCAGTGTTTTTAATAGCTACCTGGGAGGTAAAGTTAAAATAACAGCTGATAAAAAAAGATTGAGGAAGCACTAAATAATTATATATACTATAGTAGCTATACGGAACCATTGTCATCACTGTCTGATAAACTGAAACTATTTAGACAAAACATACTTTAATGCAGTTTACTGTGTAAATTTAAATCAATAAATTCACAAATTGTACCGGTTATCGGTTGTTGAATAATCGGTGCAAACTAAGCTACTCAAAAAAGGTAATGAGTTTCTCATGAATTCTTATAGTGATGTCTCTACTAGTGAACTAAACAGGACTAAGGATGAACTTGAACAAACAAATTTATTGTGAAGAGATTACCTGTGATGGCATTAGTGACAGAATTCTAGGCAAAGTTCAACCTTATCTACCTTTCAGATCTTTTTCAGTTGTATTCCTAACATATTGTACGCGACACTAACATATTTTTGAAAGTCAACTAGTGTTGATCTGTTGCATTTTAATTTATATAATGTTCACTCTTGTTAAAAAGACTCCATATACATAGGCAATTTCCTTTAAGAGAATCTGTAATGTTGTGGCTGTCACTCTCTACATCAGTAAAGTATCTGACTGAAAATGTGTGAAAAGAAAGAGTAAGGCCTTTCTGAATTTTTAAAAGGGGGGGGGAGGAGGAGAAATGTGAAGTAGTTTGAAAAGGTGTTGGCCAAAAAAAAATGCATTTACTTATATTACAGGCTAAATGATATGATTTTAAAAGAGTGACTTACTTCTTCAGCTTTTCAACTTTTCTTGTAACTGCTTTGGAGTACTTGTACCATTTCCTCTGGATAATGTTCTGAGCTGCAATTAGTTCCTTGAAGTGCTATTCCCACTGATTGGTGCAGAAGGTCAATTAAGGCAAATGTCACCTTTTAAAAGCATATCGAGTTTCATTAGTGCTAGTTCTTTTCCTATCCCTAATTATTAGAAACCTGTTCACTTTGTTTTGAACCATTGAGCTGTAATTTGAAGGTGCTCTAATGTAGCATATATCCCTTTAAGAAGACAAAAATTAAGTACCACAAGCATAGGTCATATTTACAGTTTGTACAAAGTAGGTCAGCGTTATTGACTTACTGGAAACAGTTGACTTCAATTTACATCCAGTATTTTTGTTAGAGATCACATTAAAGCAAAGTCAGTCTGATTCAGGACTCATATTTTTACCAAAAAGGGGACTTTTAGTGATAGTTTTATAATAGACATCATTACATTTAAATATAAATATACATAATTTCTGGGGTTTTATTGATGAAAGCAATTAGTTGTGCAGTGAAATTAACTTCATTTAACCCTATCTTGCAGATTTAGAAAAAAATTGTGTTTTGCAATAAGGCTTACCACTGTCCTGTACAAACAACCTGGGGAAATCATGACATGTTCAGACACTCAAAGATTTGGACAGACAGGGGCCTTTCTGAGTGAGGAATCTCTCATTTCTAAGTGAAATGAGATCTAATCTACCTTCATGTCATGACCTTCCTTTATCTATCTCCACATTGGCCATGAGTTTTTTTCAGTAATTTGATAAAAATATTAGAGTGGCTTGTTCTATTAAAATATATATAGTAATTTAAAAACATTTTGAGTTTTCTCTCAAAAAAGTGTGGAGGAAGAACAAAACAAATTCATAAAGCTTTTTTCATGTAGAGGTTTCACCAGTTCTACAAGGTGAGAAGTTTAGATCCAGCCGTCCTATTTCCAAGGATTGAGATTTGGTCACTTAAATGTTAACAGATCAATATCAAATGAAACTAATGACATTTGAACCAGTTTTTCAAAAAGTTTGGTACAAGATTTCTGCAATTTCTATTCTTTTTCTTGAACTCATGACTCTGTAGGTTATGTGATACTTTGATATACTGGCATAATGGAATCATAGAATAGAATCATAGAATAGTTACGGTTGGAAAGGACCTTAAGATCATCTAGTTCCAAACCCCCTGCATAATGATTTACAAATATTCATAGTAAAAGCTAAGAAATGTGTATAGATATACTCAGAACTGCATGCCTTTAAAAGTTAACCAAGCTTTTTCAGGTTTTGGAACAAACAATTTCGGATTCAATTTTTCCCCAGGTACAGATCAAGAATGATCGAGTTTACTTAAATCAGTTATTACAGTTCTACAGAATAATGTGAGAACTAATTAATTCTGGGCATAATGTATTTCTCCTTATGTATGTTGCAAATAACGGAAATGTCTTGGTGAATTTAAAAGCTCTGCTGTCCTCAGAGGGAGTGATTCTATGCAGGTCTCTTGATGCTGAATAGCTCAGGGGAGGCTGTTATAGCCTATAATACCTTTCAAAACCAGCTTAGATTTAAGCTCAGGGCTCAAAGACTTGGAGCTATTCAAGACATCTTTATCCTATTATCAGTGTCTGATGTGGAGATCAGACATCTTTTTTTTGTCTCAGTATTACATATAGGTGCTATATAGTTACTGTGGTGTAACTTCTAATATAAACAGCATTCTATTGATTTTAAAGTGCTTTGTAATGTCCTCATATAAAAAAGTTGTATGCTAGCCTGTGTTTTAGCACAACAGGCATGTTGTATTGTTAAAATTGCACAGGTAGAATTAAAATAGTATTAAGATAGTGCAAATTTTAATGCACCTGAACTCACACAAAAATTGTCAGAAAATTGCACTCAGTTATTTTTCCCAAGTCTGGTAGTATCATGTTGAAGAATCCGTAGTAAAACATTTCTGATTTGAGTACAATTAGTTAATGGTTTTATGAAGAAAAAAGGAAAAATGATAAGAGAAGTAATTTTTACCTAAATATCTATTTTTCTTAAATACCATTTTTACCTAAATGTTATCATAAAATCTCTAGGTTGGGAAAGACCTTTAAGATAATCAAGTCCAGCCATAGTTATGAAGCATTAGGAGTTATATTTTTGATGAAAAAAAAAAACCACACTATTTTTCTTTTTGACATTACTCAGCTGAATTAACAGAAATACATATATGAAAGTGTGAAATAAAATTAGAAAGTAAAATTTGTATTCAGGTTCAAGCACTGTTCTCTTGCGGTTTTTGATTTTTAAATACAAAGTAGCTCAACTTGGAATGTGTCTGCTCAATGACTAATATATCAGTTGAACAGATACTGTAGTAATAAGCATAAGGAATTCAAGGTGGATTTATTGGGACAGTCAAAAAGATGACAAAGCTATATAAGTTACAAGGGGTAAGGGGCTGAGAGTAAAAAAGAATGAAATTGTCCCTGGTAAAGACAGGAAAATGGAATCATAAATCATATAAGACAGCCATGTTCTTTTATCCATGCATCCAGATGTTCCCACTAAATGTGTAACAACTTCCAAGTTTTTTTACAACAAGGAGAGGGACTGTGAATATTCCGTTTCTCTCTTTCTTAAACAAAACTAGCTGGGAATATTTGATGCCGAGCAAAAACTTTGACCTGTGCTTGCAAGAGAGCAACATCTGAACAGAGTTCTAAACCATAGCTCCTCACCAGCCTGGATTATATGATTTAAATAGCCAGTGCTAAAAGCCTAAAGTTAGATTTTCTTTTTGGAAACAGTGTCTGCAGCCAAATCTCTGGTTGAAGCATCTGGATAATATGAGGCCAGATACCCTCACTGACTAGGAATTTTTAAATGCTAGCTTTTGATGGTGGAATCCTGTTAGAATTATAATCAGTTTCATACTGAGTTTGGGAGTAGATGAATATTAGATGGCAAGAAAATGAAATCATAAGTCTCTTAAGATATGTTCTGAAATAGCAGCTCTGGATGGACCATGATGGAGCAATTTAAGTATCTTCCAAATGAAAATTGATTCCATTCTCTTTGCCTCACCCTTAAAATGTAATAGCTGGTCTTAGAGGGCAGGGAGGCACTGGCACAAGTTGCTTAAAGAAGCTGTGTCTGCCCCATCCCTGGCAGTGTTCAAGGCAGGTTGGATAGGGCTTTGAGCAACCTGGTCTAGTGGAGGGTGTCCCTGGCCATAACAGGGGGCTTGGGACTAGATGATCTTTGAGGTCCCTTGCAACCTAAACCTTTCTGTGATTCTGTGAAAACTTTTCCCAGTCTTCTAAATGTTTTGCTATTACCCAGAAATAAAAGGCAATCATGCTTTTTTCTTTATGTTATTTTCCACAACCTAGTTTTGAAACTTAAAGACTACTAACTAGAGCTATTCTTTAGTCATGTGGAAAGATACCTTATACTGATGATAAAAAATAGCAAGCTACTGGGTATTATTAGGTTATTGTAATTACAACTGTGTGACTGAAGACAGCTATTAGGTGATTATCACACCATTGTTTGGTGAAGAGGGGAGAGGAGGATGAGTCTCCATTAGATTGTCAAAGATAAGAATGTTCTTTAAAAAAGTGCAGGTATTATATTTTCTTTTTAACTTGATCTGCAGGGACCTGAGCCACTATTCTCAATTTAGATCAATAAAAAAAATACAGGGAAAAAGGAAAGGCAGATACGTCTACCTCTGGATTCACAAGTTACTATTGAAGTCAAAGAGATAAGTAAGTGCAACTCCATTGAAACGTCATGAAGCTGATTCTTTGTATTGAAGAAATGAGATCTTTTGGTTAAAAATTCTATGTCTTTTCTAGTGGTGCATTCCTCAGAAACCTGAGTTCTTATAAACTTAAGAGTACTTCTCTGCAGTTTGTTCTCTGCAGTCCAGAGCTTGATAAAATTGAAGGTGATATCTGGTCTCCACAGAGCCTTTCTGCATCTTTACATAAAAGCAGACACTTCACAGCAGTTGAGATCTTTGCAAGATTTATCATGGGTTCAGGTGTGAGCTTTTTTAAGTATGTTATAAAACATTAGGTCAATCGTGTTCTTTGGCAGATTTTTCTTTCTTTTTAAAAAATATTCTTTTCAGTGAAAATAATTGTTTCTCAGTTAGAAAGGTCTCTGCTATATAAAATGCATTTTATATTGTGCTGTTATATAAATGTGGTTAGGAAGATTTTTTGATATTAAACATTTTTCTTTATATATATTCCCTCAAAACTTTTAATGGGGACATGAGATAGAAAGAATAATGTGATTACCTCTTTAAGATAAATTTTGCATGAATGGCATAAAAGTCCTGCAGATCTCCAGAAGAGTTTGGAAAGCTTGTTTTCTTTAACAGACTTATTTAGGTATATACCAGCTCTGGGAGATCAGTGAAGCAAGTGAACTTAACAAATTTTTCCAATAGACTGAGATAAACACGGCTATTTTCAGACATGTCCAGTTCTGACTACAGTAACGTCCAGCACATGAACAGCTTATAAGTTTCAAAAATCTTATCAGATTTAAGGTTATTTCTTTTCCTTTTCTGGGCTATGAAAGCTCAAGGTTCCACATGACTATTACTGGGAAAACGCTGGCTTGAAGAAGTTGCTGTAAGAGTGTTAAATGATTCTATATTTCCTCCTTTGTTTTGGGTGGTGTTTTTTAAACACCAAGCAGTTTACAAATTCTCCTCCAGTTTGCATATCATATTGCATTATTATATGGAAAGTACTGAAAATAATTTTTAGTCTTAAATCACTTTTTTCTTACCTTTTCAAAGTATGATCAAAGTATCAGTGATTACTTGATGCACCTTACAAAAAGGCTTTGGATCACTTTGAATAAAAAGCCAGGTATGTGCCAATTAAAAAATGTTTGTGAGTTTATTTTCAAAAGCTGAGACAACTTGCTTAGAGTTTAGAGTGAGTACTGGTGTGATAAAGGCCCTTGGTAAAGACGGAAAATGCATAAGGGAAAGCACAAGAATCTTCTGTGGGAGGAGTGAATCAGATGAGTTTCTAAATAACTCTGGCATCATGCTTAGTGCAAGAAAGATTTATTTAACTTTAAAAGGGATGAAAATGGAAAATCAAAGATTGATTTAAAACCACATATGGTCTGAAAATCAAAATTTGCAGTGAATAAAAAGATATGCTAATCTAACCTAATAAAAAAATCCTAATGTAACTATGAACACAGAAGGATGAAAAAGATAACAGCCTAGAATATTGCTACATGAGCGGTCTTTTTAATCAAAGCACATGAAATACATTAAAAATAAGATGTGATTCTGCACCTGACAGGAAGATGCAGATTAAAGCAGCACACAGGGGGGAGGAGCCACCTTTTTTACTCCCTTTCATCAGTTGTATAATTGGAGAAAACATTTCAACACATATTCATAGAATCATAGAATCATAGAATAGTTAGGGTTGGAAAGGACCTTAAGATCATCTAGTTCCAACTCCTTTGCTGTGGGCAGGGTCACCTCACACTAAACCATGCCATCCAAGGCTATGTCCAAACTGGCCTTGAACACTGACAGTGATGGAGCATTCACACCTTCCTGGGCTACCCATTCCACCCGAACAGTAAAGAACGTCTTCCTTATACACAATCTACACTTCTCCTGTTTAAGTTTGAACCCATTACCCCATGGCCTATCATTACAGTACCTCATGAAGAGTCCCTCCTCAGCATCCCAGTAAGGCCCCTTCAGATATTGAAAGGCTGCTATGAGGTCTCCAAGCAGCCTTCTCTTCTCCAGGCTGAACAGCCCCAATTTTCTCAGCCTATCTTAATATGGGAGGTGCTCCAGTCCCCTAATCATCCTCCCGGCCCTCCTCTGGACTTGTTCCAACAGTTCCGTATCCTTTTTATGAGGACGACACCAGAACTGTACACAATACTCCACGTGAGGTCTCACAAGAGTAGAGTAGAGGGGCACGATCACCTCCCTCGACCTGCTGGTCATGCTCCTTTTGATGTAGCCCAGGATATAGTCGGCTTTCTGGGCTGCAAGTGCACACTGCCAGCTCACGTTCATTTTTTCATTGACCAACACCCCCAAGTCCTTCTCCGCAGGGCTGCTTTCAATCTCTTCTCTGCCCAACCTGTAGCTGTGCCTGGCATTGCTCCGACACAGGGGGAGGACCTTGCACTTGGCATGGTTAAACTTCATCAGGTTGGCATCAGCCCACCTCACAAGTGTGTCAAGGTCCCTCTGGATGGCATTCCTTCCCTCCAACATGTCAACCGAACCACACAGCTTGGTGAGTGCGCACTCAATCCCACTGTCCATGTCACCCACAAAGATGTTGAACAAGACCGCTTCCAACGCCGATCACTGAGGGACATCACTCATTACTGGTCTCCAGCTGGACACTGAGCCATTGAGCACTACTCTTCGCGTGCGGCCATCCAGCCAGTTCTTTATCCACCGGGTGGTCCACCTATCAAATTGATGTCTCTCCAGCTTAGAGAGAAGGATGTCATGTGAGACAGTGTCAAACGCTTTGCACAAGTCCAGGTAGATGACATCAACTGCTCTATCCCTGTCAATCAGTTCCGTAGCTCCATCTTTGAAGGCCACCAGATTGGTGAGGCAGGATTTCCCCTCAGTGAAGCCATGCTGGCTGTCACCAAGCACCTGATTGGTTTTCACGTGTCTCAGCATGCCTTCCAGGAGAATCCACTTCAAGATTTTGTCAGGCACAGAGGTGAGACTGACTGATCTGTAGTTACCTGCCTCATCCATTTTCCCCTTCTTGAAAATGGGGGTCATATATCCCCTTTTCCAGTCGTTAGGAGCTTCACCTGACTGCCATGATTTTTCAAATAGGATGGACAGTGGCTTAGCAACTTCATTTGCCAGCTCCTTCAGGACCCGCGGAGGGATTTCATCAGGTCCCATGGACTTGTATACATTCAGGTTCCTAAGATGGTCTCGAGCCAGGTCGTCTCCTACAGTGGGCCCAGGGTCTTCATTCTCACTGTCTCCGTGTCTGCCTTCCAAGACTTTGGTGGTATGGTCAGAGCATTTGCCGGTGAAAACGGAGGCAAAGAAGTCATTAAGAACCTCAGCCTTTTCCAAATCCAGGGTAGCCAGTTCTCCCAATAAGTTCTGGAGAGGGCCCACATTGTCCCTAGCCTGTCTTTTATTTGCAATGTACCTATAGAATCCCTTCCTGTAACCCTTAACATCCCTAGCCAAGTTTAATTCTAAGTGGGCCTTAGCTTCCCTAACCTGGTCCCTCGCTTCCTGGACAACATCCCTGTATTCCTCCCAGGCCGCCTGACCTTGCTTCCACCTTTTATAAGCCTCTTTTTTCCTTCAAATTTTGCTCAGCAGGTCCTTATCCATCCAAGGAGGTCTCCTGGCCCTCCTGCTAAATTTCCTTCAAATTGGGATGCATCGCTCCTGAGCTTGCAGCAGGTGATCCTTGAATATCAACCAACAGTCTTGGGCCCCCCTGTCCTCTAGGGCTGTATCCCATGGAATCTTACTGAGCAGGTTCCTGAAGAGGCCAAAGCCTGCTCTCTTGAAGTCCAGGGCAGTGAGCTTACTGCACGCTGTTTTCACTCTCCTGAGGATCTCGAATTCGGCCGCCTCATGATTGCTGCAATCAAGGCTGCCTTGTAGCGTCACATTTCCAATCAGCCCTTCCCTGTTGGTGAGGATGAGGTTAAGCATGGCACCTCTCCTTGTAGGCTCTTCTATTACTTGCAGAAGGCAGTTGTCTTCCACACAATCGAGGAACCTTCTGGATTGCTTGTGCTGGGCCGTACCATCGCTCCAACAGATATCAGGGTGGTTGAAGTCCCCCATGAGAGCAAGGGCCTGCAAGCATGAGACTACTCCTATCTGTCTATAGAACGCTTCATCCACCGAGTCCTCTTGGTCAGGAGGTCTGTAACAGATCCCCACAGTAATGTCACCCATCGCTGTTCTCCCTTCAACCGTTACCCACAAACTCTCTGTCGACTGCTCACCTGTCCCCAGACAGTTCCATACTCTCCAGCTTATCCCTAACATAAAGAGCAACACCTCCTCCCTGCCTACCAGGCTTGTCTTTCCTAAAGAGCCAGCAATCTTCCATTCCAACACACCAGTCATAGGAGCCATCCCACCATGTTTCTGTGATGCCTATGATATCATACCCTCGTAGACGTGCACACATCTCTAATCCCTCTTGTTTGTTCCCCATGCTACGGGCATTTGTATAGGGGCATCTGAGCCGAGCTCCAATTGAAGCCGGGTCATTGGCTGGAGCAGCTGGAATATCTCTATATTGCTCTGAGTGTTTACTATAGGTGCTGGCAACTGACTGGGTGTGTTGGGATGGAATGATGGCCCCCTCCCTCAGCACATCTAGTTTAAAGCATCTTTGACCAGTCTGGCAAGCCTCCTACCAAATCCACTCTTCCCCTTCTTTGTCAGACCAGCTCCACCAGCCCCCAGTAGACCTGGCCAACTAAATTGAATCACATGTTCAAGGTTCCCAATCCCTGACTATAGCACCACCTTCTAACCATTTATTAACCTGGCCAACCCTTCTAGCCTTTTTAAGGTCCTGCCCTGTATTCTGGAGAATTGACGAAAAGACAATCTGAGCTCCAGAGCCCCTAACCACCTCTCCCAGAGCTCTGTAGTCCTTCTTTATGCTCTCCAAGCTGCTGCTGTCTATATCAGTAGCACCCACATGGATCACTAGAAGTGGGTAATAGTCAGTGGGACCGACTAGAGCAGGCAGCTTCTCGGCAGCATCCCTGATCCGAGCCCCTGGTAGGCAACACATCTCCCTTGGGACTGGGTCAGACTGACAGGTGGGTGCCTCTGTTCCTTTCAGAGTAGAGTCTCCTAATACTACCGCCCGCCACTTTTTCCTGGCAGCACCAGTAGTGATCTTCTTTACCAGTGCATCAGCCGGTTGTTCCTGGTGGGAGTGTGGTTCCTCATCAGCCCCCTGCAGGGCAGCAAAGCGGTTCTGGGTAGGAATAACAGACGTAGGAGGAAGCCCCTTGCTTTTAATTGTCCTCTTCCTCCTTTTTTTGTTGTTTTTTTTTTTCTGTTACTGTTTCCCAGCTTCTTGGGCTAGCGGCCTCCTTTCCTGCATGAGCGACAGTAGACACTTGACTAGGGGCAGATGAAGTAGGTTCAAACATGGCCATTTTCCAGCCAGAAACATACTTCAAGTAATAATACTAGCTCAAGCATTGTGTACAACATGATAGGAATGAAAAACTGAAGACATATTAATGATATTAATGAGTTAAACTTGAGATGGTCTCTCTCATGGAAAACCCATTTTGGGAGAAAAAACCAGTTAATAGTTCTAAGTGCTAATGATGTGAAATGGGGGGTGACTAGAAAAAGATAGTATATAGTAATTACAAAAGATACATAAGACTGACTTGATAATTATAAGGATTGAAGATTGGAATTTAAATAATTTTGAAAAAGTAGAGAAAATCTACAGATACTACTGATGAAGACAGCAAAGGACTATTAGAAAGAATCTGTATAAAACAAGGGCCCTTGGGTTAAATTGCTCAATGACCTGTGGGGCCCAGCTACTAGGCTCAGGGGTTTAGAGCTAAGTGGCACACTTTCAGGAACAGATGTTGCTAATAATATGAGTTTGTACACCTCAAAAGTGCTAAGGGTCAAAAGAGGAACCCTCATGGCAGTGATTCATGGTATCACTAGACTGAATGTGCTGAGATAATTTCAGCTGGTACAAATCAGTATAGTTCCGTTAGCCACCTCAGTTTTCTCTTACTGTAGCTAACATTTGCTTACACATGTCATATTTGGTGCTTTATTTTTCTCCTATGAAAAGAACTCTATTTCTCAGTCCTTTTAACTGTATTTCTCAGATTTGTTTGTATTATGATAATTGTTTATGAGCTGGTGCTGAAAAAGACTCAGTTTGAGCAAAAAAGAAAGGGGGGGGAAGGGTGCAAATAAACTACCAGTTTGATAGAATTCATGTCACACTGGCAGGGCAATTTACAAAAATCTTCCTTTCTTTTTTTTTTTTTTTTTTTTTTTTTTAAAAAGCATGAAAGAGAAAACCTGAAAATCTAAATTTTCCTGAAAACTGTAGTTTTAGACAACTGAATTTCAAAGAAAGGGTAGATATCAGATAGACTTCTACTTTCTGTTCTTTCTGTTAAATTTTTGGCTGGATTAGATGTTTCCTTCCTTAGTGCTCCGAGTTTCATTCTGAGCATCTGTCTTTCTACCTTGAACGTATAGTGATCTTAAGGACCTTGCTAATTAGTAAAAGTTGCACTATTGCAGCCAGGCCTTCACTTTACACTCGGAAGGATTCAGGATAAATATGGCTAAAATCTCCCAAAAACTGAGAACCAGCTTTTTGCCCTCTTGCCAATACTTGGCTTTGAATTTGTGGGATGTATGGCAAAAGTTCATGGTTTCAGCACTTTGCTGATTAATAGGAGTGATTGACAAAAGGACAAAGGATTTTTTACCTTTAGGTTATGCATTTTTTTCTGAAGCAAGTTGGCAATGAATCAAGTAACTGTGGATGGTATTACGCATGAATAGAATGGTTACTACATATCATAGGAAAATGTCATATGTTTTCTAGGCAGTGAATGGATAATTTAGGGTTTATTTAACCTCCTAAGCATTCATGGAACATGGTTGACCAGAATTTGGAAAGATCTTGGGTGAAAATATGACCATTTTGAGACTGTTTAAGAATTCTGTTAACTCCTGATGGATTCTTACTTAGTATTTGGTAAAAAAAATGTAGGTGTTAATAGCAGATATACTCTTGTTTAGCATATAAGTAGTCTATTTTTCTGTTTTGGACATACCCTGCAATGGGCGTCCATAATGGGATATGCCAGGCTGAAGCTGTATTGGTGGCTTGGGAGAATTAGGAAAGTAATTCTAATTCTTTGCTCCCTTGGTTATCTTACCAGTCCTTAGGAGGATCAGGAGACTCAGGGTTTGTGAGAGTTCCAGGCTAATTCTACTGAATTGTTCTTATTTCTATTAAAAAAACAAAATTGTTGGCAAAAATGAGAATACAAAACATTAATGCTATTTTTTTTTTTACCCTCAGTTTTGATTCAATAGATTTAATTTTCCTCAAGCAAGGATCATGTGTTTAGACCCATTTCATTAATCCTCCCATGCAAATGCAGAGAATTTCTGACCTGGTTGCATATAACTGGAAAGCTGAGTAATCACATGTTATATAATTATACATTTAGGTTTTTTTGGAAATGGACCCAGGCAACAGCTTTCAGCCAGGAAAAGACCTTCACAAAACAAGCACAGCAAAAAAAAACTCTCATGTACTCAACAATGATTTTTTCTTTGTTTGCATTTCAGGAGTGAATGAGTATCTTTTACCTACTTTTTTCTACTTTCTCTATTGTATACAAATATTGGAGAATAAGGCTTTTACAAGAAAGCCCATAGGAAATCAAAAGATTTTCTGCTAACCACAAGAAATACTTTTTTTTCTTTTTTTTTTTTCCCCCCCCTATCTCTTCTCGCTCTCCAGCCCTTAACTGATTATCTCTGTGTTGCTAAACTGTTGGCTTTTTTTGTATGCTTTAGAGTCATCTATTAAAATATAGAACAGTAGTTTTTAATTAAAATCTTGAAAAGACATGAAATGAAGGGCTGATGAAGGACAGTGTTATCTAAAGTAATATGCAAAGATAGGGGAAACATGGAGACAAAAGATGTGGGCATGTTGAGCTATATTGTGGCATACGTATGCAAAAAGAAGGAAGTCCAATTTTTATTCAGTGTAGAAGAGGAGGTTTTGGTGGTTTTTTTGTTCCCAAATGTAAGTTACTGCCACAATGAGACTACTGTAATTATTCCATGGTTTTCTAGGGGCTTGAGAAATTTCATTCACATACCATAGTGCCTCCTTCCAAGTCCACATCAACCTCTTCAAGTATGATATACAAATAGAGGCCTGAAGAAGTTAGTTATGTAGACTTACTTGTGACATGAAACTTTAGGCTCTCTTTGAAGGAAGATGCAGAATTAGTTTGGGCCACAATGCTAACTAGGAGAGGGGAGAAATAAGGTGCACCTGAGATGTGAGAAGACATAGCTAATTGGATCAGTTCTGAATATAAAGAGGATGCAAAGAAAATCTAAAGAACATTTTTAAATGCAAGTATGTTGAACAGCCCTCTTTTCCATACAGGAGTGGGTATGGCTTGAGTATACGTGACTGATAGTATTACATGACCACTTAATGAACAGTATTATTCACAGGTGTCAGGTGCCAGAACTGGTGTTTTTGAACTCTCACTATATTGCTTAACATAAAACTCTTAAGTAGAGCATACAGTCAAGTACTGGTGACTATGTGGGGATCAAATTTCTTTCATTGCTACTGTGGAAAGTCTAGAAGCAACTGTGAAAACAATTCCACCAATTTAGAAGGTGATATTTTTGCACTTCATCTTTTACTTTATTCTTACATCACTGACCTGAGGGAAGTCTCAAGAATTCCCTGAGAAAATTCTGAGCTCTGGGAAAAGGTTAATTGTCTGCTTAGACGTTGAATAGAAAGAGAATATTTGTTTCTCCAGTTGCATCATTTATTGTAAATATTCTGGATCAAGGACTTTTTGGATTTCATTTGTTCAGTGCCTAGCACAATAGTTCCCCTGATTGAGCTCCTGAACTATTACTGATATAGAATGAATTGATGAATAAATGAATACCACATCCAATGTTTCAGACAGAGGCATAAAACCCCTTTTATTCACCTAAATGGCTATATAGTATCCTCTATAGAGGGAAAAAAAAATTTCCTAATAGCAGATGACAATCATTTTTAAATAGGAAGACTCATAATCCATACAGGCTTTACCCTAATGTGTCATTTTAAGTGCCACAAAAATACAATAGTAATACATAATTATTGTATTAAAATAGATTTGACAAGTTCTTTTTTAATTGTATCTTATAAGCCATTGTTTCATAGTTTAACAAGTAGAAGAAAAAATATAAAAAAAAAGAAAGTTAAACAAAAGTAGGCAAAACAAATTGGAATAAGTATGAGAAATAATGATTAGAGTACATAATAACTTCATGCATTTTTTTCCCTGAATTTTCTTAATATGTTCATAATGTTTCCAATTCCTTGGGGGCATTTGCTAAATTAGACCTATATGAGAGTCCAGAACTGCATGCAAATGAAGCCAGCTGATTTTTCAGTTTTCAAATGTACTTTTGAGTTGTCACACAGCTGCTCTGCATAGCACTGAAGCAGCAGATGTTATTCCTTTGGCAACATGAGCTGGTATAGCCTAGGAAATTTGGGATGGCTTTCTGAAACCATTCCAAACTTTCTGGTCCGGATTCTTCTTCTTGCTACAACCGCTTAGGGTTATTCTGGCAGTTCAAAGCAACTCTAAAGTCAACACTTCCATCCTGTTAGGAAGAAGGAAAATTTGATCCTTCAAAACTAATCTGGCAATTTGAAGAGAACAAGTCTTTTGTAAGATTTTTTGACACTTCTGTTTATTTCTCCATAAGGAGACTGGGCCAGGAAAAAAAGAGAAAATACGCAAACAATACCCCAATGCCCATGCATCTTGGAACGTATTCTGTATCTTATCAGCTTGAAAAGTATGAGGGAAGGGTTCGTCAAGAAATGCTTGGATATATTCAAATCATGTTATACACTGAACCATCAGCATGTCTATGTTTACTTACATGAACATGCTGTTTTGAAATGCAAGGGTAGAAGTAGCTCCTTGGAAAAGGTCTTCTCAAGCAGCTTGACTCTACTTGAGCTGTACACATAGTGAAAGTAAGCAGAAACCTCTCATAAATTGCTGCTATGGATTCCCTGCTGTGTGGTAGCCCTGAATGTCTGCCTGTTCACTTGCTGTGACTCTTTTTTCAGCAAGTTCAGGAGACTAAATGGCTGTGGGGAAAGTCAAAGTACGGCACATTTTGCTTCAACTGTTCCCAGAGATTCTGTGCCAAATGCTGCCTCATAACAAAATAATTCCCAATTTTTTTAACCCTGAGTAGGGACAAACATACACTTGTGTCACAATTTCTAAATTTTACACTCAAACTCTAGTGTGCCATGAGTGATGGGCAAAAAAACATTTCTTTATAGAAGTGCTCAGGCTGGGGTTTGTAAACTTGTAATGGAAGGAAAGAATAAATCCTTTCTTTCTTACAGTCTTAATTCATAGTTTCTAGGATGCAGGCTGAACATCTCTAGTTCAGAACACTAAAGCCTAATGCCTTCTTCCTATCTGATTTATTTAATCCTAGGGACTGTAGTGATAGGACAAGCGCTAACAGGTTAAAACTTACATAAGGGAAGTTTAGATTGGATATTAAGGAGGAAGTTCTTTACTGTGGGGGTTGTGAGGCCCTGGAATGGGTTGCCCATGGAAGTTGTGAATGCTCCATCTCTGGCAGTGCTCAAGACTGGGTTACCCAGAGCCTTGGGTAACATGGTTTACTGTGAGGTGTCCCTGCCTGTGGCAGGGGAGTTGGAACTTGATGATCTTAAGGTCCTTTCCAACCCTAACCATGCTATGATTCTATAAGAAGCATGTTCTGCCAAAAAGAAAGATAGGGGTTGGTAGCACACAGATTCTAAATGTGCAGCGCAGGAGTCTGCCTTAAGCAAGAGGTGAAGCACACTGTAGCCAAATAGGAGCCATAGTCACAGAATCACAGAATCACAGAATAGTAAGGGCTGGAAAGGACCTCAAGATCATCGAGTTCCAACCCCCCCGCCATGGGCAGGGACACCTCCCACTAAACCATGCCATCTAAGGCTATGTCCAACCCCACCTTGAACGCCGCCAGGGATGAAGCATTCACAACTTCCCTGGGCAACCCATTCCAGGGCCCCACCACCCTCACAGTATAGAACTTCTTCCTCAGATCCAATCTAAACCTCCCCTGTTTAAGTTTAAACCCATTACCCCTTGTCCTCTCACCACAGTCCCTCATGAAGAGTCCCTCCCCAGCATCCCTATAGGCCCCCTTCAGGTATTGGAAGGCTGCGATGAGGTCTCCACGCAGCCTTCTCTTCTCCAGGCTGAACAGCCCCAACTTTCTCAGCCTATCTTCATACGAGAGGTGCTCCAGTCCCCTGATCATTTTCGTGGCCCTCCTCTGGACCTGTTCTAACACTTCCATGTCCTTTTTATGTTGAGGACACCAGAACTGCACACAATACTCCAAGTGAGGTCTCACGAGAGCAGAGTAGAGGGGCAGGATCACCTCCCTCGACCTGCTGGTCACACTCCTTTTGATGCCCTTGGATATAGAATCATAGAACCATAGAATAGTCAGGGTTGGAAAGGACCTTAAGATCATCTAGTTCAAACCCGCCTGCCATGGGCAGGGACACCTCCCGCTAAACCATCCCATCCAAGGCTCTGTCCAACCCGGTCTTGAACACTGCCAGTGATGGAGCATTCACAATTTCCCTGGGCAACCCATTCCAGTGCTTTACCACCCTTACAGTAAAGAATTTCTTCCTCATATCCAATCTAAACTTCCCCTGTTTAAGTTTGAACCTGTTACCCCTTGTCCTCTCACTACAGTCCCAAATGAAGAGTCCCTCCCCAGCATCCCTATAGGCCCCCATCAGATACATGACCCCAAACAGACCTTTTTGTGGACATTATAGCACCCCACTGGATGTATTTATTGTTTTTTTTTTACTTTCTCTTGGGACTTCTATTTAAGTTAGTTACTTTTGAATATACTGCTGTTTAATCCTATGAGGGATGGAAAGCAAAACAGTTTATAAGGTTCGTAGTCACCTTGAAAGCAGAAACAGCTGCCAAGGTCATGTTCAGCCTGTTGACTGAGTTCAGCAGGAATCTTTCAGATTGACCAGGTTTGCCCCTGCTAAAGGTACCACATCAGACAATGGAAACCCCAAACAGAAAATGTGTTAGACATTTCTCCCTTCACAGACAAAGAAATGTTTACACATGCATACATTTCAACCTATATGTGATGTGTATTGTAAATTATGAGGAATATCTGATAAGTAGTCATACCTACTAAGACTATACAGATTGTAATTACATTTCGTGAAGTTGTCATTAAATGTTAAGTTTTAATTCAGCTTTGATCGCTATGTGTTTCTGGTAGAGGTCAATCAAGTTATTTCTGTCTCTAATCCAAACAGTGAAAGCACAAAAGAATTGGGAAAAATGCTTCATAAAGTGGCCCTGTAAGGGTTCTTCCTGTCTCTATTACAAAATTTGCTCATGGCTTTTAGGAACGAGTCAAGGGGGTTCCACCACCACACAACCCCCCCATCCCCTTCACATTGTGAGCCCTGAAATTTAATTGAGGTTTTGAAAATTGTCAGTGTTTTTTCTGATTGGTCATGAGTAACAAAGTACTTGCAGTTAGAATACAAATGGCTACTTTGTTGATGATGAAAGAACCATAGTAGAATCCAGTTTAATCTTGCCTTATTGGGTCTGTAGTAAAAAAATTCTGCATGTGAGAAAAAGGAATATGAAGTGTCTATAAGAAAACCACAAAAATTGCTCGAGGACTTTTGTTTTCCAGCTATATTTTGCATTCACGAATAATTTCAAGATGGATTTTTTAAAATTTGTTATGCTATACATTATTAAGGTGTGGACTGTAAAGGAAGGAAAAATAAAATATGCAGGTTTGTGCAAAGGATTTACTAATTTCTTGTCTCAAGAAGTAACCAATTCAGACAGAGCTCTTGATTTAGTGGTGCACCATGACTTGCAACAAATGTACAAGAGCAGGCAGTGGGAAATGTAGCAGAAAAAAAAATCTATATTCAAGGTTTTGCGTCTTTGGGATGTCCTGGGATGTTCTTGTCGTTCCTTCACCCCCAGTGGTCAGGTTGTGACCTAACCCCGGGTATAGAACTCTGATTTAATAATTCTCAATTCCAGCTGAGACTTTTTCTTATCCAAAATAAAACTGTTTTCTAAAATTTAAAGGAAAGTCATAGATATAAGAACTACTTGTTACCCTGATGAGTTGCTTAGTCCTTGATACAGCATCACAAGCATATTGAAGGAAGATGTGTTTTGGAAGGTTTAAAACTGCTTCTGTTGTTAGCCTTGTCAGAGCTCTGGTTGTTGAGCAGTATGAAAGTAGTGGCTATCTGCTATGTTTGTGCTTTCTTTAAGTCCCTTTCTTACATGACTCTGGAGTTTTCGTCTTTGTGTAGCTAAATTGAGCTTTTTCCTTTTTTTCAGAGAAAAGGCAAGTTGTTTTACAAGATTGTTTTTTGTGTGCTTTTTTTAATTAAATGGAACTGTACTCTAAAAGCATCATATTCTTTTAATTTTTCATATTTCTTTAAGGAAATCTATGTTATAAAAAACATTGTGATGTCACTCTGATCTATAGGTCACATCCCTTTACCTTCTGTATCTGTTCCTGTATACTTTCAAGCCTGATTACTGCAGGCTTCCAAATTATTCCACACAGCCTAGGTCTTTACACAGATTTTAGGAGTTAAACTTTTGTAAGGTTTCTAAATGTAGCTTGGTCCAGTGTGAACCACTATATATGTTCCTTATTGTACTGATTTCAAACTCATGGAGTAGTCGAAGACTAATATAAAAATATTGACACAAATGTTTCAGAGTTTGTTAATACAGAATTTATCAGCTTGACATTCCCCAGCCAGGACAAGCTTTTCTTTTTTCTTTCACCTACTTTCCAGCTCACAGCTGTACAGCCCTCCCAGGTAAAATGCTATGACAGCTCAGAACACCTGTGGTGATCATAGCATTAGCCATGGACTTGAACAATTTTGTCCAAAATCTGTGTGAGCTTGGAAAGCCAATTAATATCTCCTCTTTGGTTCTGTATCTGTAATAATCCATAGATGTTAAGTTTACTTCTGTAGGTTGAAAACAAAGAGAAGTACTTTAAAGACATTAATGTTTTCATCTGAAAAAATAAAGAAAAAATAATTTAAATAGTGAAGACTGACACAATGAAGAAATAAGGGCTTCCCATGAAGAAAATGAAAAAAAAAAATGCAAAGTTACCCCTTCCCACCTGAAATCCGTTTAGATACTCAGCAAAGATTTGTCCTTCTCTTAAGCTCTCTACTTAAAAATATAGTTTAAGAGACATTGATGACTAATGAGTGCTGAGCAGCAGCAATACAGCAGCAACATGAGAAAGTATTATTATTTTCATCCTCTACCATGAGATTTTATTTTTCAGAAAATTAAATCAATTATAACTTCTCAAGCAACAGTTAATTTTCTTTTCATAAAAATTTTGTGGCTTGAATTTTGCTTTATAAATGCTGGATAGAAAAATATGAACACTAGCCATTTCAACTACGGCTAAAAACTCAAGTGAGGAGATGAGGGAAGAAATAGATATTTACTGTTGAGTTGTGGAAGATTTGATATCTTTTTTTTCAAGGTAAAAAATAAATTAATAAAATGCAACCTGTTAATTAAAGAGTGAATTTAATGTTAATTTTCAGTAGTGATACACATGGTTTGAAGCTGAATTGCATGCTTTTCCTATATGGCTTATGGGGGAGCAACATTTGTAAACTGACTGTTTTTAACAATTTTGGCATGGTCTGCATAAAGCAGCAAGGTACTTACAGCAGTAAATGTTTCTTTTCATAGTAAACCGGTCATGTTCTGCCATGGTTCACCTGAAATATCTCCTGCCTACATTTGTCTTATTAACTAGCCTAAGAAGTGCATCTTTGTATTTGCAGGCTACTGTCAAATATATACTTTAGTTTCTCTGTGTGGCTGAACTGAAAGCAGTATTGCCCAACTTTCGAGACCAGAACAAATCCTGACATCTCTTAACACATAAAACTTTCCTACAACCATATTGGCCCCTCTTTATTACGCCACCAGTCATATGGAAATGTGAATATTTGATCTAACAATCATACCTTCTTCTATTAAATCACTACAATGAACTCCACATACGTTAGAGTGGCTGTGTGTATTTTGCCCATGTAATAACATCAACATGGTGGGAGAGAGAATTCAGGCTTACAGAAAAATGACAACTGAAAAAAAAAAAAAAAAGCCAACACCAAAAGGCAATGGCTAATTTATCTGTCCTGCGATTTGCTCCATACTTACCATGTCACTTCAAGCTGGCAAAAGTTGTTAAGAATTATATTGATGGAGAAGATACAACTTGCATGTCCTATTATGATAAAAAGGTAATTAAGTTATAGCCTTATCTCTGTCTAGATATTCAAGTATCTTTTTTTACTAAAGCAAAAAAAAAAAAACTGTTCTAAAGGTCCCTCATGCATTGGCCCAGATAGAAATTACAATTTGTATATACTCAGTAGAATCAATCACTCACCAAACTTACTAAGTATATCATGCCTAGTGAATTATTCTTAACCATAATTTGCTGTGGACAGAATTTTCTCAAGACAACTAGGAAAATAAATACATATGCTGAGCAGCTTTGAAAAAAGTAGTCAAACTTCTGATGAGCAGTACATCACTGTAAGCTCATACTAAAACCACTGCTTTCCTCACATGTGCCTCAGTGAACCCAAAGACTACATATTGATGGTACATGCTTATCTCATACATAGTTGCTGTCATTAGCATAAATCTTTGTGGTTTTCTCTATGAAAAATGGTAACATTCTTATTAAAGTGTTGCAGTAATATGGAATATATTTGTAATCTTTAATGAGAGTTAAAAAAATATTACTGTATCCACATAAGCTTGTTTTATTTTAGAATAGTTCGTATGCTCTAATGGTCATTTTTCAAAATTGCTCTACAAAGTAACATCTTTTGTGGTCTTTAACAATGCAAACAGATTAAACTGATAAGGACCCTATAAAAGATTTAAAGAGTAGTCCACTGTTAAAATAATTAATCATAGTGCATCTATTACAATTTTGTTTAAAGATATCAATAAATGAATACTTGCAGTATGTGAATTTCCTTCGTGCTACTTTTTTTATGCAAGCTGGCCTTGCAGTTGAATTGTCTTCCACAGTAGGAGTGTTTTTCCCTTTTTGGAAGCAGGCCACAGAATAATTTGTCATGAATTTACTACACACATCCAGCCTTGAGTAATTGAATATGTTGGTGTTCAGAGCAGTCACAGAAGCGGTGTTCATTTTGGAAACAAAACAAAACCAAAATAAGAGGATATACTACACCTTTTGGAAGCGATAGAGAAATTTTAAGACAGCTTAAATGTACTCCGTAAGGGTTTCAGCAATATTTTGAAGGGGATTTGCTAGAATGAGTTGTTTTATGTGGTCCAAAGGTGGCATTGGCAAAACAAAAGTCAGAAATAGCATACCTATGCTTTCTCACTGTCATGGTTTAAGCCTCTCAGCCGCGCAGTTTTACTCACTCACTCCCCCCTACTTTCTTCCCCTGGCTTCTGGAGGGATGAGAAGGAGAATAGAAAGAATGCAACTCCCACAGGCTGAGATAAGAACAGTTTAGTGACTAAAGTATAACACAAACCCACTTCTCCTACCACCAGTAATAATAATGACAAGGCAAATACAAGGAAAGAATACACTCGCTCAACACCTGAACCCAGCCCGACCAAAATGTGCACCCCCCACCCTGCCAAGTCTCTGCCCTCCTTTTTTCCATCCTGGGCATGACGTGCTGTGGTATAGAATATCTCTTTGGTCAGTTTGGGTCAGGTGCCCTGCCTCCGCTTAATCCCGAGATCCCTTCCTCACTGGCAGAGCATAGAATCATAGAATCATAGAATAGTTAGGGTTGGAAAAGAGCTTAAGATCATCAAGTTCCAACCCCCATGCCATGGGTAAGGACACCTCCCACTAAACAATGCCATCCAAGGCTATGTCCAACCCCGCCTTGAACATTGCCAGTGATGGAGCATTCATAACTTCCCTGGACAACCCATTACAGTGCCTCACCACCCTTACAATAAAGAATTTCTTCCTCAGATCCAATCTAAACTTCCCCCATTTAAGTTTGAATCCATTACCCCTTGTCCTCTCACTACAGTCACTAATGAAGAGTCCCTCCCCAGTATTCCTAGAGGTCCCCTTCAGATATTGGAAGGCTGCTATGAGGTCTCCATGCAGCCTTCTCTTCTCCAGGCTGAACACCCCAATTTTCTCAGCCTATCTTCATACAGGAGCTGCTTCAGCCCCCTGACTGTCCTCGTGGCCCTCCTTTGGACTTGTTCCAACAGTTCCATATCCTTTTTATGTTGAGGACACCAGAACTGCAAACAATACTCCAAGTGAGGTCTCACGAGAGCACAGGGGCACGATCACCTTCCTCGACCTGCTGATCATGCTCCTTTCAATGCAGTCCAGGATACGGCTGGCTCTCTGGGCTGTAAGCACACACTGCCAGCTCATGTTCATTTTTTCATCAACCAACACCCCCAAGTCCTTCTGCGCAGGGCTGCTCTCAATCTCTTCTTTGCCCAACCTGTAGCTGTGCCTGGCATTGCTCCGACACAGGTGGAGGACCTTACAAATGGCATGGTTAAACTTCATCAGGTTGGCATCAGCCCACCTCACAAGTGTGCCAAGGTCCTTCTGGATGGCATTCCTTCCCTCCAACGTGTCAACCGAACCACACAGCTTGGTGTCATCGGCAAAGTTGCTGAGGGCGCACTCAATCCCACTGTCCATGTCACCCACAAAGATGTTGAACAAGACCGCTCCCAACACCGATCACTGAGGGACACCACTCATTACTGGTCTCCAGCTGGACATTGAGCCATTAAGCACTACTCTTGTGTGCAGCCATACAGCCAGTTTTTTACTCGCTGAGTGGTCCACCTATCCAATTGATGTCTCTCCAACGTAGAGACAAGGATGTCATATGGGACAATGTAAAACGCTTTGCACAAGTCCAGGTAGATGACATCAACTGCTCTACCCCTGCCCATCAGTTCCATAACCCCATCATAGAAGGCCACCAGATTGGTCAGGCAGGATTTCCCCTTAGTGAAGCCATGCTGACTGTCCCCAAGCACCTTGTTGGTTTTCACATGTCTCAGCATGCCTTCCAGGAAAATCCACTCCAAGATTTTGCCAGGCACAGAGGTGAGACTGACTGGTCTGCAGTTTCCCTGGGTCATCCATTTTCCCCTTCTTGAAAATGGGGATTATATTTCCCTTTTTCCAGTCATCGGGAACTTCACCTGACTGCCATGATTTTTCAAATAGGATGGACAGTGGCTTAGCAACTTCATTTGCCAGCTCCTTCAGGACCCGCGGAGGGATTTCATCAGGTCCCACGGACTTGTATATGTTCAGGTTCCTAAGATGGTCTCGAACCAGATCCTCTCCTACAGTGGGCCCAGGGTCTTCATTCTCACTGTCCCTGTGTCTGCCTTCCAAGACTTGGGTGGTATGGTCAGAGCATTTGCCGGTGAAGACGGAGGCAAAGAAGTCATTAAGAACCTCAGCCTTCTCCAAATCTAGGGTAGCCAATTTATCGCTTCTGAGCTTGCAGCAGGTGATCCTTGCATATCAACCAACATTCTTGGGCCCCCCTGCCCTCTAGGACTGTATCCCATGGAATCTTGCTGAGAAGGTTTTTGAAGAGACCGAAGTCTGCTCTCTTGAAGTCAAGGGCATTGAGTCCATCGTTCTCCCTTTAACCCTGACCCACAAACTCTCTGTCGATTGCTTAACTGTCCCCAGACAGAGTTCCATACTCTCCAGCCTATCCCTAACATAAATAGCAACTCCCCCGCCTACCGGGCTTGTCTTTCCTAAAGAGCCCGTAATCTTCCATTCCAACACACCAGCCATAGGAGACATCTCACCATGTTTCTGTGATGCCTATGATATCATACCCCCGTAGACGTGCACACATCTCTAATCCCTCTTGTTTGTTCCCCATGCTACGGGCATTTGTATAGAGGCATCTGAGCCGAGCTCCAATTGAAGCCGGGTCATTGGCTGGAGCAGCTGGAATATCTCTATATTGCTCTGAGTGTTTACTATAGGTGCTGGCAACTGACTGGGTGTGTTGGGATGGGATGATGCCCCCTTCTCTCAGCACATCTAGTTTAAAGTATCCTTGACCAGTCTGGCAAGCTTCCTACCAAATCCACTCTTCCTTTTCTTTGTCAGACCAGCTCCACCAGCCCCCAGTAGACCTGGCCAACTAAATTGAATCACATGTTCAAGGTTCCCAAACCCCTGACTATGGCACCCCTCTTCTAACCATTTATTAACCTCGCCAATCCTCCCAGCCTTTTTAAGGTCCTGCCCTGTATTCTGGAGAATTGACGAAAAGACAATCCGAGCTCCAGAGCCCCTAGCCACCTCTCCCAGAACTCTGTAGTCCTTTTTTATGCTCTCCAAGCTGCTGCTGTCTATATCAGTAGCACCCACATGGATCACTAGAAGTGGGTAATAGTCAGTGGGACCAACTAGAGCAGCAGCTTCTCGGCAACATCCTTGATCCGAGCCCCTGGTAGGCAATGCACCTCCCTTGGGACTGGGCGAGACTGACAGGTGGGTGCCTCTGTTCCTTCCAGAGTAGAGTCCCTACTACTACGGCCCACCACTTTTTCCTGGCAGCACCAGTAGTGATCTTCTTTACCAGTGCATCAGCCGGTTGTTCCTGGTGGGAGTGTGGTTCCTCATCAGCCCCCTGCAGGGCAGCAAAGCGGTTCTGGGTAGGAACAACAGATGTAGGAGGAAGCCCCTTGCTTTTAATTGTCCTCTTCCTCCTTTTTTTGTTGTTTTTTTTTTCTGTTACTGTTTCCCAGCTTCTTGGGCTAGCGGCCTCCTTTCCTGCATGAGCGACAGTAGACACTTGACTAGGTGCAGATGAAGTAGGTTTAAACATGGTCATTTTCCAGCCAGAAACATACTTCAAGTAATAATCCTAGCTCAAGCATTGTGTACAACATGATAGGAATGAAAAACTGAAGACATATTAATGATATTAATGAGTTAAACTTGAGATGGTATCTGTCATGGAAAACCCATTTTGGGAGAAAAATCAAAACCAAAATCAAAAACACAGCGCTGCACCAGCTACCAAGAAGGAGAAAAATGACTGCTGCTGCTGAACCCATGGCACTCACTTAAAACACCGCAGCAGTCAGTGTTGTGGCATGGCAGAACAGCATCAATTACACTTCCTGCTTTCTCAGCTCTGGAATCCTCAGGGATCAAATTCTGCAAATCAGAGTGTCTTTGTAAGTGTGACAGCCAAAATAGGTAAATTTTTTTCAGATGTTCTTGTACCCATTGCAAATTAAAAAGCCTCTTTTACATTTCTTGTATAGGAAAAGAGATATGGAGATAAATGATACACATAATCTTTCAAAATTTCCTTTCTTCCTTTCCCCATGAGAATATGGTCCAGCTGTATATTGAATACAACTGGAATACCGTTTTTTGTAGGGTAACTAAAATTAGCTTTCACCAAGACCAAGATTTTCAAATAACTGGATTTGCAATTTTTTAGTTCTCATCAGGATCATCTCTCAGAAAAGGAATTGTTTCATTGCTCCCATGCAGACTCTTCAGCTACTCTTCTAATAGCAGAGAGCTCTTAGTCTATGTTTTTTCTTCCTATCACTTTTTTCCACACTCAGTTTTAATACTTGTCAAATTACACTAAATGCACATGTGATATGTTTACTTAAAGCATAACTTTTGATACAAGCTCATGCAGTTTTCCAGCACAGGTAGAATTAATGATAAATTATAGTTCCATATAAAATACTTCTAAAACTGCGTATAATCCTTGTTCAATGCAATGCCACGAATGAACTTCTAGCAAAGGCTAGATAAGGCAAAATACATTTCTTTAAGAAGCATACAGGTCTTTGCAATCTCCTCTAGCAATGCACCTTTTGCAGTGGAGACTTCCTCTCCCTGGAGCCAACATCAGTAAACATTTGCAATACTGCTTTCTCCACTCAAGCTGAGCATTTATTACAGACCAGGCAAAAGTTATAAGTCCTTTTCAAGGTTGAATGAAGAACTGACTAGCTATAGGTTATCTTTGCTAGATAAGTCTCAAACTAGCCATCCCCTTACTCAGGAAGCCAGAAGTAAGAAAGAACAACAATAATGTGTAGTCCTTGATTTTGCTAAAGTTAGCCATTTTTTGCATCAGATGAAGAGATGTTTAGGTTGGAAATCTGATTCCAGAGTGACCTCTGGCTGGGAGGATTTCTGCTTTCTCTTTCTTGGCGTTGCCCTTAGCATCAGTTGCCTTTGTGATCACGACGTTTATTTTTCCAAGCTACTGTTACACATGCTGATATCCTGCTTTTCAGGAGATAGCTAAACATCTGCTGGCTGATGGAAAGTAATGAGTAAATTCCTTCTTTTCTTTTTGCTTGCAGGCACAGTTTTTAGTTTATCTATTAAATTGTCTTCATCTCAGGCTACAAGTCATAGATTCCTCGTATTTACCCGTTGTCCTGTGGGACAAGGGAGTAAGCAAGAAAGTCCGGGTGTTCAGACAATGGCTGATGTCAATCAACAACAGCAGGCAGTAAAGAAAACTAGTGATGTGTACTAAATGGAGTATGAGCCTGTAGAAAAGAAAATGGAGAATCGTTGGTTTTGTTTTTGTTAGGGTTTTTTTTTTTTTTTTTTTTAGTATCTGCTGGACACTTATTACTGCATGTCTTCTTTAGAAGTTGTTCATCTTTGTATCACAATAAAGTCCATGACCAAACTGCAAGATGTTAGAGGATAAAAACTAATGGTTCCAGCAAAAGGTATAAAACCAAGAGATATAGACCCTTATAGTCCTGGAAAACTCTAACCTGCATATTGCCCCATTTGAGCTGCCAGCTTTTGTGATTTTCATGCAGGTTCTCTGACTGAAATATAGCACACATATATCCAAATCCCTATGCCATGAGCAGACCTCATGCTTCTTCAGTAGCTGACAATACAGTTCTCTGTCACTGTTTTTACAGGACTAATCCAGTACACGTAATTTACCAAGTCTATGCTGGAAAACTAAGAACTGAACAGAGCATGGATCCTAGACCAGGTTTTCATCCAGGAGGTGGCTGGTATGAATTGAACTCATTGTGCCTCAGAATAAAGGATGTATTATCACCTTTGTTATTGCTAAAACTACCTTCTGGAAATGCAGAGTGCAGATTAGCCTCCATGTTTGCAATCTAGCTTCTTCAAAATTCAGATTTGCTGAGATAACCCAGCTGGATGAGACTGCACTGATTTATAGCAATCCCTCAAATAAAATAGATGCTCAGGTCTGTTCTTTGCAAGTAAGTTACAAATAAAAAGGTTTGGAAATTAGTCTATTAGAAACTCAGGAGACTGTTTACTGAAATCACGTGATAAAGAACGTTGAAGATTGCATTAAAACATGTTAATCTTGTGAAAATCGTTTGGTGACATTACTCAATTTGCTGAAACAGTATTTACAAGGCCTAGAGCAACTAAGAAAAATGATAAATGAGAGGATTAAAAAAAAAAAAAAGACGGAGAAACCAGTAAGGCGCAGGTACAACTGAAACTTGTACCTATCTTGTGATAACTTTTGTATCTGTGCAAGTATACAAACACATCCCTGCTACTGTGGTAAACGTTACTCAGTACTATTATTTTCTCAATCAAATACGAGACACATTTCAGAAGAATTTGACAGAAAACCGGATTAAAACAGTGCCTAGTCTAAGAGAGTAAGGCTCATAACTTGTGCAGTCACTGATGGAAAGTCTGTTTATGTTTTCACATTCTTAAAAATATTCTTTGTGTTTGTCTTGTTGATCAATGCTATTCTTTCTATACTTCACCTCACTCTCTTACTTAGACACTGATCAAGTGTTAGTTCAGTATAGTCTGTTGAGATGGAAAATCGGTTGGGTCCAAGAAAGAGCTATGCTTTTAAAACTTGTGTATGTCAATACACATGCACAAGTGCTATAGAAAATGGAATAGAATATGTGGTGGTTTTGCCATGGCATAAGTGATCCAACTTACTTTCAAGCTTAAATCTTCATATTATGCTTGACTGACAATATCTCATCCTTTTTCTCATCCAGAAACGCCCAGCATAAATTCCAGGAGGGGACTCAGCTGTGTGGGAGCAGGGTTCAAAGGCAAGTATTTTATGACCTAAATGAGCGGCCAGACAACACTAAGGATTCATAACCAGGGCTACAAGTCAGTGGCTGTGTTTTTAGGTTGCAAATAACACCACCATAAGGCAAAAGGCTTTCTACAAAGACTTTGTGATTCTGCAATTTGATTATACTTTCCTCCCCAGACATTGATTGTAGCATTTTTCATTAAAAAATAATTTATTAATACATTAGGTATTTATACACACTATGTGTGTTTATGTATGTGTATATAAATATATAATACTGATATACTTGCATGATGAATTGAAAAAGTGTTCTAATTTCCACCCTTCTTGGATATATTTGGGAAATTTCAATCAGTAGTCTTAGGAGTCAGTTTTAATGCAACAATAACCTTACAGACACCATTCTCAGAAAGTCATACCTTCTAGGAAAAAGATTTATCCAAGAGCATACATCCATTCAGCAGGCACACTACAAACCCAATAAAGGAATTACTTTCTTTCTTATAAATGTTTTTGGGCAATAAAAATGACAGAGTGAACCTTATATTTCTTGTCTCCATATAATTCTGTGCCTTTATCTTGGTGATTTATAAAATTTCTGTTCTCCTGCAGTAGTCCGTCTGTGTTCAGCACTGGATTTTACTGCTCTATTGAGAAAAAAATAGTCTTGTAGTTAAGGCATACAAATGAGAGACAATTTTAATCAAATTTACAGTTACATCATTGTCAATTTGTTTCAGTTTGCAATTACAATAAGAGGACTGCACCCATGTTAGTTATGAAAAACTTTAAAAATTTTCTGTTTGAGTGCTAATATTTGGGCTGCGTATACTTCTGAAGACCAGAAAAATATCATTGTTGGAAACAAGATCAAGTACTCAAAAATTTAAATAGATTTCTTCAGTGTTTTGAAATAATTGCTCAGACTTCCAGGAAAATTTATTTACTAATTTTTGAGCTAGGAACAACAAAACCACAATGTTTTTCCTTTATACCAAATCAACAAGCCTCCAAATCATCTCTGTGAATGGCAAATGATAGGTCAATAAGACATAAAACAGTTGGTTTTGTACACATTTTTTACGCCAAAAGATTTTCCTGACTTGGTAAGGTTTTCATAGTAATAAATTATTAAGTCGCTACTGACTCCAGGAGTAAAAAAAACAAAGTGTCTTGAATTTATAAGTGCAGGGAGATCCCATTATCTTTTTTTTGTAAAGATAACTAAGATTTTATGTTTTCCTCTTCCTTTATTTAGGCAAGCCTACAGAAGTTAGAAGTGTTAGAGCAAGTCATTCAAGTTCTTAGAAAATCTATTTGCAGCAGTTTGCATCTTCAGGTGTTCGTTTTTTTTTTTTGTTTGTTTGTTTGTTTTTTTAAATTGTACACTGGGGACAATTTTTTATTCCATATTTGAGTTTTCAAGGGCCCATTACTGTGGCTGTTATTGACCATTTTTTCAAAGGAAAGTAAATGTCCTCATCAGCAATAAAGTCATCATCCAGCACTTCATCAGGATGATAAGCTAGCTATGCAAATGTATTTAGAGTGTAGGCACTCCACAAAATAATCTTTCAGTTGCTGAAAAGCTAGTATTCCAAATGAGTGCACACTAAGAATGTTACTCAGTTGTTACTGTTTGCAAGATATTTGTTAGAATTTAAGTTAATTTGGTTCAGCTGATCAGCTGTCAAGATCACAGCTAGCTCTTGAACCCATGGTTAAAATAGTTCTTAAAATTGTTTTCACCTCTGTGAAAATTATCTTCCTGACACTTTTTCATCCTTTCTGAACGCCTTTACTGTTGAGTGCAGATGGTACCAGCTGCATTCAGTTTGTGAGCAAAATATGTATGTAGGGTGGCCAGTCACTCCTTTCTCTTGAGCCCTTGCCTGCCCACACACTTCTGCACTAAAGCAGTCAACACCAAAAAAGAAACAGCTCTGGAATTTGGTATGGCAAAATAAAAATCCTTGTAGAGTAGATTTGGACTTCAGCCAAACTGACACCTCCCAAAATATCCAAAGGCTGTAAAGCAGTTCAGATTCAAAATGCACAACACTAACATTCATCTCAACATCATACCAAAACATAAACATATTTCAAGTAAGTCAAACTTCTTCTAAAGTGCCTTAATGAAAAAGTCTTGTCAGGTCACAGAGGAAACTTCATGTTGTTTACTATTTCAAACCAAGCTACAATTTGTCTTTCTTCTTACTATAGAAAACAGCTATTGTAAGACCTAAAAGGTCATTCTTCATTACTTAGAAAAGCTTCAGTTAGGGCATAGTATAATAAAGTAGGCATAACCCATACAAGATATCTTAGATACGGCCAACATAACAATAGATTTTACAACTGCTAAGTGCTCATCAGTGGAACTAATACTTGCAGAAACTGACTCTTCTTAATCTATTTCAAAAAGCGATTTAGAAGCTCTTTCTTTCATTTTTAAAAAGTTGCTATGAGGAACATCAGTAAACTAAAGTAACTTGCACCCACCAGGGGTGTCCTTTGAGTTTTAGGGAAAAGACTAGTCAAGACTGTCTATTACTTGTCATACAGGTAACTAGAACCATCTGCTTGCTTTCTGTTCTGCCTCCTCCCTAATGGTTTTCTCTGACTGCTTGAACATCATACCACGTATCATCACACAATTCAAATGCTTAAAATCTTAATTAAAATTAATTCTTATCATCTGATTTCACTTTTGGTCATCATTTGTTTGTGTTTGCTTAGATCAAAAATGACTCTTGACACCTGTGTCTTCACTTTGTTCTTACCTTCTCACTTTTTCAAAAGTAAATAAAAAGCATACATGACTAAACATGAAGAGGGCAGTGAGTTAAGGTTTGCTTATACAGATTCCTTCCCTAGGGTTTCTACTCCTCACCTTCTGGTCATACTAAAGCCTTCCTCCTGCACTGCTCTCGGCTTTACTTATATGCATTTTCATTCTTCTGTGGTCCCTCTTGCAATACCGTATTGATGTCTTTACACTCTATATACTTTATTGTCAATTAAGCAAGCATTGTGAATTATTGAACAAATTTAGACCTAGTTATATCCAGTTAAAGATATTGTTAGCCCACAAGAGGCATCCTTCCCATACAAACACTCCTAAAATACGTCAATGCAAAAACATCAGCAATGTTCTTTTCTTATCCCTAGTATAGCTCTTTTTTTGCAATAAAGCATAAAATTAATTTACTTACAAACTTTTTTCATTCCTTGGGATCTACAACCACAAATACAATAACAAACAATATTGTGTTCCAGTTCCTTCTTAAATCCATGCTTTTTGACATTCCAGAGTGTCCTGGGTTCAGCAGCAGCAGTCATTTTTCTCCTTCTTGGTAGCTGGTGCAGCGCTGTGTTTTTGATTTTGGGCCTGGGAACAGCGCTGATAACACCAGTGTTTTCAGTTACTGCTTGCTGATGTTTAGGCTGGCCAAGGACTTGTTGAGGCTTATGCTCTGCCAGGGAGGAGGGGAAGCCAGGAGGAAGGAGAGACAGGACACCTGACCCAGACTAACCAAAGAGGTTATTCCATATCACAGCACGTCATGTCCAGGAGGTAGAAACGGAGAGCAGAGACCCAGAATGGTGGCGGAGGTGCACTGTGGGGGTGTGCACTGGTGGGGGTGCACTGCATGGTCAGGCTTAATATTGGATGGTGAGAAATTGTATTCTTTTCTCTTGTATTTTCTCTTGTCATTATTATTATTGGTGGGTGCAGCAGTGATTTGTGTTATACCTTAGTTACTAAACTGTTCTTATCTCAACCTGTGGGAGTTACATTCTTTCGATTCTCCTTCCCATCCCTCCAGGAGCAGAGGGAAGAAAGAGTGGGGGTGAGTGAGAGAGCGGCTGCATGAGTTTGAGGAGCTTAAACCACGACACAGAGGTATTGTCTGTGATGCCCACAAACATAACTGCTGATAAAGCTGCAGACCACTACAACAACTTTTGCTTACTGTTCAAACTAATGGCAAAACAGCAAACATGATATACTGAACACACTGGAAAACATTTCTCACTGATGTAAAAACTTTGGAGACCATCCTTATCCATAGGTTATATTTGGTTTGGAAAAATTTCTCTTTGTGGCATTGATAAGTTAAGGATGTAGTTCTATTAACACTAATATACCAGAACATTGAAGTCTATCATATTAATAATCACTAGAATGCTGGTGTATTTCAGGATCCAAAGCCTATGTCTGAAAAGGATGTTAAACATTTAGAAACAATTCTTCCTGCATTGCTTTTTGTAATTAAAACCTACCGAAATATAATTTTTTGTATTTTTCCTTCCCCTTGTCTAAACATTTGTTTAGCGTTGTCATGTACTGCTAAACAGCTGCCACATTCAATTTTGGACACAGCTCTGTTTCAGTGATGAGTGAAAAGATTCCTAAATATCTATTTTCAATCATTGCTATTAGCAAAGAGCTTGAAAATGAATGCCTAAGCATTGAAACCGCTCATTTTGTGTTTCATAGGCCTCCTACTCTGAGATGTTAAACTTGATAGTAATTTTAAAGCAGAACCTTACAATAAACAGTTGATCTGTAATGGTTTTTGTAGTTTTAAGGTACTTTTTACATTAGTTGTTTCTTTCCATCAGAACAGCTGTTCTTAATGTGTCTATTATCTTTTGGTCTCAAAGGTCAACTCCAGACCCAGGACACACATCTAGTAGCAGTCCCATTGTCATGGAAAGGAATGGCACTCTCCTGTACAGTGCTTATGTTTCGTAATAACACCGTGTATTTGCCTTGTTCACATTTAGAAAAATGTTATTTTCACAACTTACAGAGTAGATCTGCATAACAGACCAAAGCATGCACACAGAAAAAAAAAAATACATGTGTATGTGAAAATATGTACTGTCTCTAAATAAATGAAGTATATATGTTACAGCTGCACTAATACTCCAACATAAAACCTTAGTATATTTAGTTATTCAGCCCTTGTTTTCTTTTAGATGGCTTTTGTAGATGGGAGTCTTGACTAAGAAAGAAATAGGATACTAAAGGAGAGGATTAAGTCAGACCATATTTGAAAAAGCATGTAAAAGTAGACGGGAGAACAGTTCTAAAAGGCCCTCAGCTACATCATATCTGTTTTTTTAAAGTGTGACCTCTCAATAACCTCCTTATACTTCACTGCTGGTATAATACTGTATATTTATATATGGGATCAATAATAGTACAATTGCAGTGTAATTGAATGCAGGATTCAATAACAACATCGAAGTTAAAATACCATATGAATATAAAATTCCCTTTCAGTCTTGCTTAGCCTAACTGAGGACTCCCCACCATCCCCCCCCCCCTTTTTTTTTTTTTTAATAGTCTATTTTAGTTAATATTACAGCAGCGAAAGCAGGGAAGGAGAGGGGCAGCAGAAAAGGTTTACTTTGGTAATGTTCTTGTTCGTATAGAAGAAGATTATGCTACATGCAGCTTGATCCCGTGACAAAAGTATGCTCAAAGAAACAGCAGCAGACCCCAATTATAATGAGCTTCCAGCTTTCAATCTAAAAAAAAAGTGTGTGACTGTTTATTTAAGTTGAGGGCTTTTTTGTAAGTGAGATGTGTTAGGGGACGGATGCCCAATTAATTAATTGATCTGATAGAAAGATGAAGCCCCTCATAAAAGGAAAATAAGTCACTTTGGAAATTCATGTAATTTCCTCTTGTGATCATCCTAATTAGCTTCTGATAAAACTGAGAAGTGAAGTAGGGAATAGAAGGGAAGGATTTGGCTCTTGATGAGCCTATGTGAGAAACAAATGAAGCAGCACATGATTAGTTGGAATATGTCAAATGTTTGAATCCCAGGTATGCCTTCTTTTTATTTCATCTAAGTGCAATGAAGTTTAATGGAACAACAAATGTGTTTTAGTTCCTCTCCAATGACTGCAGCTTTGGTGACTGATTTTTATAAACAAATATTTCAAACAAGCTTATAGAAGTTTATTCCATAATTCATTGTATGTATCCCCAAGATAGCTAGTAAGAAAAATCCAGAATTATCAGGTGGCTTAATTCATTTTAATTGCTCAGGATTTATGAAAAAGTCTGTTTATAAATGCTGTAAATTCCTTACAAATTGTAAATGCATTAGAAGAAATTCTGAAAGAATAATGTACACTTACACACCAGCTTCAGTTAACTTAGAAATATGGCTGGTGATGATTAGACAGCCATAAAAACAAGAATACTATTTGTTCAGAAAGGAAAATAACGGAAAACAATTAACTGGGAGCTTAGAAGTCTTACCTGAGCGAAAGTGAGAGGATTGAGGTTCTGAGTGTTTTCAGCTCTTCAAGTATACCAGTGTTAGGTGGTGGTAACACACTAAAAACAGCTCAAGATTATGGTTTCAAGATTCTGTTGGCTACATTCCATAAGAATAGTATCGCTGTTCACAGCATAATGTGATGACCTGGATGATCAAATACTGAAGTCCTTCCTAGGGCTTGTGCTGGACTTTGAGAGCAAAGATAGAAGAGCAGATTATTACAAAGAAAACACATACAGGTCCATCAGCTGGTCATGCTCAGGAAACTTGCTAACCAGTATATTCACTTCATCATTTTAACTTTATTAATCTTTAAGCTTTAACTTATATTAAAAAAATATTTTTTCCCTCCCTTTTACAGCTTATCAGTGATTACAAGTGCTGCAGGAAAAAGTTAAAAAGAACAAAGTCACACCTTTTCTTAGTGTCATTTTAAAGTTCAGCCAAATTCTGCCTTTTACCTTGAGTGAATTGCATTATACAAATACGGTCAGCAAAATGTAGCCTGAGCACCAGTAGACAGCCTGCGATATTAACCTGGAAGACTTTTCTCGACACTTTCAATTCAGAAATGCCTTACAGTAAAAGACTTAGCCAGAATTTCATGCAAGTATGAAAAATTACTTTCTCTTCTATTGAAGCTTACTTGCAACATGTATAGAAGTTTTGCTTTGGCAGAACCCCTATGGCTGCAACATTTGCTTTCAGCTTTTGTTCTTCAGTGTTAAAATAAAATTATTTCTGTCAGCTTATCAAGGAACAGTTGTTTTCCTTTATAATTTTTTTTAATGTATATGGAAGAGTATTTTATACTGCTGCATTTTCAAAACAAATGTTTAAGTATGCATTGAAGAGCATCCCAAGGATGGTGACAATTATCACAAACCATATTCTCTTTTTCCTTTACTCAGTCTATGAAACCCTACAGAAAGGAGGTCCTGCACAATATTTTGGGCTAAAACAACTTAGGCTAAATTCCTACTTGCGGAGGGAGAACATGGACAACGCAGCAACGACCAATGCGATCAAACGTTGACAATTTATTAAATGCAAGCACCACCTTTTACAGAAAAGTTACAAAGTACTGGAACAGTCGTTATCTGATTGGTTGACTTATGAAACGTCCATAGCAACACGCTCCTGCCTTGCAAGCAAGGCCTGCTCCGTGGTAACCTGACCCGGCGCTGACATCCTGCTCAGTGCCTTTGTGGCAACCTGAATGCGGGTGCTCAGTGCCTTTGTGGCAACCTGAATGCAGGTGCTCAGTGCCTTTGTGGTAAGCCTGCTCAGTGCCTCACCAAGGCAACTGTCCTCTTCAGGTCCGCAAGTAGGCATCCTTTGTTAACCCTTTCAGTAGCCTGTGAAGCCCTCAGCTCACTACTCGAGTGAGGCTAAGTCAGAGGCTGGATTGCTCACATGTTCACTCTCAACAAGAAACACTGCAACACCTACTCACTGGGAGGGTTCAGATTTGCTTCTCAAAATACATTGTTTATGAAGTACACTAGTATATGTTTATGTGTTAGAGACGAAAGAGATTTAATTTCAATAAACAATAATTTGCTTAGGTCTGTATTTGAAGAAGCTTGTGGTATAAAGACCTATTGCATTAGACTCTCACCTTAGACCAAATTGAGAAGTTCTCCGTTTATTTCCCAGCCACTTACTCGTAACCTTCCAAGCCGACTTTGGAAAGATAACATAGCATGCTTAACAGCTAATTAAGGGCATTGGCATGAAATGAGAGAACAGGAGAAGAGGGTTTTGGTCAAGAAGGTGACATGATATCCTTCTGTCTGTTGTGTCCTCCCTCCTCCTTCTTGGAGTAGAAGAAAGGCCATTTGTGTGATTTTCCCAGTATCAGCACTTGCTTTGTCACCACACTGACTCCATCATCTTTCATCCTTAATCCAATTTTCTGCTTCTAGATAATTTTTAAAAGGAAACTAGAGCATTTTCTCCAGTTTTATTAGTTACATGGGAGGACTGGCAAAAATGGCTCACAGACCTTTACTATTTGTAAATCCCCTCTATCTGGAACGTAAGGCTATACTAGCAGCAGAAGCAAGTCATAGTGTCTTTCTTTTTCATCAATTAGTTGATATAGCTATCAACAGTGTGAAACAGAAAACAAGAGCAGAAAGAATTTTAGATACTAGTATAGATCAGTTGCACAACTGTTCTGTATTGAAATAGAGCTATAAAAATCTTTATTTGTATATCTTTCAAATAACAGCAGCATTTTTAATCTAATTTTCAAGTAGATCTGCTGAACGTTCCCCAAACTTTTGAGTCACAGACATGCAAAGAGTTGTGGAGAAGAGAAGGCTGCTTGGAGACCTCATAGCAGCCTTCCAGTATCTGAAGGGGGACTATAAGGATGCTGGGGATGGACTTTTCATTAGCGACTGTAGTGATAGGACAAGGAGTAACAGGTTAAAACTTAAACAGGGGAAGTCTAGATCAGATATAAGGAAGATGTTCTTTACTGTTAGTGTGGTGAGGCACTGGGATGGGCTGCCCAGGGAAGCTGTGAATGCTCCATCCCTGGCGGTGTTCAAGGCCAGTTTGGACAGAGCCTTGGGTGACATGGTTTAGTGTGAGGTGTCCCTACTCATGGCAGGAGGGTTGGAACTTGATGACCTTAAGGTCCTTTCCAACCCTAACTATTCTATGATTCTATAATTCTATAAACAGAGATAGTTTCTCAAAGCAAAAGTCTTCAAAAAGTTTGAAAACTTGCATATAGCAACAGCCATAGTGCATCTGATGAACAGTCTATTTTAAGTTCAGGTAGAAGGCTTTTTCAGGATTTAAATAAAAAGCTCCTAGGTTCACTTTAATCCCTTGGCATAGAACTGATTTATAGACTTCAGTTCTCATTATTACACAGTTCCTCTAGAATTGAATTACAGAAACTGAAAAGTCTTTTCAGAGGAATTGAAATGAAAAAACTCAGTAACAGAACCAAAGGTATTTTGCTTTTTCTGCCCATTCTATGCTAATCAGTGTAGAAATTGTTCATCTGCATCAAAAAAAGGAAGAAGGAATAGAAAACTTTTTTACTCAGGGCTAAGTATTGTCCTGGGTTCAGCAGTAGCAGTCATTTTTCTCCTTCTTGTTAGCTGGTGCAGCACTGTGTTTTTGACTTTTAGCCTGGGAACAGCACTGATAACACTGATGTTTTTGGTTACTGCTTAGTAATATTTGGTCTGACCAAGGACTTTCTGGGTCTCATGTTTTGCCAGGGAGGAAGGGAAGCCAGGAGGAAGCAGAGACAGGACAACTGACCCAAACTGACCAAAGAGGTATTCCATACCACAGCACGTCATGCCCAGGATGTAAAAACTAAGAGCAGTTACCCGGAAAGGAGGTTCACTGCTGGGTCGGGCTTGGTATCAGGTGGTGAGCAGTTGTTTTCTCTTCGCTTGTATTTCTCTTGTTATTATTATTATTGGTGGTAGCAGTAGTGGTTTTGTGTTATACCTTAGTTACTAAACTGTTCTTATCTTAACCTGTGGGGGTTTCATTCTTTCTTTTCTCCTCCCCATCCCTCCAGGAGCAGGGGGAAGAAGAAGGGGGGAGTGAGTGAGCGACTGCGTGAGAGGCTTAAACCACGACAAGTATAAAATCTGTTTTTCATAAAGTTGAATGTTTTCAAACTGACTTTATCTATGGTATTTGTAAGTCCTTAGAGTTGGTGGGAAGCCTGTGCTAATTCTGTAAGGCACAAACGGGAGCAGATAGGCTCTATTTGGAGCAGTTTTTCCCTATTGGAAAATAGAATTATGTAGCTTTATCATTCTTTAACCAATGAAAGATATTAGACATTTGCATAAGATAGATAATTGACATGGAGCACTCAATGTCAAATTAAATGCTAAGCACAGGTTTTTAAGTCTGCCCATTGCAGGTGAGTTGGAACTAGATGATCTTAAGGTCCTTTCCAACCCTAACTATTATACGATTCTATGATTCTATGATTCTGTGAAATGCTAAGCACAGGTTTTTAAATCCTTTTGTGCCTTTTAAGATATAATTGTTACATGCTGATTAATGTATCTGGTTACTCATTGCATAAAATTGTGTTGTAAGGTCCTGTTGTTAGTGTCTAGATCTGATACAACTTTAATTCGGATGTCAGAAACATGTCCATATATCTGGAGTCAAAGACTATTTTGCAAAAGAATGCATGCTAAAAATCTCAGAAGTCTGTGGGAACAAAAAAAATATTAAATGAAATAGGAAATTGTTGACAATGGAAAATAAAAATACATTTTCTGTATGGTTGTATGTTTTTCCACTCAAGTGAAGTTAGACCATAAAATAGCAAACAAATCATCAAGGCAGCCTAATTCTTGTACTTCCTAAGGAATTTCAAATGCTTAACTTCACTGTCAGTGAACTGTCAGTGCATACTTCCTGATGCATACAGGAGATTGGTTCTTTCTTCTGAATCTGCCAAGAAATTGCTTCAGAAAGTTTCTAGATTCGTCAGTAGCATAAATCCCTCAAAGTATAAACATACATATATGTACGTTTTGAGTGTAAAACAAAACATGAAGAAAACAAAACAATTTTCAGTGACTGGTTCCATGTTGAGTAAGTTTAGTCTTTGCTCTAATCCAGTTTTACCTATGTCAGCTGGAAAAGGCAAAAGAAGTAACTGCTTTGCTCCTAAAAGGTTATTGGTTATTTTAAATTACATATTCAGTCATATATCTTCATCACTTATGTTCATTTTCAAATGCTGCTGCTAATAAAATATGTCTGAATTTATAGTTCAGCTATATTGAAATATGGAAACGATCAGAATAGGTTCTCAATTTTTTTTCATATAATGGGAAATTATTATTTCCAAGTATGGCTATTTAAGTATATTTGGATTATATTTGAAGCTGCAATCTGGCAATCTGTTCCTTTGTCACAAAAAACAGTGATGAAAATTTTCCTAATATATTAGAATACGTAGTTGGGAATAAAGAAGCTATTGAAGTTGGTATTCAGGGGTGTTTAGTTGTATACAACGTCCTGAACAAAATAGCAAAACAAAATTTGCTCTGGTTGCAGATTGCCACTTCTTATGATTGATTTCAAAACTGAGATAGCAGTCAAGTGTTAAACTCATGTTTGTTTTCTATTTTTAAGCAGCAAATGAACCCTAACTGAAAATTTTATTGTTTTCATGTCCGCTTCCTACAAGCATTAGCTCAGGAAGTGATAAAGCTGGCACAATTACCTATGGCCTTTTCAGTGACTAATGCCAAGTGATTTCCTGGCTAGTTATAGACAATAGATTAGGAAATAAGCCTCGTGACCAGGAAACTCTAATGATTTTTATAGATTTTTTCTTACATCTCACTGGCCTGAAACAATAGATGCAACAAAGTACCTCTCAGTTCGCGATTGCAATGCCTGTAACTAGTGATGGACAAGCAGTTAAATCTCTGAAGTACCATTTTTAGGTCAAAGTTTCTCTTCTTATATTGATGTTGGACTGGTGTCAATTATTTTTTATCATTTCTGTTTACACAAAAATTTCATTTTTTTTCTTTAAAGTGCACTAATATGTTTGAATGTCATACAAAATTTACTGCACTAATCATATGCCCAGTAATATATGTAAACATTTATGCACCCCACAAAACCAATTTTCATAATTGAAGATTTTCAAGAAAAGGGTTTTTCTTTTTTTGTTCTTGCAGGCAAACATCTGTTTCTTCCTTCACTTCAGCTTGGAAAAATGCAAGTTGATTAACCGGCAAGTAAGCTTCCATTTACTTCAGTGGGTTTGATGACAGTGGGGTCACAATATCAAACTGTCTCTTAAGCTTCAAAGGATCTTGTAGCAAATTCAATTCTTAATAGAAGGGAGAGAAACAGACATGAGAGAAATTTATGAAAACATTTCAAAATATTTTTGTATAAACACATCATATTTTACTGATATTTGCTTTAAATGCAATTTTTAATCATTTCTACATTTCTTGATGGTGTAACATGCTTTGTTATTTAAACTTCTTAGTTGTGTACATTGACAAATATAGAAGGAGAGAAACTTCATAAATGCATGAGATCTCCTAACCTCATGTAAGAGAGTGAAAATATATGCTGACTAGAATGGGAAGAGGAATTCGGTGAAGCTTCTTTTGTGAAGAGATATAGGAAGAACCAGTAAAACTGAGGTCTGAATTTTACAGAATTTAAAGAATGAATTATAACTGAGAACAGACAGAAAAAGAAAATTGCAATGAAGTGAAGAAACAGAAAGAAATGCTATTTATTTCCCTTTCATGGAATGAAAGGCTTAATATTGAGAAACTGTGGTTAGACTCCCTTGCCTCAGTTTCCCTAAGCAAGTTTTTTTGTGACAGAGAATGAGCTTAATTTGTTGCTTGGAAAGTACTCTGAAGTGTTTTTGTTGAATGATTCTGTAGAAATGCAAAATGGTGGATCATTCAAACAGCTGCATTGTCTTCACAACAGAGATTAGGGGGTGATTTTTTTTTAAGCAAACTATGCTAAGGTTTTTTCTGTAATCTGCTCAAACTTGGAGTGTTGCTGTTGCACAACTAGCCCATTTTGGAGTTTTCAAAGATCTGATGGAGGAGGAAATGGCAGAAATCAGCATGAACACATCCCCCCAGCCCCCCAAATAAGAATCATAGAATAGTTAGGGTTGGAAAGGATCTTAAGATCATAGAATCATAGAATCACAGAATAGTAAGGGTTGGAAAGGACCTCAAGATCACCGAGTTCCAACCCCCCTGCCATGGGCAGGGACACCTCCCACTAAACCATGCCATCCAAGGCTATGTCCAACCCCACCTTGAACGCCGCCAGGGATGAAGCATTCACAACCTCCCTGAACAACCCATTCCAGGGCCCCACCACCCTCACAGTAAAGAATTTCTTCCTCAGATCCAATCTAAACCTCCCCTGTTTAAGTTTAAACCCATTACCCCTTGTCCTCTCACCACAGTCCCTAATGAAGAGTCCCTCCCCAGCATCCCTATAGGCCCCCTTCAGGTATTGGAAGGCTGCGATGAGGTCTCCACGCAGCCTTCTCTTCTCCACGCTGAACAGCCCCAATTTTCTCAGCCTATCTTTGTACGGGAGATGCTCCAGTCCCCTGATCATCCTCGTGGCCCTCCTCTGCACTTGTTCCAACAGTTCCATGTCCTTTTTATGTTGAGGACAACAGAACTGCACACAATACTCCAAGTGAGGTCTCACGAGAGCAGAGTAGAGGGGCACGATCACCTCCCTCGACCTGCTGGTCATGCTCCTTTTGATGCAGCCCAGGATATGGTTGGCTTTCTGGGCTGCGAGCACACACTGCTGGCTCATGTTCAGTTTCTCATCAACCAACACCCCCAAATCCTTCTGAACAGGGCTGCTCTGAATCTCTTCTCTGCCCAATCTGTAGCTGTGCCTGGGATTGCTCTGACCCAGGTATAGGACCTTGCACTTGTCATGGTTAAACTTCATCAGGTTGGCATCTACCCACCTCACAAGCGTGTCAAGGTCCCTCTGGATGACATTCCTTCCCTCCAGTGTATCAACTGAACCACACAGCTTGGTGTCATCAGCAAACTTTTTGAGGGTGCACTCAATCCCACTGTCTGTGTCACCGACAAAGGTGTTTAACAAGACCACTCCCAACACCGACCCCTGAGGCATACCACTTGTTACTGGTCTCCAGCTAGACATTGAGCCTTTGAGCACAACTCTTTGCGTGTGGCTATCCAGCCAGTTCTTTATCCACTGAGTGGTCCATAAAATTAAAATCAAGATGCCATCAGTACAGTAGCTAGTTTTCCTATAATTAGACTTTACAAAAGGAAAAGTGCCATAAGTGCTCTTTTATCTAGTTTTTCTCCCTTACTCTTTGTGGCCACCACTCCTAAAATTCGTAGCAATAAAAGAAGTAGAGAGCATTCAGATAAAAAATTTTGACCTAAAGCCAATTAGAGAAGAAGTAGAAATGGCATTTTATTCGCAAAGAACTGAACACTCAGATCAAGAAGATCCCTTCAGGAAGCATCTAAGCAGATCTTTGTACTGTTAATTTTGGAACTTGGCACATGGGATTTCTGTACACTTAAACTCTATTTTCCCAGAGAATGCATGGGACTCTTCAGGAGGGACTGTAGTGGTAGGACAAGGGGTAACGGGTTCAAACTTAAACAGGGGAAGTTTAGATTGGATATGAGGAAGAAATTCTTTACTGTAAGGGTGGTGAGGCACTGGAACGGGTTGCCCAAGGATGTTGTGGATGCTCCATCGCTGGCGGTGTTCAAGGCTGTGTTGGACATAGCCTTGGATGCATGGCTTAGTGGGAAGTGTCCCTGCCCATGGCAGGGGCACTAGAACTAGATGATCTTAAGATCCTTTCCAACCCTAACTATTCTATGATTCTATGATTCTATGATATTCATGCTGTTATTTTTTCTTGAAGCCATAGTGTGTATGACTGCATATATTACAGCTTGAAGAAACATAGCCTTGTAAAGAATCGGATTTATGTCACTAAGATTTAAAAAAAAAAAAAATAAAAATCTTTCATGTACCTAACTCACAGCCTTTCTCATATATTTGTGTTTAATGTTAGGGTTTTTTTTTATATGCTGAGAGCCTTTTGGGCTTGAAAATAATGTATAAATATAGAACATAGCATTTCCTACTATTGAGGAGGAACCATGTCCTGGAAAGCTTTCAGTCTCAAAGACTGACAAAACTCTTTGAAACATTATGGTTCCAGTTGTTGACACCACGGAATAACGTAAAAGACATTTGAAACTCTGTGTGTCTAGAATTTTTCATGGGCAACATTTAATAAGCAGTCAAAAAAAAGGCAAGGGGTTGCGTAAGAAAATTGTGAAGCAAACTTTGAGGACTAGGATACAATACTTTGTACAGAAGAAAGAACTTTCTGGGGAAGTAAGACTGTACAGCAGAAAAGAATATTTCATCTCACCGTCCCAGTGGTGAACAAGAAGGCTAAATGAAAATGAAGTCATCAAAAGGAAATTCCTATCTCTGTAGTAACCAGAAATACAGTAAATAGTGCTCTGTGCAGTAGAATTGTTGAGGTCTAATATCTTGTATTTGGATTGCATCATTATCTGTGTCAGATGCAGCAAATCTCCATTTGAAGCTTATTCAATGCTTAGAACAGTTGTAGTGATGTTTCTCAAATTAAATTCTGTATTATTTTATTCAGATTTATCAAATCACAAAGCAAATCAAGTAAGACTGCCTTTGCCATGTTTTTCTATTTTCACAATAATTTTTGGGAAATAAATATTTGAAGCCCCTCTGTCTCTGTCAAAGTAGTCCATTTGGTCAATACACACTGTCATATAAAGAGATTTGACAGATACAGAGGACAAGGAGACAGATCATGATCTCATTTCCTTCAGGGACCAGAAATTACAAAAGCTTTTATAAACACTGTCTCAGCTTGCCTGAACCTAAAGAAAGGTTCAGATCAAAATCTAGGCAAAACTCTTAGCTGGATACTTTTTATTTTGAATTACTCACTCATTTTTAATATTGTTTTGGAACAAAAATGACTATGAGAAAACCTGTGCAGTAATTCCCATGACCAAGCTTCCCAGGGGTTAAAGTCTCCACAACCTCGAGTAAAACATTTAAATGTCCAGTATTACTGTCAGCACAATACATCAGTTAAAAGTCTAAGCAGTGTCAGTTGCATTTGTTTATTTCATATATGATATTTATCTTTTCCTGGATTTCTTATCCTGTGAAAACATCTGTACAGAATTGTTTCAAATGAACAGAAACTTGCCACTATAGCTGTTCAGCTGTCAGACAATCAAGGTCATACAAGGTGCAAAAATGCTTATCTCTAGGAGAACAGTCTAAAATCACCCCTTATGTAACCTCAGTGACTCCAATTACAATTTATTATTCATGGGGGAAAAGGATTGGTATTTTCAGAAGATTTTTCAAAGTCATATTTTCCAAGACCCTTGGTCATTGAGCAGACACGAATGCATAATCTAGAAGAGAACACAGAAGAACTGCAATTCCTCAGTTTGGTGTTTTATTTTTTTTACACAAGATTTGGTATTGCACTCTGGTGGTCCAAGGACTGTATCCAGTTGTATCTATCAGCTTTACTGTAAAATCTATAATCAGTTCTGGGACCACAAATTAGAACCAGTGGCTCAACCCTTCAGTTCCTGCCTTTCCAAAGTCTTACAAACTAAATCCTGTTTGGAACTGCTCTGGTTTACAGCTTACACCACATCACAAAGTATACACTTTGCAGTATTTGGTGGCTTCTAGCTTCTTCACAGCATTTAACATTGGGTACCTAAATCACTCTTGCAAGTGGATTTTAGAACCTAATTGATTGAGTGCATTCTAAAAAAGTTTGTTGGTCTTACATGTGGGATATTTTCCTGTAATTAAAAGGAATTTTTGTCATAAAACTTACTTGAATTTAATTACATTATGTGTTTGCATCTATAGCCACTTCAGTATACACACATGCATGTGAAAAAGCTGCACAGACAAATCTACCAAGACACAGGAATACTTGGAAAATTAAGAAAGCCTTTAATTAAGAAAACTTTTCAGATAATGTGATAGAATTGATGTGAACTTTAAAGTCACACAAATGATGAGCCACAATCACTATTCCTTCCCCCCCTCCCCCTTACATTTGTACTGGCAACCTACTTCTATCTTAAATAATCTACCCCATCTATAGAACAGGAATAATAAAGTCCAGATATGATTAGAGAGTAATGGAATTGTGCCTGCCAGAAAAGTACTTGAAAAAAATCTCAAACCAAAACAGTGACAAAATCTAAACACAAGATACAAATATCTATGAGTAATAGCCTGAAATCTTAACTCTGTTTAGATACTTCAACTGAACTGCATGGCCTCAAGCCACCAAAAAGTAAAATGCATTGTACATACCAAAAAGATAACCTGACTTTTGTCAGCTTTCCTGATGTGCAAGTTTAGAAACTCATGCATGGAATAAAAAGTTATTCTGGAGCAATTTAGAAGAGGCCCTTTCTGTCCTGGGAGTCTTTCCAGTTCTCTTCACCCTCGTAAATTTAGACGCATATTATCCAATTTCTCACAAAAAATGCTTGTTCTCAGATATGCAATTAATCTTTTTATATGACTCCCTGTTCATTTAAGCAGTTTTTCAATTGCAGAAAATCCTGAACCCCTAAACTATTCCTATTCAGTTTATTTTATAGCTACTTATTTGCCAGCTTCCAGAATTTACTACTTTACTTATATATCACTGCTTATGCAGCTTTTTATTCTCACTCAGCACTACTGACATGAGGACCTAATTCTCTGCAAGATGTATGCATCATTCTTGATTTTGTTTACTCACCCCTCTTAAAAAAAAGGGCACTGAAACCAGCAGCCAAACTAAAAGGAGATTCAGTCACAGATACCACAAATTGTCTAAAATCTCTCTTACTTTCCTTTTCAATTATTCATGGCCTTGCATTCATCCAACTCATTTTCAAGCCATTCATTCTTTCAATGTTTTTCTTTACCGGATTAAAGATCCTTTTAGTATCTGGTATTTTAATAAATAAGTACTACTGAGATAGCAATAGGCCACAATACAAATCACATCTTGGTCTTCTTTTAGATGAAGTGCTTCAAGTCTTTCATTCCCAGGCAATATTTACAGTTCTCAGAGAAGGTTGTGGTTGCTTTCTACACTTTGAACAGCAATTAAATTCAGTCGCAAGTGGGCCAAATGTCTGTGACAAGTACCCATGAAATTCAGAACTGTGATGAAACTCACAAAATTAAGCTCCAGCTTCCCAGCTGCTGTTCCATTACATTAGATTCAGCTTCTTCCAGCCATAATTCTTATGGAAACTCCAAATGGTGCAACAACTTCAGAAAATATGTATTTCTGTCCTGTAACTTGCATTTACTTCCCACCTTGCCTGCATAGGTGTAAGTTAAACACATTATAAAGCTTAGCTCCCTGTTCTAGGCATTTTCTCACTGCAGCTTCTTTACTTAAGCCATTTTTCGTTCTTATAACAGTTTCAGATACTCAATCTTATTTAAGGCCTTCTAGTCTTCCAAAGAGAGAAATGTCTCTAAGTCCAGCATGTATTAAATTCTAAACCCTTGGTTTGAATTCATAAAGAATCTTAGGACTCATTAGAGCTGCCAGAAATAGATTTAGATATATTGAGAAAAGGGATAAAGGGAGATGCTATAAGAAGAAATGTTGTTCTTGGTTAAGTTTTTATACATTCAGCATTCATAATAATTCAATTCAGCAAAATATGTGGCTAGGATCTGTTTCTTAGGTTTCTGTACTTTGCATGAGAATTCAGTGAGCTAGCAATCCAGTTTGAAAGTGGCACAGCATATAGAAGTTGTAAGAAAGTCAAACTTGTCTGGATATTTTGAAGGCATTGTTATTATTTTACGATGAAAGTATCAGTTCTCCATGACTTTCAAAATACAAATAGTATTGCTGTGAAAGAGGAAAACAGCTATCAGGAACAGGTCACAGTAGCAGTGACACTTTAAATTCTTCCATTGTCAGAAGGCAAGTTCCATTATTTGAGGGGGTTCAAAACAGCTTTGACTCATTTTAAACCTGCCTGGTCTGTCCTTACTGAATACAGAGCAAAGAATAGATAATTGTGGGTAAAAATAGTGGGTGGAAATGGAAATTTTTATTTTAGATCTGAGAAAACTTGCTCAAAAGTTGTTTTGCTGAAGAGAGGGGAACTATGCAGGTATGTCTATACTTTCCACTAAAAAATAACACCACAAAAATTGTGGGCATTTTGTGAAATCTTCTGCAGGGGAAATATTATTCCATGTCTAAAATGAAGCTGAGAAGTAATTTAATATTTTAGATAATTACATCTTATTTAAACATGCCAATGATAAAGGACTTCTTTTTAGCCTTATGGGTTCTATGGTTACACTGTCGGAGTAAAACAAGGTACCAAATATCTGAATGCAAGAGAAATAAGTCACAGCTTCACATGCTTTCTGTTGTATTGCAGTTTTCACATTTACACACCTTTTGCATGTAAGCAAATTTCCCCTCATGGTTGTCCAGTTAGCCACACTGAAAATAATAAAAAAAAAACCACAGAAACAAACCACTTATAAACATTTATGCTGTACACAGACATGCTTCATTTTTTCCTGAAAGACTTTTTTCTCCAGAGTATCCTAAGATAACAACCATTCTGTTAAGCAGCATCTTAAATTAGTTAGGGAAACATACAGTGTGCCCTCCTATAGGGTCCATACTTCAGCTATTGCTTTCTGATCTAGGTTTTGACTTGAAATAGCTGCCCAAGGCCATAAAAGATTTTTATATGAAATATGACTTGTAATATGTTATCAATAGTTATTTACAGCTGTGGATTATTATAGTAGGTTTAACAGGTTTGTTTTTTTTTTTTTAAATAATTGGAGAAATTCTTTTTCTTGTATAAAACACAAAGAAGTGTAACATCTCTGTTGGAGGAAGGATACATTCTTCTGAGATAGTGTTTGTGGGAGATGAAGTATATAAGTGAGGTAAGTGGGCGTGGAGAGAATCCAAGGCATTCTGAAAAATATTTGCACTTCATATATTTTATCTTTCCATGTGAACATGTTTACTTGTATTTCCGTACAGCTGTAAGGTGGCTGCAGTGGCTTTTTCTAAAGAAACTGGTGGAATTGGGGCAGTATCTTTGCAGGTGCTTAAGCAGAGATTTTAATTCATGCTTCATTTAAAAAAACAAACAAACAAACAAACACACCAATAAAAATTACTCCAAAAAATTTCATCTGTATTTTCAGTTTAAAATATTGTCAAACCTTTTTTTTCTTTAAAAGAAATTCCACTGCATGTGAATCTTCCCTGCTATACTACACAAATTAAATATCAGAAGTGATTTACATGTAACTTACTCCACCCATTCTTTATTAACTTGCACACAGGCGAATTAGCATAATTTGCTGCTCAACTTTCAATTAGCCAGAGACAGAATATATTTCCTGCTGAATGTTATAGAAGGTATCTAGGAACTCTAACATCTACCTGAGCCAGTGCTGCTTTCATCTACTTCTGAATTTGTCTATGCCTCCCTGTGCAGGCTGATTAAAAAAAGACAACCAAAACACCACTATCTTCAGTGTATCTATCGGAAAAGGATCTGGTAGAATATGGACATTCCACAGTGGGGTTGTGAAGCTTAGTATTAGGGTGTGAAGTACTTAAGATCATTATAGTGGCAGCAGTGCAGATGCTAAAATGTTTCTTGATCTACTACGCAACAACTTTGAATCATTGCAGAGCCTGCATCTGTATCCAGACCATTCCTTCCGCGGTGCTTAAAAAGCAGCCATGTCAAAAGCATTTCAGAAATTAGAGAAAGAGCAAGCAAGAGCTCTAGATTTCACTTGGAAGTACTCATCTGACACTTTGATGACTTTTATGAAGGGAACAGCTCAATTTGTCTTTTCTAGAAACAGAAAAGAAAGACTTAAGTGCTAGTAGCAATCAAATACTCTGAGCTAAGCAACCAGCTTTAACTATGAGAAGAGGTGATAACATCTGCTTACATGGATGCTTCGATGCTCCTGTTTAATACTTCAGTACTATCTCAGTTTGTCAAAGCTTTTGTATTCTGTCCATTAACCCTATCAGAATAAACCGAAAGTATTTCCAGCTGCCTAGATTAAAAGGGAAATTTATACTTCCTGCTGCTGAAATTGTATGGTGTATAAACATGTAATTATATATACAGACACACCTATACCTATATGCTTGCATTTCTGGTGTTTACATTTGTTTGCCATTTTTACTGCACTTAAATTTGTGTGCAGTTTGCTGCAGGACCTTGAGATAGCTTTGTCTGGTGAGACACCTTATACACTGTTTACGTACTTTGCTGTTCTGTAATGTAATAAAGCATCCCTTAAATCTCTTCAACATTTCACCTTGGGGCTTAATCCACTTGAATTGTATGTGGAGCACTAATGACATTGTCTGGTTTCATGACCCAGTCAAATGTTTTACACTAATTACAGCAAACAATGTGAACTTGCTGCCTAAGCATAATCCGTGTCAGTGTCATGAATGCTTTTTAGAAGCTTTAGGACAATAGTGACAGATGTTATTGCTCAGTAGCTGATAATTTTCACTTGCAGCTGACCATCCTGTGGTGATATTAAAACATTCTGTCTCTGCTTAATTTTATTTTCAATATACTAATGACAATGACATTTTTGCATTCATGTAATATATGCAAATGAGAACAATTTCTGAAAGTTGTGTATAGCGATTGTTGCTATGTGGATAATTTCTGAACATAACTGATGTGTTTTAATGTACACCCATGGCAGACCAGAATTGCTTAGCAGCAGGCACTGAATAAGATTTTCTTTTGTTCTTGCTTAGTTTCTTAGACAGTAGCTTTAAGTATTGTGGTTTTAAACAGAATAAGTTCAGTTTGAAAACTTCAGTAATTTAATCAGGTTGCTGCAGAAAGAATAAAGATACCTCCTTCCGCTACTCCAAACTGAATGCCAGAGCATTTTGTTTAGGTACAATAACAGAAATCTAACAATGTCTATGAGTTTTTGGACATCTTTGTGAGACTTTTCTCAACAGGTGAAAAGGAAAGTGAAGTGGATCCACATTTAGTTTGAAATTCTTCTGAACTATGTTTCATAACTGGCTTCTCCTGATATGTTTTATTAGTATTTTGATTTATAATTATAATGCTAGTAGCAAAAATGTTTCAGAACTGCTCAAAAATGAGACTTTTGAATGTCTTTGTACTGATTGAATTTGTCATTTATTTCATCAGTTAATATTAATCAAAACATTATCCAGCTAATTGTCTAAAAAACCAAAATGGAGTAGATGTTGAACAGCTTCAACACTTCAGTAGAAAATTCTGCTGTACATCAGGGGTGAATGCATTAGTCTTGTAAAAATATTCTTGTTTACAATTGTCTTTTCTGTTCATAATCAAAAAGTTAAGCATAAGTACTACATAGAACTGAAGAAATCCTGTGTTTGGCTGTTAGTTTTTGTGGCTGTGCTTCTACTAACAGAACGTACACTGTATAAAAAAAAAAAACAACTTTTTTGCAAGTCCTACATTGAACTAGTACAGTTCTTTAGTATTGCAGTTCTTGGAAGATAGGCCTGACCTACCTTATAATGTGCTTGGACAAAAGTTCTAATATATGTGTGTTTACTCAGCTTACCACTCCAAATTGCTCCCTCTGGCCTTGGGCAGGTACAGTGCTGGCAGCCTGTCTCTGTCCACTTGATGTTGCTATTGTGGAGCATGTGCAGCGGAAACAGCAGTTAGATCCTGAACCAGCTCTGAAGTAATCTTAAGGCTACATTTCAGCAGCTGGTTTCCTGCTTTTCTATGAAATGTTTAACCCCTCCTTAGCAGAATTTAGTGAAGTCTGAAGGGACCAGGACATAACTAGCCATCAGATTTTAAGAGCAAAACTAATGCCAGTGCAAGGGCTTATTTCTCATCAAGACTTTGAAGCAGGAAAACTAGGAGAAAGAAAATGTATAATGATCCAACTGTCCAGTAAAAAACTCCCCAAAACTGAAACTCTAGTGCTGTTGTTCAGCCTTGAGAGTTTCTACTCTTAGACATTTAACCCATAAGAGTTATTACAGAAGATGAAGTTACTTCGACTTTGCAGTAAAGCTACACTCAATTGCAGAAAATCTTCTTATCATAGGATAATACATTAGAAATTATTTCTGAATGTCAACAACTTCACGAAGATCACATATAGACACATACTATATATCAGTATGCAAATTACTTATCTAACTACTCTAGCAGTTAGATAAATGAAAAAGACAAAAAATAAACAAGAAGTTTTAATGTAACTGGATAGAATTCAGAGTAGGTAATTAGCAGAATGGCAGCTATTATCTCCCTTCTCACTGCCTGTTTTCTCCAGCCTACCATTCATTCTTCCCTCAACTCACTGCTCCTACGCAGATATTTCTTCAATTCACTGCAGTAACATTTTTACAGAAGTGTGAAATTATTTTTAAACCTGTGAATCTGCCCTAACATGCAGAAATTTATGGATAAAAAATGTTATTCTTCAGTTAGTATAAGCTTAGGCAAAGCTATCACATGACAGGTAGTTCACAGGCTTGTTGAAGTCTACAGATAGCATGAGAGGCACTGACCTAGGAGCACCCAAACAGAATGATTTAGGCACTAAGCTAAGTTAGCATGGGTAGAAGTAAAAAAGTAAAAAAGGCTTTATAGGGGCATGAAATTTATCATAGGAGAGAAGACAAAGATTCAGACCTTTCTTGCCAATAGCTCTATGTAGCATGTACTCAGATCTTAATGCTTGTATATGCCTGTATGCATAATTTTCTTGTAAACAAGGAGCTTCACAGCCTAGTCACTTAGCTCTCTTTCAAATCGGGCCTGTATCTGTCCCTAGTACTTTAACTGTTCAACTGTTCTACTGTGGTTGATTGACTGTGGCTGGACACCAGGTGCCCACCAAGCCACTTCTGTCACTCCCCCTCTTCAGCAGGACAGGAGAGAAGAAAACAGAATAAAAGCTCATGGGTCAAAGTAAGGACAGGGAGAGATCATTCACCAGTTATCATCGCAGGCTTGGAAAGATTGGTTTAAGTTATTATCCTAATCTGATTTGATTAGTAATAAGAAATAAAACCAAATCATAAAAACACATTCCCCTAATGTCTATTGTTCAGGAACAAGCTTACACAAATTCATCTGCTTAATAGCGTTAATAGGGTAAGTAATTGAGTGTCCTGGATCACAGCACTCTGAGACCCTACAATAATGGGACAGAGTGAGGTTGTTTATGGTGTTCCTGCCTTTTTCCTTCTTTTTAGATCTGCACAAGAGCTAGCCTTTATATGAGTTGGTTTTTTTTAAAAAACAAATCTTGGCCAAGCCGTGCAACTTGATATCTAAACCTTGTTAAACCACACAAATGAAGTCAAATAGGCAGGACCTACATAGAAAACTAGCTAAGAACTTGGATTTGGAAGTTAAGTATTTTCCATACCTTGTATTTATAGTGTGATGGGTACTGAACAAGCTTACAAGAGGATATGTGGCAAGATTACCCTTATGTGCCCTAGGTCTCTGACATAGATGATTTGCAAACTGAAAACAGGCAGACACAGTCACTAGACAAAGTTTAACAAAAGGAAGAAAGAAATACAAGCAAGATTTAGCCATATCTTGCTAGTTCCCACAGATGACAAGCTGACCCTTGTGACTTTGAAGTGTTAAATTAGCCATGAAACTTATCTCTACCTTGTTCTTAAACTCCAGTATTTTTATTTTAAATCTAGCTTGACACCTCATCTTTTTGACACTGACCCATTAGTAAGATAACTTTGGTCTGGAGTACTGCACAACTATCAATGCACCTCTATTCATCATTCAAGAAGAAACCAAGAATGACAGGCACACCCAGTGTATTGACAGATTCAGTACTGCTTTTGCTTCCTGAAACGAAGCTTGGCCTGTTTCTCATCTGAGTCACTCAGTTGCTGATCCACTTCACAGTTCATGTTTCAGTCAGTGAATACACCTTACAGCAAGGCAGTTGCACTTCAATGCTCATTTGGAAAGCATGAGTTAATAATAATGAAATTTAGGGAGCTACAACCATGGCTTTATCTCTGCTGGGCAACAGAGGAGTATGTACCTGATTTCCTCAATAATACAGTTTAAGTTTAGTTATAGGTTGCCTTACAATCTTCCACTTTCTCTTAAAAGGAAAATAGCCCTCCCAAGACAAGAGAAGTACTGCTTTTTCTTTTTTTTTTTTTTTTTAATTGTAATTCGAACCACAAGTGCTCCCACGTAGTAAGAAAAAAAAAAAAAAGGTATAAGAAACGCCACTTGCAGGCTACTTCAATACAATTCAGTTTCATACTTAGACTACAGAAAGGCCCATTTTGAAGTGAGGTTAAAGGCTGCACAGAGGCAAAAAGAACCTTTTTCCTGTCTTACAAAGCTTAAAGATTTTAAGATTCAGAATAAACTTGTGCTTGCGCATGCAATGAGTTTGTGAGCATACCTTATTTTTACAACATTGCTACCCTGGAAAGTGCCTGATTTAATCCTGACACAGAAAAGTATCCAAAGTGGCAAGAGCTGACTGCTGTACACGAATAGCCAGCTCAGGAACTAATAACAGCAAGGCAGTAGAGAAGCAGATAAAAGGGGTGGAGTCCCATCTTGCATGAGCAAGATGAGCAGAACGGGTCCAGCAATAAGTCAGGTTCAGTTAACTAGTCATCAAGTGGCAGGTACATCCACACTCACCAGACTGTAAGGCAAGAGCAGTAAGGCAAAGCAAAACACACCCACAGCATAGCTCTGGCAAATGAAAAAGCCTGAACTTAAATGAAATTTTCAGGCCAAGGGATTTGACAAGTACATAAGTTGGACAGTAGATTTTAAAAGCAGTTAGGAAATATATCTAAGGTGTACTTATTACACAGATTTCGCATAATGTGCTCCATATCAGAGTAGAAGGTTGTAAAGAAAGACATATAGGGGCTTCCATAGATGTAATCTATCAGATAAACAGTCAGATCACCTACATAGTTACTATGAAGATATTTTTATGGTTTCCAGTAAACAGAATTCATAATGCCACATACATCAAAGAATTTTACAGATCATCAGCAACACAAATTTAGTAAAATACAGCTGTATTTAGACATATGGCTGACAAATGAAAATACTACCCGAATATGCATATGTTGTATGTAGTTTATTATATGTCAGAATAGTATGGCTGACATGTCCACAGAAAATATATTTGGTTTCTCCAAGTATTGATCTCTACAACAACCAATATTCCTTGCATACATCAAGTCAATTCATAAAACACCAGTTTATTACTATTACAGAAGCAAATATCCAAAGCACAAACAAATCAATAAGCTTTATGCAATAACTGATAGAATATGTATATATATACACACAACTCAGTAGAGTTATTGTCAAGACTCTTTTTTATATCTTTTCTTTTTTTTAATACCATGTTTAGCAATTTAATACTGTCAGGATTTCTGCTAGTTATTTTGGGGTAGTATTGATGCAGTGCTCAGAACATTGATAATACAGTAGGGCATCCTTCATGCTTAGTGACTGCTAGCTCAGATCTGGTCCATGTCATTATACAGCAGTGGTAAAAGTCTATGGATTTTCATGACAATTTGGCTGTGGACCTACACAGGAGACTTAGTTTCACTGTGTTGTTCTAGCTCATTGAACTTTTGTGAGTTGCTTTAATCATCTGTTCTCATTTTCTTATTGGCAACTTTTCTATTTTCCAATTACTGCTTGCTTGATACTGTAGGCTGTTTAAGCCAGAAGGTGCTTTGGGACATGAAAAAATTGTATCCTGACATCAAGGTGTAGTTACTGGCTCAAGTTACTAGTCAGTTTAGTTATATAATATAATTGAAGTGCACCCTCCTGATCTAAAACAAAACCAAACAAACACCACAATCACTGTAACCCATGATCTCTAGCTGTCACTTTACTTAACTAATTTTGGAAAAGCCAAAGATTAACCACTTGATGCAAGATGAATTCATGACCAACAAAAAAAATTATCCTACCACATGAAGAATGGTGATTACTGGCCACTATTACGTAAATGATATTTTTCTGCTCTACCAGTATGATATTGCTGAGTTTGTATAGCTATCAATTTAAAATTTTCACTGAGGTAAATTCGTTCATCATGACCTACAAAGAATCTCTGTAATGTACATGATACAAAACACGGATATTTTTTTTCCTTATATTGGTACACGTATGCGTGCACACACACGCAGAGTATATACTAAACGTGTTTTCCTTCTGTAATGCATTTTTAGAAAAAAAAAATCCTGAAAAGGTTAGTTGTGAGATTAGAAATTATACTACAGTTCAATTATATGTTTTGCTCACTTCTGTATGTGGTTTTCTACTTCCATTCTTATTACATCAATGTTAACTTGAGAGCAGTATCAGTTATTTTGTTGACTCTGTAGCAAGCAAATGTAATTCCTTCTCACAAGATGATAACTCAGCTTTGACAGGTATATTTGGTACTCCCTGATGGTCCTCAGACTAATAAATATTTCAGGCTTCAAAGGCTACCTTCCCTTTGGTGTTTTTAAATAACTAGCCAACCGTAAAAATATTACATTAACCTTTAGTTTAATTTCCCCCGATGGTACTGCAGAAGGCTTTTAGGAGTTTACTGGCACAAACTGGAGTTACCATAACACCACTGTAAGCTGATGTGCGAATAACAATGGGATGACAGATGTGATCAGTAGCTAGTCATGGGGAGCAAAGGTGAATGAAATTACTTATGCAAATTTCACAATTCATGTATATTTCACTAAAGAGTGAAATATGATGTTACAAGATGTTTAGTTGTTAATCAGTTTTGTGAAGTTAAAGTGGCTGTGTCACTGGGCAGATATCCTTGAGGTAGCTCTGAAGAGGCATAGCACCAGTAATGATATACAGAAATATTTGTGCACTGAGTATTATAGCCCTTTTAGCATAATACTATGCCTATACCGTCCTATGTTGCATAAATTAGCTGAAAGGCCTGTGATCCTTTACTTAGAAAAGTCAGTCCTCACTGTACCCTTAAAGATGATAAATATAGCATTTCAGACCTTTGTTTATGAGTTCTTCACTGAATTTTCAGTTCTTCACAGAGCAGATGTGAAAAACCAGGAAATAACTGAAAAAAAAAAAAAAAAAAAAGAAATATTATGATAGAAGCTGAGACTCCTATCTAGTGGTGTAGAGGGAACCTCACATGACAATGGTCTATCATCTGGAACGACTCTGCATTTCACACTTCTACCCTACTACCTTTCTTCCACTTTAGTTAGATAGGTATCTTTTATACAGTTGTCAAAGACTTGGAACCCTGAACCTAACACTTGCACAACATAGGTGAAAGGTCATAGTTTACGTTAGGATTTGTTTAAAAATATAAAGAAATGCCAAAAGCATGGTAGAACTACAGCAGAATGTGGTTTTTGTTGGCTTGAATATGTGACAATCAAATATTAAGATAAATCCTTATAAAAATGCCATTAGAATTCTACAAATTAAAGTTTTGTGTAAAATGTGAACATATGCAACAAAGTTATGATAGTGGTAAAAATTACATCTAAAATTTCTGGACTTAACTCTTTATGTTGGAGTAAGAAGCAGGTGCTCTCAAAGATTTTCTCTGAAATCCTTGTCACTTTCACAGAATAAATCACATAAACAAATAGGAATAAGCCCACAGAAATACTCCTTAGAGTACCTAAGTTTTTGGATACCAGTGCTTTACTCTAAGCTTCATGCTGTAGCTTTTTTTTTCCTTTTCTCTAGTCATGTTGCTCAAACTTCCCCCTCTGTGCAAAATTCACATTAACTCTGTATGAACTCCTTTATCCATCTGTGACTATGAGTGTATTTCCATCTAAAAGAGGTGAATTCAGATTGGTGGATTAACAAAATCCTTCAGCAACCACCAAGTTGCTAAAATGGAAAGTAACAGAAGGGAACTTAGGAAAAAAAAACACCACATAATAGTGCTCTCATTAAATTATAATTATTAAGAAAACCAGGTGATTATTAAAATTAATTATTAAAAAAATAGGTTATTTATTCTAAAACAATACAATAAAGCACTTATAACTGACACTGGTGTCCGTTTATGTTCCTCATCATCTGATGAGAAAGAAATGAAGGGTTCAAACTAGTGCTGTGTCTCTTTAAATCATAGTCACTCAGCTAGCCTTTGAAAGATTAAGGACAATGATAAAAGAAGTTCCCAGCTTAGCTTGGATAGACAACCTTCCACAGATTTAATAGGTTCTCAATAAGCATTTCTAAAGAGGTGTAAATCCTATCATATCCAATTGCTCTTAACCTTTTCAATGAAATCTTTCCAACTTTCCAGAACTCAGCTCCCCAGATTTAATGAGATTGTCTAGGACAAAAGAAAATGAACATAGCCACCTATGCTTTATCTCAGTGAAAAAAAAGGAACAAGTACCTTTGCTTTTCAGTTAATCTCTTACTCCCTTTCCTGTCCCCAAATCAAAGCAAACTTGTTTGAAAGTTAGGCACTGGCACTCCTGTGTAGAATATAATTTGAGGCATGTATTAGTCACAACAGCTTTACGAATCTTACTCAGACATTGACACATTGACTGTTATAATAAAAATAATCTTCCCAGAGCAGCCTGAAAAGATCTTGCTGGATTTTTCCAGAAAATCATAACTAATTCCTTTAGAAAATCATACCATTACAGACATATTGTCTGTAAATGAATATTGTCCCAACAACACTTGCTAAACGGATAATTAATTTTATCATGTCTGGTATAATGGAATTAGTAGCTGTTGTTATGCCATTCTTAAAAGGCTGGCCACAGGAGCAGCTGAGCACTGATACGCTTCCAGCTCTGTTCACTTCTTAACTACACAGGCCGGTTTAGGCAATCTGCGCATTGATTGCAGAGATACTGGCAGGTGGTTTGCCTGATTAGGCTGAGAGGTGTCACAACCTTCATAAAAGGCTGCCAGATACTTGAAACAGAAATATCTTCAGAGTTGAGATTGTCAGAGATTAAAAAATCTTTTACCATCAGAATTAAAGCTGAAGTTTAGCACTAGGCATTAAATTTGGAAAGTAACATCATGATCATTTAAAGTAATACAGTCTCTTTGAGAAAGCAAACATGTTTGTGATATAACAACCTTGCATGTCACACTGCTTTTCAGAAGCTGTGTTAGAAGTCTTGAGCAATCTACTGAAGTCACACAGCTGTCACAGATGACCATTAACTAACCTGATGCAGCCTTACAGCTGAATTTAATGTGCGCTTTGATCTTGCTACTCGCTGGTTCCAAAAGTGTTTTCTGTCAGTGAATAGGGGTGTGTTGACCTTTTATAGTGAATTGAACATTAATATATTTTCTTTGAAAATAGATACAACTTCTGAAAAGATATCCAGTAGGTGAAAGCAGCAATTGATAAGGGAACAAGTTCTCTTTTGTTAAGGTGAGGGTCTAAGAGTGCTTTTGAATTAAATCTCAGTGCTGTGATTCATCCTCTTTTTGCAAAAGATAAGTGAGAATTATAAGAATCAGCATGAAAAGATTATTTCACAAGATTTTACAGGCAGTAATGCAGAGACCTGGAAGTAATTTTATAACCACTGTGAGAACAGATAGAAAAAAAAAAAGTTAAGTTCAACTATTTCAGATCATATGAAACCTTCTAATATAGATCTGCTCTTCAAGCTCCTTACTTCGTCAGCCTAAACTTCATTTGCCCTACCAAATTTTTAAAGTGGCATTTACTTTCTAGTTCTTATTTTTAGAAAGCTATTTTATTATTAATAGATGTTAAACCCGAAAGACTTAAACAGGTGATATGTAATATAAAGTTTGTAAAGATCTATAAAATCTGAGATTAACTTTGAGTTAAATGTTTGCTTAGAAGATACTTGTATTATACTTGAACATGTTTTGCCTTCAAATGGAGTCTGTACTTTCACAATGAACAGATATTTCACATTTCCTAGCTTTTTTTCTTTTTGATTGTTATTATTAGTTTCTTAAAGAAATAGGGTGATGTTGGGTTTATATTCCCCATCAGTGCTTGCTAACTGCCTCTGTTATGGCATTCTTAGGTTGAGTAATTGTTGTACCTAATTGGGTCAAAATTAGTAATGCTCCAAAGAATGCCGTAGTTACAGAGACAATTACTTTCACTACTAAAGCTGTCAAACAAGAATTAAACACTGTCAGATAATTCTGATTTATTTAAGTAGCTAATCTTCTATATGGATATGAGCATGATTGGGTGGTTACAAGGTTGCTTTCAGGTTTCAGTATTTGCCCCAACACACCTCCTTCCTTGCAGGTAGGTTTTATTTTTGCCATTTTAATGATGAAGTTTAACAAAGTAGAAAGTGTTCAAATCTTCCTAAATTTCTGAAAACTGTAATAGCTCATTACTTCCTGCTTTTTCTTTTTTTTTCCTGCCAAGTTTCTCTGAGCCAAGACGGATGGGAAAATATGATCTTTGGCAACAGACAAAAAGATATTAAGTTGTTGTTAAGCTCTCTGAATGAGAGACCAAACTGTGTTAAAATACACTGTAGAATTAAGTTAAATCAATCTGTTCATTTGAATTTCATCAATGTGACCATGAACAGTATTTTATGGATGAAATTTTCAAGGCTCTGTGTTACATAGAGTGTGGTTTCATTCTTAAAGTTTAGTTTATATAGCATGAAGGTAAAGAAGAGGTGAAAAGGGAATGATTGTGTGAGATGCATCAAGAAGCAAGCTTGAAACAAAAAAATAGTATAACTTCACTAACCAATGTGAAGTTAAACTAAAAGATAACAAAATTTTGAAAAAATAGGTGACAAATTCATAGAAGAAAAAGTTATGAAGCATTTTTAAGTACAGTGTTATGAGTTTTGTTTTAGGAAGTCTATAAAGCAAGTTGGTGGATAGTAGAACAGCATATTGGGGAACAAATATATAAGGCATAGATAAATCCTTTCTTGTATATACTTTTTTTTGAATATTCCTAAATTACCACACAGTACTCAGCTACATGGATTTTTAGTGTGACCACACTTCTTGTGTGCAGGGCATGTGAGGAATGTGTTTTTAAAATGCATTCATTCTCCATAGAAGGAAGATACTACTATATAAAAAACATACTTGTTTTTGTTGTCAGTGGACATAAGTCTGATAAACAATGCTGCAGCTGTGCTAACAGAAAGCTTGATGTTTAGACATCTTGGTAGTAAATATGACTCTGTATTCACTTTGAATTACTTAAGAATACATAAAGAACAAAGAAGTGGATAATATTTGATTCTCTGTGAAATTTGTGTAATTTTGAGATTGTACTTGCATATATGTATTACATATCTATTTGGTTATATGATAAACAACATCAAGATGTAGCTGTAGTCAAAATTTTGTCATTTTTGAAAATAAATTAAAATGGTAAAATCTTGTGCTAAGCGCTGCATGGTGCAACAGAGGGAAAGATGCTTGCTGATCCTTCTTAAAAAACCCAATGAAACAAAACCCAAACACAACCAAACAAAACAGACCAAAAAAATTAGTTTAGGAGTGTGGTGGAAAGCACTGTGGATTTGCTGTTTCTTTTCTGAGGTGGTAAGCATCTGAATCCTACATATCTACCAAGTTAAGCCAAAATGATGAAGCACTCTCCAGTCAACTCATCTGATTGCAGGTAAGCTTATTTATTTATTTTTTAACAGCTGCTTCAGAAACTCCCAGGGAACCTGAGACTGAGGTTTAAATTCTGTTTTGTAAATCTGGGCTAAACCTTCCATAGCATACAACATATGTTCTCAATATTCACAATGTTCTGTGTTACTGTCTTCCTTGCTTGGTGTATACAGCTCTTGAGAGAGGGGGAAAGAAAAAACAAAACAAAAGACAAGCTGATTATGTGAAGGAATTGCAGGCTGGCAAAGTAACATAACATAGATCAATCCTGTGCATTTGTGTAATTCCTGAATTCATAAATATGTTCCACATTATGCTACTTCAATAAATTCCCATTAAAAATTATTGTGCTATGCCTGAACTAATATATTTATGATCAAAAGGCATCTGTTGAGCTGTATTCTGTACTCTGTTTTGCCATTTACGTTGGATTCCAGTTTCACTAAATCTATTATAAACGTTTCTCCTTGTTAGAAACACTTTGCTTGGCTCTTTGGTGGCTCTTAAAAAAACAGGATAACATTTTAAATAGGACAGCCAATTCATAGTGCAGAGTGCTGTCACTGCTTTCTGATGGATGGAGGAGGAATGGTAAGCCTCACAGTACACATGAGTAGCATTCAGTTTAGCCATTCCTATGCTAAAATCTTTATTTTAGCTAAATGAGAATCAGAAGTTTGTGAAAATGTACATTAGATACTGATCTTGAGTGGACCGTTATAAATCCATAATATCTAGGCTGTCTTTTTCAAATATAGATCTGGGGTCCTAGAAATCTATATCCTTGTTTTCAGAAAAAACACAGAAGACTCACTAAGCTAGTTAATATTATCAAGAAAAGACTTCATTTTTTTTAGTGATTGTTCTAGCAGATGGATTAGGATTATGAATATGGACTGGGGAAAAGTGGGTACACATTTACAGCTTCAAAGTAGTTGTATTTTACAGAACAGTAAAAGTTATCAAGGACTGGGGGTGAGGGTGGGAATGGGAATTGGGAACAGCCCATTGTTTCTTCTTTTTCCTGTGTGTAAGAGAAGTTAGCTACTTCTGCTTCATCATCCATAATAACCTAAAAGTGCATCCAGCTATGATCTAGCATATCATTATTTGTTTCTTCCTCTGTGCAACTTGAGGTTTAAGAGGGGGGCACAAGTAACAGGTTGTTCAGCAATTCAAAATGTACTATTTCCAAAGTGTATCCTTCAGGTAGTGGGAAAGAGATGGGTTTCTAATGCCTGGTTTGTCTGTATTATTTATATATCCTGGCAACGTGCAAGACAGCTGTGGGCAGCAGGAAACTGAGGGGGTTGAGAGTGCAGTGCTCACATTGCTTCCTTCAGCACATTCCGCTGGGGAAGAACAATGCAAGCCTTTCAAAAGTTTTAGTAAATTACTTACAGAAGAAAAATATCAAAACATACTAAAGACAGGAGCAGACAGCCATTCAAGAGGAAAGACCAAAGGTTCCTTTTATGTGTTGTCTTGCTGGCCAGTGGAGGCTCAGTAGCCTCTGTCATGAGTTCATAGAGGGACCAAATGATTCAAATAGCTTCAGAATGTTTCATACCAAACAAATCACTCCTTTGACAGGTCCAGTTGTAGTTCATGTGATGTGTTCATCAATCTAGACAGCATTGTTTAAATTAATATTTAAATAAAGAAAATAGGCCCATATAAGACATCTTTAGGAGTCTTTTTTCTCCCTAAAATTCCACAGAAGAAAAAAAGTCTGCATAATTAACACCGAAATTTTAATCAAACCTGAACTTCCTTAATCAAGTGGGGAGCTAATTCCAGAGATCTAAACCCTTTATTGATCATGAGATTTCATTTATAGTACCTTGAATTTTTCCCTTGGGCTTTGCTATAATATACTGATGTAGACAGAGATGTGATTTCTGAAGTTAGACCATGTAAGAAGATGAATTTGTGAGATATTTTTGACTGTTAAATGGACCAGCTATTCCACAATTCATTAATGAGGAAGAATGTAAAACTGATATACCATGAATATAGAATTCTAAACAATATTTATAAAATAAAAAGAAAGCTATCTAACTTTGATATATGCTTACTCATTTCAGATGCCTCAAGTTCACTATTCCCTCAAAGATACTGGTTTGGAATTATTTTGATTAATTTGATTTTTTTATTCAGTATAATGTTTCCTTCATTTTAGCACCATGTTATAGAGTTTTCCTGTTACTTTTTGCTTATGTATAACTGTGTTATTATTCAGTGTACTTAATAATTTATCTATCTTTCATTTACACCAGAGGTATACAGAACCAGGAAGACTACAAACTTAATCTTTTTATGCCTTTTGGCTGTTTCAGGCTTATTCATGTGCAGTTTAATTGAGTTTCTATTGTAATCTATCTAATGATGTATAAGAGTGGCTCATGGCATTTGGGAAAAAAAAAAAAAAGAAAAAAGCATAGTTTCCTTTGAAGAACTTCATTCTTCTAGTTTATAGCACAGCTCATGTGCCCAAGGCTATTTGCTGTCTTTACAATAAGGTGTCAAACTTTGGAATGCTAGAGGATCAAGCTGGCACATCTGCAGTTAGGCACTATGAGCAGTAATACATTCAGGTCTGACTGCTACTAGCTGCTAGGCCAAGGGGACAAGCATAGTACTTATCCCACTCTGGATATCCAATTTCCTCCTTCCCTATTTTGAAAATAATTTCCTCTGAAAAATACATGAGTTGCTGTTGATTTACGTGTAGGACAAAACAATCTTCTTCAACATCTCTGTCGGTGAAATGGACAGTGGGATTGATTGAGGTGATCCTGCCCCTCTACTCTGCTCTCGTGAGACCCTACTTGGAATATTGTGTGCAGCACTGGTGTTCTCAACATAAAAAAGACATGGAACCGTTGGAACAAGTCCAGAGGAGGGCCACAAGGATAATCAGGGGACCAGAGCACCTCCTGTATGAAGATAGGATGAGAAAGTTGGGGCTGTTTAGCCTGGAGAAGAGGAGGCTGCATGGAGACCTCATAGCAGCCTTCCAGTATCTGCAGGGGGCCTGTAAGGATGCTGGGAAGGGACTCTTTATTAGGGACTGTAGTGACAGGACAAGGGGTGTCAGGTTTAAGCTTAAACAGGGGAAGTTTGCGCTAGATATAAGGAGGAAGTTCTTTACTGTAAGGGTGATGAGGCACTGGAATGTGTTGCTCAGGGAAGTTGTGAATGCTCCATCACTGGCAGTGTTGAAGACGGGGTTTGACATAGACTTGGGTGGCATGGTTTAGTGGGAGGTATCCCTGCCCATGGCAAGGGGGTTGGGACTTGATGATCTTAAGGTCCTTTCTAACCCTAACTCTTCTATGATTCTATGATTCTAATGCAAAATGTTCAGTTCAGCAGCTCTAGACTCTTTTCTGCTTAGTTTGATAAATATATCCTAAATTTCACTAAAAAACTGGCTTTAAGCCTCAAAGGAAAACTCCACTGCAATCAATACATTCCATCAAATGAATTAGCTAACCCATGATAAACATACTTAATTTCAGCATGAAAACACAGGCTGCGTTTAGTCACTTTGAAATGGGCACAAGTTTCCTTTTAGTGAAGTTAGACTGTCTTTGACTTACAACAAAGCTCCAAATGAGAATTTAAAAATGTTGGTCTCTTTAGAAGTAATAGCTAAATTCAATATGGGATTCACTCTTCAGGTTTTTAGCCTATAAAAGTTCAAAAAAAATTCAGACTGTTTTCAATTCTTACAAATTTTTCACTCCCTTTAGAATCGAACCTTTCCTTCTCCAACATAGCAATCTCTTTATTTGCCTTTTATGTTAAAAAAGCTATGGTCTAAAGCTTGCACACCCTCATTTGATTTGGCTTGGCTCTCATCATAAAGATGTTTTTACACTCTTGCTCTCTTCCCCTTCTTTACCAATCCACTTACATCCAGCCACTCAGATACTTACAGTACATTGCTGACTAGAGATCATATGGAGACACATGTGCAGTGCAGGATATTTATTTTCCTTTTGAAATCATGTCGCATGATCTGCCTGTGACAAGAGACTGCCCCTACTACATTCACAAAAATGACTAGATTTTTTTTCATGTTTATCAAACTTGCACATGAAAATCGCAATAGTTGACGAGTAGTCCGCTGCTGCATAAGACAGCAAATAGTTTGGTTTCTGTGAAAATGAAACCCTAAAAAAAGGATTGAAAAAAGATTGCCTCAAATCAGTATGCCTGGATATGTACAGAAAGCTCTGGAAGGCAGAGTTGCATTTTTCACACTATTGTCTGAAGAGAAATTGATAGATTTGCGCTGGTTAAATACTCTAAATACAATTTTTTTAATCTTTTCCCACAAGATCATGCATTATTTATAAGTGACTGGGCTTTGTGATATGGATGTCATACTATAGAATTATAGAATAGTTAGGGTTGAGACCCTAAGATAGGAAAGGAACTTAAGATAATCTAATTCAAACCCCCTTGCCCTGGGCAGGGACACCTCACACTAAACCATGTCACCCAAGTCTCTGTCCAACCTGTCCCTGAACACCGCCAGGGATGGAGCATTCACAACTTCTTTGGGAAACCCATTCCAGGGCCTCATCACCCTTAGAGTAAAGAACTTCTTCCTTATATCCAGTCTAAACTTCCCCTGTTTAAGTTTTAACCTGTTACCCCTTGTCCTATCACTACAGTCCCTAATGAATAATCAAAGCAGGTTATATAATTCAGACATGGCAGAATGAGTAAGTCAGAACAGGTTACATATTCTGACTCAGAATCAGTGATTAAAAGATAAAATGCATTAATTGCGTATTTTTCAAGCCTAAGATTATTGTTCTGTAAGATACAGGAAAAAAAAAAAAAAAATCTATATTTTAGCACTCTCACCAGGGAAAAGGAACGCTATTGAGTAAAGCATTTAAAATTAAAACCTAGACCTTGCTTTCAAACACCCTATTTTGCAATTTGAATTTTGAATACTGTATTTCCTCATTGCACAGTCTGGATAGACAGAACACAGGAAGTGCAACACAAAGTAGTTGGTGCTTTTTGTATATTTTAACAAACTTGTGTGAGAGAATTTTTTACTATAGACTGCCTTCTTGTTGAATTTCTTTTGATTTGTTTGCAGTAATTGGTGACAAATGAGCATCATGATTGAGTTTCAACAGTGTTTTAAAGTACTTTCCCTTTTGCAAGAGCATTTGGAGATTTTAATTGTTATGGAATGTGAAATTCCCAATGTGTCTGCAAAGCCACAGTAATTGCTTTGTTGTTTGATTTTGGTTTGGTTTGGTTTTGCTTGGCTGTTTTTCGGTCTGTTGTTTTGTTGCTTTTTTTTTTGTTTGTTTGTTTTTTTGGTTTTTTTTGTTTTTTTTTTTTTCTTCTAATGCTTTTTCATTGTTATTTCTACCTTCTTATTTATAATCCATAGCATAGTTTTCCTAAAGGAAAAACTCTTCCTTAACTGTGACTAACATATCCAATCATCCACCAAAGATGAATTCTAAATAATTAAAATGCACTCAAGACTAAACTAGTATAGTCAAACTCTTTATGCATCAATATATTTACCACTAATAGCCTGTGTAAGAATACAAAATACAAATTTTGACACTTATCTTCTTCATTTTTTGCTGGTGTTTAATCCAGCATGGACTGTTATTTCCAAACAGTTGGAAAGTTGAGGCCTAATTGGATCTCGGCTCAAATGCCTCTACACAAATGCCCGTAGTATGGGGAACAAACAAGAGGAATTAGAGATGTGTGCAGGTCTATGGGGGTATGATGTCATAGGCATCACAGAAACATGGTGGGATGGCTCCTATGACTGGTGTGTTGGAATGGAAGGTTACCGGCTCTTTAGGAAAGACAGGCCTGGTAAGCAGGCAGAGGGAATTGCTATTTATGTTAGGGATAGGCTGGAGAGTATGGAACTCTGTCTGGGGACAGGTGAGCAGTCGACAGAGAGTTTGTGGGTGAGGGTTAAAGGGAGAACAGCGATGGGAGACATTATTGTGGGGATCTGTTACAGACCACCTGACCAAGGGGACTTGCTGGACAAAGTGCTCCATAGGCAGATAGGAGCAGCCTCACGCTCGCAGGCCCTTGTTCTCATGGGAGACTTCAACCACCCTGATGTCTGTTGGAGGGGTGGTACGGCCCGGCACAAGCAATCCAGAAGGTTCCTCGATTGTGTGGAAGACAACTTCCTTCTGCAAGTAATAGAGGAGCCGACAAGGAGAGGTGTCATGCTTGACCTCGTCCTCATCAACAGGGAAGGGCTGGTTGGGAATGTGATGCTCCAGGCCAGCCTTGATTGCAGCAATCATGAGATGGTTGAGTTTGAGATCCTCAGGACAGTGAGAAGAGCATGCAGCAAGCTCACTGCCCTGGACTTCAAGAGAGCAGACTTTGGCCTCTTCAGGAACCTGCTCAGTAAGGTTCCATGGGATACAGCCCTAGAGGGCAGGGGGGCCCAAGACTGTTGGTTGATATTCAAGGATCACCTGCTGCAAGCTCAGGAGCGATGCATCCCAACTAGAAGGAAGTTTAGCAGGAGGGCCAGGAGACCTCCTTGGATGGATAAGGAGCTGCTGAGCAAAATTCGAAGGAAACAAGAGGCTTATAAAAGGTGGAAGCAAGGTCAGGCGGCCTGGGAAGAATACAGGGATGTTGTCCGGGAAGCTAGGGACCAGGTTAGGAAAGCTAAGGCCCACTTAGAATTAAACTTGGCTAGGGATGTTAAGGATAACAGGAAGGGATTTTATAGGTACATTGCCAATAAAAGACAGGTTAGGGACACCGTGGGCCCTCTCCAGAAGTTATTGGGAGAACTGGCTACCCTGGATTTGGAGAAACCTGAGGTTCTTAATGACTTCTTTGCCTCAGTCTTTACGGGCAAATGCTCTGACCACACCACCCAAGTCTTGGAAGGCAGCCGCGGGGACGGTGAGGGTGGGGACCCTGGGCCCACTGTGGGGGAGGATCTTGTTCGGGACCATCTTAGGAACCTGAATGTATACAAGTCCATGGGACCGGATGAAATCCATGCACGGGTCCTGAAAGAGCTGGCAAATGAAGTTGCTAAGCCACTGTCCATCCTATTCGAAAAATCATGGCAGTCAGGTGAAGTTCCCGATGACTGGAAAAAGGGAAATACAACCCCCATTTTTAAGAAGGGGAAAATGGATGACCCAGGGAATTACAGACCAGTCAGTCTCACCTCTGTGCCTCGCAAAATCTTGGAGTGGATTCTCCTGGAAGGCATGCTAAGGCACATGAAAACCAACAAGGTGCTTGGGGACACCCAGCATGGCTTCACTAAGGGGAAATCCTGCCTGACCAATCTGGTGACTTTCTATGAAGGGGCTACGGAACTGATGGTCAGGGGCAGAGCAGTTGATGTCATCTACCTGGACTTGTGTAAAGCCTTTGACACTGTCTCACATGACATCCTTCTCTCTAAGTTGGAGAGACATCAATTTGATAGGTGGACCACTCAGTGGATAAAGAACTGGCTGGATGGCCGCACGCGAAGAGTAGTGCTCAATGGCTCAGTGTCCAGCTGGAGACCAGTAACGAGTGGTGTCCCTCAGGGATCGGTGTTGGGACCGGTCTTGTTCAACATCTTTGTCAGTGACATGGACAGTGGGATTGAGTACGCCTTCAGCAAGTTTGCCGATGACACCAAGCTGTGTGGTTCGGTTGATACGTTGGAGGGAAGGAATGCCATCCAGAGGGACCTTGACACGCTTGTGAGGTGGGCTGATGCCAACCTGATGAAGTTTAACCATGCCAAGTGCAATGTTCTCCACCTGTGTCGGAGCAATGCCAGGCACAGCTACAGGTTGGGCGGGGAGGAGATTGAGAGCAGCCCTGTGGAGAAGGACTTGGGGGTGCTGGTTGATGAAAAAATGAACATGAGCTGGCAGTGTGCGCTTGCAGCCCAGAAAGCCAACCATATCCTGGCCTGCATCAAAAGGAGCATGACCAGCATGTCGAGGGAGGTGCTCCTGCCCCTTTACTCTGCTCTCGTGAGACCTCACTTGGAGTATTGTGTGCAGTTCTGATATCCTCAACATAAAAAGGACATGGAACTGTTAGAACAGGTCCAGAGGAGGGCCACAAGGATGATCAGGGGACTGGAGCACCTCTTGTATGAAGATAGGCTGAGCAAATTGGGGCTGTTCAGCCTGGAGAAGAGAAGGCTGCGTGGAGACCTCCTAGCAGCCTTCCAATACCTGAAGGGGGCCTTTAGGGATACTAGGGAGGGACTCTTCATTAGGGACTGTGGTGAGAGGACAAGGGGTAATGGGTTTAAACTTAAACAGGGGAAGTTTAGATTGGATCTGAGGAAGAAATTCTTTCCTGTGAGGGTGGTGAGGCCCTGGAATGGGTTGCCCAAGGACGTTGTGAATGCTTCATCCCTGGCGGCGTTCAAGGTGGGGTTGGACATAGGCTTGGCTGTCATGGTTTAGTGGGAGGTGTCCCTGTCCATGGCAGGTGGGTTGTAACTCGGTGATCTTGAGGTCCTTTCCAAGCCTAACTATTCTATGATTCTATGATTTAAGTTGCTCACACTATTCTTTTGTATGTTGATATAGATATGTAGAATCATAAAATCGTAGAATGATAGAATATTTAGGGTTGGAAAAGACCTTAAGATTATCTAGTTCCAACCCGCTTGCCATGGGCAGGGACACCTCACACTAAAATGCTATACTGTACTATTTATGCAAAGTACATATATAAGCTCAGAGTAGATGTGCATATTTGAACTGGTATTGTTAATACAAACAGTGCACAGCAATTCCTTGACTACGGTTTTAAACCCTTGAAATAACTGATATGACTTGAAAGACTCACCAGGTCTGACATTTAAGAGATTCAGTCTAACCACAAGCTGACAACTTTGATTATACAGTTCCTAAGGGTTTTTTGTTTGGTTTTTGTCTGGTTGGTTGTTTTCTCTTTTTTTTTTTTTTTTTTTTTTTTTTTTTTTATGTATAATCTGGTAAGTATCTCTAATACGCACAAAAATGGGACATTTTAACATAATTTGGTATCATTGAGCAGCTTTTCTTCTGAATGTCTGAATGTCATCAAGATAAGGGAAGAAGGAAATCAAACTCAAAGCATTATGAACTTTCTATAGCATGCTTCTTTTTGGCTTTGAACAAATTTGTCATGCTAGTGGGTATGTGGAACATCATTGAAGGCTCAGCATTCTCTTTCACCAGTGTTCTCGTTTGTTTTAAATTCTTCATTTGCCTATGAAACGAAATCTCTGAGATCTATCATAAGAATAACTTTTCTTTGAGAAAATATTAGACTTTTTTGCCAAATCCAGTACATAATATTTCTTGACTTGTCATATAACATCTCAACTTTTTAAATCAGCAAATAATAGCAATCTTAATCATCAAAAGAAACCCCAGGATAACAAAGTAAAACATGTTAAGGAATTAATATTTGTTCTTCCTTTTGACAGCTTTAGTATCTGTGAAATGATTTTATACTATTAACTCTGCTGACCTTTTTGGATGAAATAAGAATAGATAATGAAAACAACCTTGGATATGTTGAAACTTGACTCCTAGTCTCCTTTACAGAGTTAAATTTTTTGCAAAGATTCAGTCAAGTAGCTATAGTATCTTTTTAGAGGACAGTGTAGTAATCACAAAAAAGGACATTCCTGTTGTATTATGAAAGAAATAGTGTGAACTGGAACTCATTATGAAATACATAATTAAACCAAACAGAGGTCTATATTTTTTCTTAATATACCAAGCAAATTAGATCCAAGAATTACTCTTCTGCTCTTCACTGTATTTACTATTTACAGCCAAAATAGATGGAAGTTAGTGAAATGTTACTGGTAAGATGTTACAGAGTTAAACATGTGACATGGCTGTTAATATGTACATGAAGTGCAAATAGGGATGTGACGTGTACTGCAAAGCCAGAAAAGAGCGCTGCTGTGGTTTTTTTACTGTACTGTCCATCTTTTTTTTTTTTTTTTTTTACTGAAAGTTGTTAGTTAAATAAACCATGAAGAAGATACATATTTATTAAAATCACTTCCTCTTGTGTCCTATGTTACATGTGCTGATTAGTTACATGACAGTCCTTAAAAAACAAACAAACAAAAAACAAAATAAAAACAACCAATACCAAACCAACTAACCCTCAAAACTTTACCTCACTTTACCTCTGTAGTTATGTGGATCTAAGTACTGTGAGGATTCTTCTCTCTCTTCCTGTGACATTGAGGATTTAATTGCTGAGAGAGGTACACATCTATATAAACAAACACAATGGCTGTTGTGTAACAGGGGTCTAAAATACTTTTTAACCATGGTTAAAATACATTTTTAACCACTCAGTGACTTGTGTCATAGTGGAGCCTTTGGCTCAACTCTGCTATATTGCTCTGTTTCATAGGTGATACATGTCAAGGTGACATGTCAACTTTGTAATAAAATAAAGATAACAATAAACAGTCCACACTTACAAAAATTTTTCCCTTATCATTGACCTCTACAGTGCTGGTGCTTGGATAGTTCAGATCTCACAACTGGCCCACAGAGTTCTGCTGCTTCTGCTATCAACTGATCTCTAAGTTAGCCACTTTAGCATAAGAGTATTTTGGGCTATATTCTTAGTATAGACAATTGCTTGGCTCTTTGAGGTGACATATCTTCAGGCAAATTATTATATCTTGTTTGACTTCTCTAAATTTTAGGAGATTGATTTATGTAAATTGAGATTCAATTTTTTATATTGTCATAATGTCCTCAATGTGATATAAGAAAAATTATTCCTTGCAAACTGGATGCTTGTGGATTCTGATGTATTTTTAATTACATCAATTCTATGGTCAGTGTAGTATCATGGGGAAGTGAAAGTCACAGGTTATTCATTGTTTGAAAATCTCTTCTCTTTTGGATTTTTTTTTGGTATCTGTGGTTAGTGTTTTTTTGTTTGCTTGTTTTTTTATTTTTTTTTTTATGTTTTTCCTTTTACTTTAAATTTAAATTTCCATGCTTTTGTAATTTCAAGAATAGTAAATATAATTTTAAAAAAAAAATCTTTTCCAGAAGCATTATGTATATTCTTTGCATTCTTCACAGAGTCTCTGTCTTCCTGTCTGTTAGTAAATTCCTCTTTTGAATAAACGAGATTTATCATTTTCATGGATCATTTCACACTGTTTTCCTAGCATATCCTCTAAAATCCACCCACTCCCTTTTTTTTTTTTTTTCACATATATACTAAATAGATGTAAGGCCCTCCCACATGTTAACTGAATTAACAGCAGTAATCAAGGATTTTCCGATCTTTCCCTATTCCTTAATATTCTTTCCTTTTGTTCTTCCTTTACAACCCCGTGTGGTGTGATGAGTAGAATTTTTATTGAACCCTTGAAATGAACCTGATTTTTGTTTTCTTGGACTGTCACAATGGTGTGAGATGTTCACCTTTTTAATCAATACCTGGAAAGCAATGATAAAATTACCTAAAAGCATGATGAATGTTTGAGTGTTTTGTGTGACAGACCACAGTTAATAAACTTAAGTTCTTTCTGCTATCAGCTTTGACAAACCTGTTCAGGCTGGTAGATACTCTTAAAGTAGTTGCTCAGCCCTAGTCTCAGAAAAAATTACTGTATGAAAACTTAGATAAATTAGTTAAAATTTGGTGCATTAGTATTTCCAAATATTGACATTTCAGAAGTTCCAAATTTTCCAACCAGGTAAGATCTGAAGAAATTCTGGGAGGGTTATTTCTTTTCCATCATCTAAAAGAACAAAGGAGAAATCTTTTTCAAAACACTGTACCATCAGGTTTTTGATGGTAGAAGAATAACCTGTGGCTGAGCTGGAGGCATTATGTTTTGATGGCAAAGTTTGCAAGTAGAAAGTGAATTAACAGTTTCCAAAGAGATTCATTAATTCTACCTCCTTTACTGAATGTTTCTCATAATGTTTGTGCTCTCTGCTCAGCAACGTCTAGTACCAATTTTATTTGTATCTGAGCTAGCTAACTTGGGATATTTTCTAAACTACAGTTCTTAACTGAAAGAAAGACAGTGTAAAATCTCTTCTATTGGTGATGCTGCTTGGTATAAACCTTTTTCAGTTTGGAGACAATTTAGTAGTTTCCCATCTAATGTTAAATTCCAGGCCTGAGTAAGAACTAAAATCTGAAAGCTAGACATCTCCAGCAGCCAAAACTAAACTAAGCCTCTGTCTTAAAATGATTCAAGTGCTGATAGTTTTATGAGAAATAATTAAATTCCCTGGAATAACTGATCACAAATCCTCTATCCTTATAGCTTTCTCTCATCTTAACCATTATATTAATCTAAGATTTGTTCAAAGTATGGCAAAAAGGTGCTGCAGATTTCTCATCCCCAGAAACCTACAAAACTGTTTAAAATAATACTGTCACTAGAGACGTTATTAAGGGATTGGCTAGTAAGGTAAACTGAAGTTATAGAAAACCTAGTTGGGACTGTACAAATCTTGGTCCAGCTGTGCAGTAAATCACTGTAAGAGTTTAAAAAAGATTTTTTGGTTACAGTCTGCCTCAACAAATTTTAGGTAATAAATTTTAGGAATTAAGCTGCTAGTCCAAATGAGTCTGTAGCCTTTCTCTGAAGTCAGTAAAGATACATGGTTGCACCCTAAAGGCAGTTTCTGAAACTTTTCTGATATTTTATCTATGCATATATAGGATGAAATCCCCCGTCGTTGCCTGAATTTCTCACTTGACTATAAAGTGAGCTTATATTGATTAGCCACACAAAAGTTATGTGTCTAACTGACACTAATTCTACCCATAAGTATATAGTGCCTCTATTCTCATCCATCTAAAAGGAGACAAAAATAAGCACAAACAAGCTTAGCGCTCACTGCAGAAGTATTTGAAAGTGCCAATGTAAAAGTGCATTACCAATCCCAAACCCTTTAGACTTTCTTTGTGAAAGAGGAACTGAGGTGCTCATCTATTTCAGAATCTGCCCCATGATATCACCTGCACTTTATATTTCTATTCTTCAGAATCCAATTACCAAAACTCCTAGTAAACAGGACCACAGGCACACACACATGATGGCAAGGTTAAAGGTTACTGTTGTATCCAGATGCTGTTTGGAAACTGTGTATCTTTGCAGTTACTTAACTTCCTCCCCTGCTTTGCCCCATGTTCTAAGCTTTCAGTGCCTCTGTTCTCTTGAGCTGAACATGACAGACTGCTTTTTGCGGGTAACTGTAGTTTAAAGGGGCAAGCAATACATTATTTGCTGTAACTGCTGGGACTTAGGTCCATATCTGCAACCAAAATCAACATTCACATTTCTCTCTTAGGCATCTTTTTTATAGGTGATAAAATTCAGGCAGTAGGGTTAAAAGGCTCTGAAACTCAAACTTAATTAAAGCATCTGTTTATCACCAAACATAACAAGCCATAAATTATGTAGATGTTTCGGTTTATTTCACACTACAAACATGTCATTTTGATCAATATGTGTTTGGCTTCTCTTGTGTATAGGAACAGACTTGAAAGTGACAGCTGGCGTTTTTTTGAGTACAACGGTAGGAAAAATTGAAGAATAATAACATGATTGACTGGGGGGAGATTCTCAAAGGCACAGGTGCTTGGTCCCTATTAGCTAACAGTGGAATGTAGGCTCTTGGCTCTTGTTTGTGTAAGTCTCCTTTGTAGATGCATGAAAAGTCTAAGGCAGAGTAAGTTAGCTGAATTAGAAATGATCTTCTGTATCTTTAAAATGAACTGAAATGTATGCAAATTTAAAAGAGACTGCATAGTAATTTTATCAGTTAGAGATTCTGCTGAAGATATGGCAAAGCTTGTTGCAGAGAATTCCTTTTGGAATCCCAAAAATTATATAATAAGTTAAAGCTAGAAGACATGATTTATGGGGAAAATATTTAGGGCCTCAATCAGTGTAGAGAAAAGTTAGTTAAAAGAGTCTATTGACTTTTACTACCTTGGAATTATATCTTAAGAAAACTGAGTAAGATAAATAAAAACTAAAATCATATCCACATCCTGAAAAGGAAAGCAGTAAATTTCAGTCCCTTCAGGATCATCTTAATATTTTTTTTTTTTAGGGGGAATTGGGTATTTTTCTGGAATAATATAACTTCCTTCTGCTGTGAGTGTTGAGTAAATCGCTCAAAGAATGAAGCAATTTATAACATATGTTTATAGAGTGATACTGAATAACCTTTTTCTAACCTATTAAAGTACAAGTGGGATTACAGCACGAAGCCTGGAAGGGCCACTTTATTATCCTAATTACTGGCTCATTTTATACAAATTGAGAAATCAAGCAGCCATAGCTGACCCAAATATCAGGTGGATGGACTGGATTTCTGTTCTGAAACACCAGAAGAGTGTCTCCCCTTTATCCACTGGATTTTATGGATATTGCTTCCAAATATGGTTCAGATTTTCATTTCTCATCCTATAGATATAAATGGCTGCAAAAAAGGAAGGCACTTGGTTTTGTATAGATGGGTTATTTTGCTAGATGTCATCTTACACCTTTGGATGACTGATGGTGGGTTTCATCCCACCTTAGTATTTTTAGTACATATAAAAAGTTTTAATCAGGCTCCCTATGGCGACTTCACAGACTCTTTGGAAGTCTCAAAAAAACAAAGAAAAAAAATGTTAATCTGACAGCTTGGTAATTGACGATGATGAGGAAATTTAGATACACTTCATAAATCAATATCTTGCTGACTGAATGCAGTGAAAACAGCCTTCATTTACATTCTGACAGTATGGTGTTTTCAGTTTTGTTTATTTTTCTTCAGTGGCTCTTTCTGGAAAAGGTCTGAGATTATTTTTGTTCATAAATATATTGGAAAGAACTTGGGTCGTTCTTAAATAAGAAACAAATAGTGAAACAGTGCTTCACTGACTGACTTTGTTAATTACGAATCATGTGCTGCTTTTGAGCTCTTTGGGTTAACGAAGAGAGAGGGTTCAGATGAGATTCTTCGACAAATATTCGTATACTTTAGTGATTAGTTTAGAAGCTTTTAAATATATATTTTTTTCTTACTTGGAAAAGACTTTGTATGTCTACTTCTGACATCAGATGTCATCAAATATTACCACTAAGGAAGAGGGGAAATGAAGTATATATCTTAACAAGATATGTAAATGTTGCTATCTAAATATTTTACGACATAATAATATTTAAATACTTAGACTGGTCTCATTGATATCATTCTTAAATACAGACTAGTTACACTAAAATACAAAAAAAAAAAAAAATCACGCTTCTACTACTGGCAATCGTACTGCTGCTTGAAAGCTTTCTAAATTTCCACTAGCACACTTTTGTGTGGATTTGTCTTTCTCTTTAGGGTGATCATGAAATATTTCTTCCCTTATAGCTCACCTGGATTGTGACTTACTGGAAATTTGCAGAGGTGTGAAGGTGTTTTGGGTGTTTTTAGGTGTTTTTGAGTGTGCTCATTGTTGGATAAAGTTGCTAGGAAGCTGGCTAGCTATATGATTGTCCTGGGTTCAGCAGTAGCAGTCATTTTTCTCCTTCTTAGGGGCTGGTGCAGTGTTGTGGTTTTGACTTTCAGTCTGTGAACAGCACTGATAACACTGATGTTTTTAGTTGCTGCTCAGTAATGTTTACTCTGACCAAGAACTTTCTGCGTCTCATGCTCTGCCGGGGAGGAGGGGAAGCCAGGAGGAAGCAGAGATAGGACATCTGACCCAAACTGACCAAAGAGGTATTCCATACCACAGTACGTCATGCCCACTATATAAACTGGGGGTAGTTACCTGGAAGGTGGAGATCACTGCTGGGGTCCGGCTGGGTATCGGTCAGCAGATGGTGAGTGGTTTTATTCTCTTACCTTGTTATTTCCCTTATCATTATTATTATTGGTGGCAGCAGTAGTGGTTTGTGTTCTACCTTAGTTACTGGACTGTTCTTATCTCAACCTGTGCAAGTTACATTCTTTTGATTCTCCTCCCCATCCCTCTGCTAGCAGGAGGGGGGGTGGGGGGGGGGAAAGGAGGGGGAGTGAGAGAGAGATTGCATGGCTGACTGAGCTTATACCACGACAATGATGCAATGTTAGGTTGAGAAAACTGTGTTCTGTGACATCAAAGTTCCAAAGATGGTAAAAGCTATTTTGAGAGTTGCTTGCACAGTGGAGAGTTGGATTCTGTTCATAATAAGATAAAAGATGTGCTAAACATTTTTCTCCTTCCCTCCCTCTCTTCCTTCCTCCCTCCCTCCCTCCCTCCCTCCCTCTCTTCCTTCCTCCTTCCCTCCCTCCCTCTCTTCCTTCCTCCTTCCCTCCCTCCTTCTCTTCCTCCCTCCCTCCCTCCCTCCCTTCCTTCCTCCCTCCCTCCCTCCCTTCCTTCCTCCCTCCCTCCCTCCCATTGCAGTAAACACTCAAATTAGCTATACAATCCGCAAGCTCTTTTTCAGCAACATAAACTTCTTATCTTATTTTCATTATGATAGCACACTGAAGATCTGAATTCAGGGTGTCATCATACTGGCAACTGTACAAGAATAAAATCTAGACAATTTCTTTGGTCTTATAGTGCAAATAGGCATTATGAGGAAGCATAATATAGAACTTTGGAAAGATAAATGAGAAAGCTAAACATGGAATTAGTCTCTTGTAATTACTGTACCAATGTCTTGGCCACTAAACCAGGCTGTCTCTCTTATCTCTCATACTAAACATTTACTTTAAATTGAAACCATGTTTATTTAGACCTGCTTTGACATGCTGTCATTTACAGATTAGTTTTTCAAATTATATAAAACTTAACCACATTGAGGAGAGGAAGAAGGAGAGAAATGCAAAATAAGACAAGAACAAACAACAAATTCTAGGCTGCAGTGCACCTGGGACAATCAGTAATGACAATGTGTGAACGGATCAGTAGTATATCCTGATGAGTTTTATACCATCATTTTTTCCAATTGTTTAAAGTGTTTTAAGTGAAGGACTTTGCATTAAAAAAACTGGCAGTCATAATACTTCCTTTTTGTAGGTAAGAAGTAGGCAATCACTGAGTGTGAACAATTGTCTAAGGCTTAAAAAAGATGAAGGCTTTTTAGGGTAGGTATGTAAGCTGTGCAGATCCCTCTTTTATGCAACTAATCAAACTTTGTCTTTAAGTTGTTTGTTTATAATAGTTTCACTGAGGCTGACACCCCTTAGTGAAAATTTTTGTGTTTGTGAGATAACACAGCCACTGGGTAAATGGCAAAGATTTAAAAATGCTGTTAAGCTGAAATGGGGAAATCAGTCTGCATATAACGGTAGCCCCTCATGTTCACCTTACTCCACTATGAACTCCACCATGTAGTCCAGATATCAAGTTAACCCTTTTGAAGATGGGGATGGAGGGAACTACCACCAAACAAAAAAACTCCTCTTTCAATTCATTCTACTCTCATAAGAATATGAGCACACTTGTCTAAGTCACTAGACACTAGGTAAAGCTCTAAAATAAACTTATTTACCTTAAACTGAGCAAAAACTTCCGATGATTTTTGAAATTATTGAGCTGTATGAGAATAACAGAGATGTCTTATTAACTTACTGGGGTCTAACAGCAAAGTACGACTCACAGAAAGAAGGAAGTTTTCTCACAGGAACATCAAGCTGACAGATAAACCAAATCAACCAAAGCCTTTGGGAAATTTCATACATCTACACATACATAATGGCATGCAAAACTGCTGCAACTTCTCTGACCTTTTCTTCTCATCCTCGCTTATATTGTGGGTCACCAGACTTTGATTGCGATCACATGGTAGAATTCAACACTTTTTTTTTTCACTTCTGTATTTTTTCCTAAATAAATATCTCCTCTTTTTTTTCTTTACCCTTCTCTGAAATGGCCGCGTGTAACTGATCAGTGAACCCTTACAGTGGAAGGCTCAGAGGAGATGGCCAAGGAAGATGTGATTATGAAGCTTGGGGGAGAATGTGACAAATGACTGAGTATGGCTGTTGTGAGGGATGCTGAAATCATTGCAAAGGGGACCAGGGGAACCCTTTGCTCTGTATGAATGGTTATACAAGCTGGTTGGTAACTAACTGTTTATCCTTTAGTTAATCAGTAAAATGCAAAAAATTGTGTCACATAAAGAATCCAAACTGAGCAACAAACAAAAGACCTTTGAGCAGAACAATGGACATGAGCTGGTTTCAATCCATGTATACTTTATATGCTTCTATGATATATTATAGAGGTCAGTAAGGAAATTCTTGTTTACAGAATCACAGAATAGTAAGGGCTGGAAAGGACCTCAAGATCATCGAGTTCCAACCCCCCCGCCATGGGCAGGGACACCTCCCACTAAACCATGCCATCCAAGGCTATGTCCAACCCCCCCTTGAACGCCTCCAGGGATGAAGCATTCACAACTTCCCTGGGCAACCCATTCCAGGGCCCCACTGCAATTTTTGTGCCCCTCTAAGGGGCTTTGTACTTGCACTGTGATTCTAATGCATTCCTGCATCTCTCTGCTAAATCAAAATCCAATGTAACTTAAATTAACTTGAAATAAGTAAATCCTGTATTACACATTACCGCCCTGTATGTGGAATATACACTCAGGCATTGCCAACAGTGCAGAACATGCTCGCTGACCTCCAGATTCCCAGAGCGCATCTATTGTGCCAACTTCCTCACTCATCAGAAAACAGTGAATTCCCCCTTCGGCCTAGACTTTCCTCCCTTCTTACTGCTAATAGCTGTTGAGTTATGTAAGCAATAGCACAGTGGTTTTTATGAGAAGCATTTCACACAACACACTTTTATTGTGCTGTCTTCAATCCCTTCACAAGAAAGCTGTTATGTTGTGTAAGCAGAGAAGAAAAGCTCAACCTTGCAAACAGATTACAATTACATTAAATGGCTCCAAACCTGTATGTGAAGCCTTTCTAGCTCTCTTCATTTCCTGTGACCCTTAAAGATGAGGTTTAAGTCAGTCTGTTGTCCAGGGAAATAAAACCAAAGAAAGCTGCTGAACAAGTTTAATATCTTTGTTTCAAAGCTTTGATGCAGTTTACATAGTGGAAAAGAAAGAACTGTTAGAGGTAATAGGGTGAAATGAAAAGCTGACTGATCTTTCACTGAAATAATTGTTAGCACTGTCATTGATTTGAAATAAACAGCATACAATGACACCCCAGACTCTGAAGGCCATTTCAGAAGTTACTTCCTTTGGTTTTACAAAGAAGATAAGAATTTGAATATTCAAGAGATCTGGTCTTTAAGTGTTGAATTTGTGTTCTGGGTTCAGCAGTAGCAGTCATTTTTTCTCCTTCTTAGTAGCTGGTGCAACGCTGTGTTTTTGAGTTTTGGCTGTTCCCAGGCCAAAATAAAAAACACAGAGCTTCACCAGCTACTGAGAAGGAGAAAAAAAATGACTGCTACTGCTGAACCCAGGGCAATCTGCTCTTTGCTCTGTTCATGTGTGTTTCCTGGTTCCTGCTTAGAAACTAGCCAAAGGAGATATTCCTTCATACGTCATATGGTTAAAAGTGGAGCACCATGACTTAGGAGGTTTTTGGGGGAAAGTTTATAAGGGTCCTAAACATCATTGGTTAAAGTGATAGAATTCAAAGGAGAGCAACTGAATTAAAAATGAAACAATATCTTGTTCTGAGAGTCCTTCCTTGAATCACAGATTGGTGGCATCTGGTGTAGCACTGTAGGAAATACCGGCACATGCTTGTCCTCTTTTTTTGTCTTGCAAAAATATCTCCTATTTTTCATTTTAAGAGACGGATCTAGAATTATCTTTTCCCTGACCAGTTCACTTATTCATCTGCTCTAATGCTTTTTACAAGGCACAAAAAAAAAAGTATTCCTAACTACTGCAAAGATGTCATCTTTGACATGTAGTGGTGGAGAAGATGGGTGAGCAGGTCATGCAAACTGCCTGAACTGATGGGATGGATCCAGCAGTCAGCAGGCATTTATCCCTTCCCTCCCACTCTGTTCCCTCTACCTCTACTAATAAGCATATAAAAAAATCTTCAAACAACACTACATAAACTCTGATTTATCAGCCCTGTAGGCAGGGGAGATGTGTATTTAATTCCTAGAAATCTATAAATTGCCTGCTACTATTAAGAAGTGGCTATGAAGAAGTGGGAAAGTAGATGGCAAAGGCTTGCCTCCAGTCACTTTTTCATCCAGTTCCTCTAAATGTTTTGACTTTGAAAAAAAATATTTGATTATAAATCTCTGCTATTTATATGCAGAACCTAAACATGCCAATAACAAATAGCTGTCTGTGAAAACAGTAGATGACCCCTTAATACAAATACCATATGAAGGGTACTTAGCTTTATAAATGATTTGTTAGGTGAGAGGATAAAAGCACTCCATGGAATTCCTCAGTGATTTAAATTTGCAACAATATGTAGAAAGCCATATATATGTTATTGTAAGGGGAGGTGGAAGAATTTGGTATCCATTTGAATTCCTAATGGCTTTCAGTATAAACTAGCCTGGATCGACTGAAATTAGACTATGTGTGCCAGTAGTTATGTGGCCCAAAATTTAATCACTGTTTTTTGCTTAGTATTTGCCTGATCTGTGTGATCATTTCATCCACCACCAGAAATAACTACAGGGTGGCTTTTATTTCGTGACATGTTCTTCAGCTCCTGAATAACTAATCCTGGCGTAAAATTCTTAAATCATTATTGAGGGATATAGCTCTTGCTGCCCTGGATCATAAACTGAATCAGAGCGTTCATTCTCTGAACTTGCTTGTTGCCCTTAGCTGTGTTAATGGCTCTTAGACTGTCACTGAAAAGGAAAAACTAGAAAATTGCAGAATGTTGTTATAAAGACAGTAATTATGTAAGCTGTACCTCAGGAAAAATGTGTTCTCTGGATTTTCCTAACCTCTATTCATAGGTAACAACTAGTTACCCATAACAATCCCTTTTTTAGGCAAAATAAAAAGACATGTATTAAAAAGTCTGGCATTAGTGAAAATTTTTAGAAATGACCAGTTGTGATTCAAATATTGATTGCAGACCAAAATTTCATAATAATTTGGGGACAAATCCTAATATAGGATTAGGGTATGGGAGATAGATAAAGATTAAAAGGAACAGTTACACTTCCAAATACTAAGGAACAGGGAATATGTCACTTAAATGTCTCAGTCTTGGTGAACACTGTGGTGACATTAAAAGTTACCTAGTTAGTCTATGTCTGTGCAGGAGTGTTTATTTATGTCTGTCCTAGGCAGACAATGCCTGGAACTCTCTTAATACCTGGAAACATTCTAGTTGATAAGCAAGATTAGTACATATGATAGTATATATTTGTCTGTTCATTTCTCAAGAAAATAAGCCAAATTCAAATAGATCTTAAAATTGCTATGGAAGACTTAGTAAAGAAACAGTGAAGGGCAACAAGCAACAAGGCAACAAGTGAACGGCAACAAGGTCAACACTAAAGACAAGGAGACTAAACTCATTAAGTTTTATCACCCTGAAATAGAAGAAGATGAAGAATGATGTGATAAAAACATATAAAAAGAGGAAGGTTTAGAAAAGATGATCAAGGGAAATTATTCACTCTTACAATAAGAAAAGTAGGAAGCACAAACTGGTATTGGACAGAAAATGCAAAGTAAAACAAAGGAAGAGGTTTTCTTAACATAAATATGTAAGCAAACTGTAGAACTCATTATGAGGACATTGTGGATTTCTTATAGTCCAGGAAAAAAAAAAAAAAAAGGAAGGGTAAATTAATTAAAAACAGACGCAGCTTTGGTTATATTAAATAGAATGAGCTTGTTGCAGCTTTTCTATACAGCAACTCTCTAAAATTATTATCTCTACAGAGAGTGTGCCCAACGTTTACCCTGTTAAACCACAACACCAGGGGAGGATTACTCTATATTTGACTTATTTGTAATATCTTTCCCATGGTTACCTGCTTAGCTCCAGTTGACAATGGTGTTTTAGGTGGAATGGATCTTTGCTCTGATCCTGTGCTTTCCTATTCTTCTACAGACCAAAATCTGAATTTCTGCTCTTTAGGATAATCTTCAGGGGGATGGATATACATGCAATGTGTTTTGTATTTTAATTTCAGACAGTACATTAGACTAGATTATACCAGACTCAATTTGTCTGAACAACACTTTTTTTTTTAAAGGTGGTTAAATGTGAAATTACGTATCTCAGTATCTCAGATTTTAAAACACATTCCCCAGTATCTTAGAGAGAAAAAAGGGGAGGCTGATGATTTAAGGGAAGTGATAGATAGGAAGGCCAAGTTCAAGTTATCTGCAAGTACAGATTCATATCCCTCTCAAGTAGCCAAATCCAAGAACAAGGATTTTGACTTTTGTTTTGGCTTAGATGTTCTGAGGTACCATAAAGCAGTAAATATTTCCAAGAATAGCTTAATAATAACTTAATATTTTTTTTTATAATGTAATGGCATAACAGTGCAACTTTCACAGCTGTTACAATTTTATCGCAATCTGATTCTGTTGGCTATATTCAGTAGCTATAATTCATTGTCTAGTCTATGTATTGATCATCTATGTTCAATAGGTACCTTAAAGAATGACAAAGTGCATGTTACCAATATTAGGTAGAAATCCTGAATTACAAGATTTTAGCTGTTTAAGAGGGTTAGCCATAATTAGGAACTGTAAAGTATGGCTTGTTGCAGTAGTTATAGGTTAAGCTGCTTTGCTACAGGAAAATAAACCAATAGATTTGCTTAAAAGAGTTTGCCCATCACACAGATGAGGTAACAACTTCACAAATTTTGATGGTTTTTCACCTCCTTTATTGAATATTAATAAAGAACAAGAACATTCAGGGGGAAAAAAATGAAGTTTTTTTTCTAATCCTGGATGTCTCAGTATTTCTGTACTCAACCTAAGTTTACAAATGATACCACCTGATTTTCAGGGATCCTTGGTGCTTTTAAATCCTCTCAAAAATGGAACTGATGGAGCTTCAGGCTCTCTCTAAGCCACTTTTGTTGTATTCAGAGGTTGAAATGTGTATGCACCTGGACTGATTTTAGCCACAGACATTTAAAAATATTTTCTCTGCTCTCTAAAGTAGCAGAACAAAAATATAAATGGGAGAAGGCAAACTTGGAAGGAGCCACAGGGTCTTAAGCATCCCTACCCTTAAAGTTATGAAATCCACTATGGAGAAGGTCTGTGGTACTCCCTAGTTTGCACAAAATGCTGGTCAGGCACTGTTAATATTTTTTTGTTTTGCAGTGAACTGCTGCCACTTGTCCATCTTGACAAATTGGTTCATAAAAATGATAATATTTTAATGCACAGACTCCTGGGTCTTGCATGGTCATGGCACTCATTGTTTATACAGAAATACCCAAGACTTTTTTTTGAGGGGGAAACACCCATCACTGCAGCTCCAGCAAAATAGGCTAATCAAGGGCAGGTTTCATGTCTGTCTGCCAAGTTAGGAACAGGGCCAGTAAGTATACCACATACCACAGATGCATTCAAGTGTGCACCTGGTGTTAGTTAATTGGGTGAAGATTTTTTGCCTGTAGGTGGAAAGGATTTAGTGACAGAAGGTTTTTCTATTCCCCCACTACCACCCTGTGCAATAAGAAGGAGAACATGATTGACTGGCCTATTTTGCAAGACTATCTGGGTCAGGACCAGTGAATGTTCAAGGTTAAAAGGGGAGTTACTTGATTTACAAAAGATAAATAAGCATGTTCTGGATACATGAAAGACAAATATCATTCCTCTCCCAAGTAAACCTTAAATTCTCACTGGCAGAGAAATGGAAGAAAGTTCATTACAGTGGTCTTACTGATGAAAAGACAGGTTAGGGACACCGTGGGCCCTCTCCAGAAGCTATCGGGAGAACTGGCTACCCTGGATTTGGAGAAGGCTGAGGTTCTTAATGACTTCTTTGCCTCAGTCTTTACCGGCAAATGCTCTGACCACACCACCCAAGTCTTGGAAGGCAGCCGCGGGGACGGTGAGGGTGGGGACCCTGGGCCCACTGTGGGGGAGGATCTTGTTCGGAACCACCTTAGGAACCTGAATGTATACAAGTCCATGGGACCGGATGAAATCCATGTGCGGGTCCTGAAGGAGCTGGCAAATGAAGTTGCTAAGCCATTGTCCATCCTATTTGAAAAATCATGGCAGTCAGGTGAAGTTCCCGATGACTAGAAAAAGGGAAACACAACCCCCATTTTTAAGAAGGGGAAAATGGATGACCCAGGGAATTACAGACCAGTCAGTCTCACCTCTGTGCCTCGCAAAATCTTGGAGTGGATTCTCCTGGAAGGCATGCTAAGGCACATGAAAACCAACAAGGTGGTTGGTGACACCCAGCATGGCTTCACTAAGGGGAAATCCTACCTGACCAGTCTGGTGTCCTTCTATGAAGGGGCTACGGAACTGATGGTCAGGGGCAGAGGAGTTGATGTCATCTACCTGGACTTGTGTAAAGCCTTTGACACTATCTCACATGACATCCTTCTCTCTAAGTTGGAGAGACATCAATTTGATAGGTGGACCACTCGGTGGATAAAGAACTGGCTGGATGGCCGCACTCAAAGAGTAGTGCTCACTGGCTCAATGTCCAGCTGGAGACCAGTAACGAGTGGTGTCCCCCAGGGATCGGTGTTGGGACCGGTCTTGTTCAACATCTTTGTGGGTGACATGGACAGTGGGATTGAGTGCGCCCTCAGCAAGTTTGCTGATGACACCAAGCTGTGTGGTTCGGTTGATACATTGGAGGGAAGGAATGCCATCCAGAGGGACCTTGACACGCTTGTGAGGTGGGCTGATGCCAACCTGAGGAAGTTTAACCATGCTAAGTGCAAAGTCCTCCACCTGGGTCGGAGCAATGCCAGGCACAGCTACAGGTTGGGCGGGGAGGAGATTGAGAGCAGCCCTGTGGAGAAGGACTTGGGGGTGTGGGTTGATGAAAAAATGAACATGAGCTGGCAGTGTGCGCTTGCAGCCCAGAAGGCCAACCGTATCGTGGGCTGCATCAAAAGGAGTGTGACCAGCAGGTTGAGGGAGGTGCTCCTGCCCCTCTACTCTGCTCTCGTGAGACCTCACTTGGAGTATTGTGTGCAGTTCTGGTGTCCTCAACATAAAAAGGACATGGAACTGTTAGAACAAGTGCAGAGGAGGGCCACGAAGATGATCAGGGGACTGGAGCACCTCTCATATGAAGATAGGCTGAGAAAATTGGGGCTGTTCAGCCTGGAGAAGAGAAGGCTGTGTGGAGACCTCCTAGCAGCCTTCTAATACCTGAAGGGGGCCTATAGGGATGCTGGGGAGGGACTCTTCATTAGGGACTGTGGTGAGAGGACGAGGGGTAATGGGTTTAAACTTAAAGAGGGGAAGTTTAGATTGGATCTGAGGAAGAAATTCTTTCCTGTGAGGGTGGTGAGGCCCTGGAATGGGTTGCCCAGGGAGGTTGTGGATGCTTCATCCCTGGCGGCGTTCAAGGTGGGGTTGGACATAGGCTTGGCTGTCATGGTTTAGTGGGAGGTGTCCCTGCCAATGGCAGGGGGGTTGGAACTCGATGATCTTGAGGTCCTTTCCAACCCTTACTATTCTATGATTCTGTGATTCTATGATTTCTCCATCAAGGTGTTTCCAAGTGGATTAAGCACAGCCGGTTCCTTTTTCCTATATGTGTGTCTACATAGAGCATATAAGCATGGCTACCAGAAAACAGCATACTGGTGGCTGACAAGGATGATAAATAAATAACAGTGTAAAAACTCTCCCAGATTTAAGCATGCTAGAAATATGTAGGCATTTCAGATTCACTGCAACCATATACTTTGGGTGTATTCTACAAGAAAGGGAAATGGAAGCAGAGTTTTGAAGGCCGGATCCTGTACCTTTCTCTGTGCTACAGAAGAGCCTGTGCTGGGCTGAGGTTTTAAAGTTCTGTTCAGAGATGTACCTTGATTTACAGGTCAAGGATAGAGAGTCATGTAGTAGGAAGCATAACTGCGCTGCATCTCCTACGATACTGAAAGCAAGGCTGTGATCAAGCTACAGTAGAAGGTAACGTAGCCTGTGATGTAAGGGTTATGTTCCTGCCTCATGACGTGTTGTCAAACATGTTTATTAAGGCTCATAAATAATGGAGAGCAAGCATTCTGAGTTCTCTTGCTGAAATGAAATTTTACAGCAGTGAGAAATTCAGCATATTATACTAAATCTTTCTATTCTACTAGAAAGGGTGAGAAAGACTAGTGTTAGTAATGTGTTGGAGTGTTTCTCGTTGAGAGTGAACATGTGAGCAATCCAACCTTTGACGTAGCCTCACTCGAGTAGTGAGCGGAGGGCTTCATAGACAACTGAAAGGGTTAACAAAGGATGCCTACTTGCTGACATGAAGAGGACGTTGCCTTGGGGGGGCACTGAGCAGGATATCCTGGCACTGCAATCAGGTTACCACAAAGGCACTGAGCAGGATGTCAGCGCCGGATCAGGTTACCACAAAGAAACCTTGCTTGCAAAACAGGAGCCTGTGGCTATGGACGTTTCACAAGTTAACCAATCAGATAACGACTGTTCCATTACTTTGTAACTTTTCTATAAAAGGTGGTGCTTGCCGTTAATAAATTGTCAACGTTTGATCACATTGGTCGTTGCTGCGTTGTCCATGATCTCCCGCTGCAGTAATGGAAATACAATTTTGCTAAATACTCAGTAATTGTCTATCTTGTGAATATACCAAGAGATGGAGCAGTTGGACTGCAATCTCTTTTTTTTTTTTTTTTTTTTTTTTGACATTTTATGGACAGGTGGACTGCAACTGCAAAATAATATCTTGCTAATTACAAGGAGCAGGGAGGGCTTAGTTGAGGGGATTTAGAAATAAACTTTACTGATTGTTAATACTAAATTAGGACAAGCTGTGGACTCCCGTGATGGTAGAGAGCCGTTACAGAGAGATATGGAAAGACTAGAGAGCTGGGCCATCACCAAAGATATGAAATTTAGTCATATTCTGCACCTGGATTGGGGTAATCTGGTTTATACATGCAAACTGGGGACCTGAGGCTGGACAGCATGGCCCTGCAGAAAGAGATCTGGGGTTTTGGGTTGATGGCAAGTTGAATATGTGTCAACAGTGTGCCCTGGCAGCCAGAAGGGCCAACTGTGTCCTGGGGTGCATCAAACACAGCATCACTAGTAGGTCAAGGGAGCTGATTGTCCCACCCTGCACTGCACTGGTGTGGCAGTACCTTGAGCACTGTGTGCAGTTTTGGGTGCCTTGATATAAGGACATCAAACACATTAGAGTGTGTCCAGAGGAGGGTGACCAGGATGGTGATAGGCCTAGAGGGTAAGATCTACAAGGAGCAGCTGAGGTCACTTATTTTATTGAAGAAGGCTGAGTGATCTCATGGCAGTCTACAACTTCCTTAAGAGGGGCAGCAGAGAGGGAGGTGCTGATCTCCTCTCTCTGGTGTCCAGCAATAGGACACAAGGAAATGGAATGGAGCCGTGGCAGGGGAAGTTCAGATGAGATATTAGGAGAAGGTTCTTCACTGAGAGAGTGGTCAGTCACTGGAAGAGGCTCCCCAGGGAAGTTGTCAAGGCACCAACATTTGGATGGTGCTCTTAGTCTTATGATTTATTTTTTGGTAAAACTAAAGGAGCTGGGAGTTGGACTTGATCCTTAAGGGTCCCTTCTAACTTGAGATATTCTATGATTCCACAGAGCTGTGGAGGCAGACTCAGTTAATTTAACTGGTTATGACTGGCCTGTGTTAGGATGAACTGCATGTGGAAAACATCCTTTTCCCTTTTTTAAGGTAAAAATAAACCAGATCCTACTGAAGGCAGTTCTTTTTGACAAAAAAAAAAAAAAAAAAAATAATTTATGGAAGAAGGCAGATAGATTAATCAGTAGTTGAACAAAATGAGAAATACAACTTCCTGTGAAAAATGTGTATGTTTTTCTATTAAGAAAATCTGATGTAGCCAATAGTCTTACTCAAGTGAAGTTTCTAATATTTCTGCATCCTTTTTGTCTCTTTCCCATTATAACTTTTTTACTGGGGGGTGGAAAAGATGTTAAACTCTTCAAAAAGGAAGCTGTCAGGATTATGTCATTATGTGAAGGTGAAAAGATTGTAACTGGGCATGCTGTGATTTTAGACTGCAGCTTAGCAAGGCAGTTACAGAGCAACCAAACTAAGTCTCTGAGTCACCTCTTTGGAGTGACATGTTTGTAAGAATTCTCTCCTACTTAATGTGTCCTTGTCACTGCACATATCATGCACTACCTAGAATGAATAACTGAAATTCTGTCTCCCTCCCTCAGCCATTTGAAAGCGGTATATTAAGCAGTTCTTTAGCATAAGAGAGTACTGGAATTTCTGTTGGTTATCTGAAATATTTATTTTTCCAGTACATGAAATATATATCTGTGCAGATAGCATTCAGCAACACGATGAAGAGTCAGGGTTAAGGTCTTATTGTTTGGGAGATTTTGAGAAGTTTCAACCAGATGTGTTTTTAGTCCTATCGAATTGATAGGTCAGATGAACAAAGCCACACTCCTACATTGGGCATGATGGAAGTTCAGAGCATCTGTACAATGTGTTGTAGCACTAGCCACTCTCCGGATCTTATTGCGGAGTCATAATTTTTTTCTGATCTTTTTAGAGGTGTCATGGAGTTGCACTGGGACACTGAGTAGTTCTAGCAGTAGTGTAGGTGCACTGAAAATTAATAGTAGAAGGACAAAAAAGACCCCACTTTTTGAGGCAAGAGAAGACATATGCCGGAATACACCTTTGCCATATCTCATACTTAGGGACGAAGTACTAGCAACAGGTTAGGTGACTATCATGTTACTTAGATATCAGGGTTTCTGGGACCACCCTACATCTTTGACATGTGCAGAAATGAAGACAAAAAGAGAAAGGCGGCTGCTTCAGTGCTCAGACTCCACTGGAGCTACATCTGCTTTGCACAAATTTATACACTACAACAACAATAAAAATCTATCTCAGAAAAGAAAGATTCTATGAAGTCTATTCTTATAATAGAATAAAATCTGGTTTCAGTCAGGAAGGATATCTCTTTTGGATCAGGAATCCAAAAATGGATCATGAGACTGTGAGGGCCAGTTACAGTGCTCAGATTCTGTACTGTAACTGTTGAAATTTGAAAGGGAGATTATAGGAAACATCCTTGCTCCATGGACGCATTTGTGAAAATGGGCAGTTTGCAAAGGGAGATTAAATATATTGGAAATATATTGGAAATATATTGGAAATACATTTAATGTGTCAGTCTTTCACCTGCTCAATAGGATAAAAATTTTCAGTTAAAAACCTGAACTTGGGTTTGTTTTGGGATGGCTTTTTCCATGAAAATTATGTTTCTTTTTTCTGTAAAAGTTGCAGTCTGTGTTCAACCACATGCACAGCCCCAAAATATTCTTGTAAACCTTGTTCAAGTGCAGCCTAGCTGGAGACTTGGTTGGAGATACGAGATTGCATCTTGAATTTGTGAGGAGGCAGACTAGCATCTGATGACAAAATGAGAACTATTGAATATGTCACCAATTAGAATTAAATTGTGAATTACTTTGTGGACTTTTTGTCGTTCATATAGAAATTATTACAAATTAGTATGGCTAGCCACAAAGCTCCATTAGACATGGAGTGATTGTCTTTAATAAACACGTAAGTCAATTTTCCCCTTAAGATCAAAAAGAGAAAGACTGAGAACCTGAGAGTAGGAATAATATTACATTGGTGTCTCTCCATTACATCTTTAATACGTTAAAAGCTGTTTTTACTTGCAGACATACTGAGGGAAGACTTGTTATTTTTGAAATTTCAAGTCATTCTCTTTTAATCTGTGACCTGATATTTTTATGAGACATTGTTGAGCTTGGGGTGGAAGGTTTCCTGTCTCACTGCAACCAGCAACTTTTCCTTCAGCTTTCAAAATGGGAAGGTTATGAGAGGTCCAGTTACAGTCGTGCAAAAATTGTTATAATAAAAATGTAACAGAAACATGGAATTCTGCAACAGCAAGAACTTTTTACTCTTCCAAATCCAGTTTTTACCTCCTTTCTTCAATATGTCAGATCTCATTTTCCTATTGATCATCATCAAATAGCTTCTTGTCCCATGAATTTCTTGTAATAGTTCTGAACATATTTTTGTTTGTAAAATACATGTTTTGTGGAAAAAAATAGTGCAAGGGCACAAAACCATCCTTGGTATTTATCCCCGATATCCCTGGTATTAATCCTTGAAATGAATTCTGGTGTTAAACACCTTCTGGTTTTGACCCACTTATTCCAAATCATGAATCATTTTGTCCTGTTTCTGAAGGTCTAACTGCTTAGCCAGCACCTCTTTCTCCTGTGGATTCCTTCCTGACATTCAGCAGAGATCCTCAACTCCTGTATTGCTGAACTCACTAGCATTTGTAGTAATATCAAGAGGAAACCTAGGGACAGCAGTGTGACCTGGGTTCAGCAGTAGCAGTCATTTTTCTCCTTCTTAGTAGCTGGTGTAGTGCTGTGTTTTTTGACTTTCAGCCTGGGAACAGCGCTGATAACACCAGTGGTTTTAGTTATTGCTAAGTAATGCTTATTCTGACCAAGGCCTTTCTGAGTCTCATGTTCTGCCAGGAGGAGGGGAAGCCAGTAGGAAGCAGAGACAGGACATCTGACCCAGACTAGCCAAAGGGGTATTCCAAACCACAGCACATCATGCCCAGTATAGAAACTGGGGGGAGTTACCTGGAAGGGCTAGATCGCTGCTGGGGTCGGCCTGAGTGTCGATCGGTGGGTAGTGAGCGGTTGTATTCTCTTACCTTGTTGTTTCCCTTATCAATATTATTATTGGTGGTAACAGTAGTGGTTTTGTGTTATAAGTTAGTTGCTGGACTGGTCTTAACCCATGGGAGCTACGTTCTTTTGATTCTCCTCCCCATCCCTCCTGGGGCGGGGGAAGGAAGAAGTGGAAGAGTAAGTGAGTGGCTCCATGGTTCTGGGTTACAGGCTGGGCTTAAACCATGACACAGTGTTAGTTCATCTCTTCTCCTGAGTTGGCAAAACCCCTGAACTACCTCTGAAACTAGAATGTATAAGATTTTTTTAATTTTTGTCATCCATAGCACAGATGCTTAAGGAGACAGTGTGATACCCTACGGAAAAAAAAAAAAAAAAGAAAAAAAAATCTTTCATATGTATTAACAGTTATTTCCAAAGGATGCAGAAAGGAGGTAGGGAGGAAACAAGAGCAAGCAATATGTACCAATTTAGGGGAGAGAGAAATATCATGGAATATTGATGAAATCGTTGAGATGTCCCCAGTGCGATCAGTCATAGAACAGAATTACTCTCTATTTAACACTATATAGCAAAAAAACCCTCCACCAAAAAAATAAGGAAAAAAAAAAACAGAAAAAAAAATAAAAAAAAAAAGTTATCTTCTTCGCAGAAAATAACATAGAAGCTAAGATGTACCTTGACAAGTGTTGCAAATAATCATTAAGGAACGAAAGAAAAGAAATGAAAGAACACTCAGGAAATCGTGCAGTAGCTTTCACTGATGATCATCAAAAATGTAAAAGGCATTTACTGTGTAGAGCTTTTAAAGTGCAGGACTAGGATTTGCACTTTGGGTTTGGGAAAGGACTGTGAGACTTAGCATGAATGAGTTTATGGATATCTTCCCCGCTGCTCAGCATATTTTTTAGATGCAAATAAAACAATAAACACATCATTGCAGCAGAAAACAGAACATCAGCCTTTCGGCTGTATAATGGTTACCTTCAAATTTCTTCAGACGCCCAAATAGTTGTTTGTGGTTCTCAAGTCCAGATGTGCAGTTCATGAAAGCAGGGATATTACTAGAGAATTGGTCCCTCTCATCTTGAGTGAATAGCTTGATTTTTTTAAAGATATATCCATCTGAAATTTCGTATTTGTCATCACATGGTTTGAATGCCATGATTAATCGTTTGTTAAGAGGGGGCGACTCAGATTTTAGTGGGAATGATGACCCACATTAACTTAATGAGAAAAGCTGTCCTTTCCTGAACAGAAATAAAATAGGTTAAAAAAAATTCTGTCAGAGATCCAGAAGAGTATTTTGAACATTATTAAGTAGTACGTTTGAAAAAACAGTCACATCATACATAATAAACAGAGAGTGATTAAGCTCATGCAAACATAGAGAAAATAAACTGAGTTGAATAACTCATTAATTCTTTCAAATACAAAAAAACTTAATTATCTTAATATAAAATAGCTGAGCTGGCAATCTGGATGCTGAATTATTACAGTGTTGCTTTTACTACAGACTGTTTTGCTACAAGCCGTGTTTTATCCTTCCTGTGCAGTTTCACCCTATTTTCTTCATCATTGCTCCAAATTATTGTCTAAAAAAAAATGTTTTTATGGCTGAGAGTGGATTTTTATCACCATGATTTGTTATTGTCGTGGTTTAAGTCTATAAACTCACACAGCCGCTCTCTCACTCACTCCCCACTCTTTCTCCCCTCTGCTCCTGGAGGGATGGGAAGGAGAATCGAAAGAATGCAACTCCCACAGGTTGAGATAAGAACAGTTTAGTAACTAAGGTATAACACAAATCACTACTGCTACCACCAATAATAATAATGACAAGGCAGATACAAGGAAAAGGAGAATACAATAGTTCACCATCGAATATCAAGCCCGACCACCCAGTGCACCCCCACCAGTAGCAATAATGACAAGGCAAATACAAGGGAAGGATACAGTTGCTCACCACCCAGTATCAAGCAGTGCACCCCCACCAGTGCACCCCCCACCGTGCATCCTCACCACCCTTCCAGGTCTCTCCTCCCCGTTTCTACATCCTGGACATGACGTGCTGTGGTATGGAATAATCTCTTTGGTTAGTCTGGGTCAGGTGTCCTGTCTCTCCTTTGCCCCAGCTTCCCCTCCTCCCTGGTAGAGCATGAGACTCACAGAGTCCTTGGCCAGCCTAAACATCATCAAGCAGTAACTGAAAACACTGGTGTTATCAGCACTGTTCCCAGACCCAAAATCAAAAACACAGAGCTGCACCAGCTACCGAGAAGGAGAAAAATGACTGCTGCTGCTGAACCCATGACAGTTATGCATTTGACCTTTCTAGAAGATACATTGGGGCTTAATTCTGCTGGGGGTGTTTACTTACCAGAATCTTAAACTGAGATGTACACAACCAAGTTTACATAAGCCAAACAGCCTTTAGGAGACAATGACTTTCAAGCAGTACTATCTGAGCCTGAATTTGAAGCAGCATCCTAAGGGTCAGAGGCTTTGACTCGTATTCCCTTTTCCACTCTCCTTAGCAGCTTACCAGAATTTTATCTTGTTAGCAGCAGCTGTTTAAACAAAGCCAAGAAAATGTGTTTATTTCCTTTGAAAGAATCAACAAGAAGTATTATGAGATGGTATTTTCTTGAAGATGGGTTCGAAAAGATGGCAAATATCTTGTGCAGTTTTATCATCAGCCTGCACTTAATAGTGATGAAGAGAATGATGAATTCCTGAACATAAAGTTGTATTTAATGAGCATGAAGGGTGTTAAACCAACCTTGGGAACAAATTCTCTTCCATTTATTAATGAATAAAAGAAAAAAAATTACCTGATACTGCTCAATTCATGCAGCTTAATTTTATCATCAATTTACTATGGAGTCAGAAAAAAACAATCTCTGAAGTCTTTCTGACAACACCAGTAAACATTTATGATACATTCTTTGGGGTTTGGTGTTTTCTAAAGTTACTCTTAAGTGGAAACCAGTTAAAATTCTTTTCTTTTGCTGAAATACAGTGTTTGTGCATGTGGGAAAGATATTAGTGCTGAAAATAAATCATAAATTGTTTTTAATTGTTAGTGCTATTTATAACTTAGAGGCCAAGAGCTCAGTGAAACAGCAGACTCATTAGCAATATCTCATGAACTTGAAAGTTGCTTTTCTTAAAAAGAGTAGCGATAATCTCATTGCCTCCAACACGGGTCATAGTTTTTCTGTAATAGGAAAGGACTTTACAGAAATTTTGGAGTTTTAAAAAAATATTTTTTTTCCAGGCAAAAGAAAATGAAAACACTCCAGAATGGCATGGTCCTGGTTAGCTAGAGAACAGGTCAAGATACACTGCTCTAAGTTACTGAGGGAAAATACCTGATTTACAGAAGCTTATGCTTTAAAACGGCAATGAATTAAATCATTGTATATTAGAGCTAAACCTGGGATTTTGCAACAATTAATTGAACAAATTGTCATGTATACTACAAAATATTAATACACCTTTATTTCAAAGTTATCAGAAACAGTAGCCCAAAAGTGGCATTTTCCACATTTTCCATGTATTTTTATTAGATGATATCACTAATAGGAGGAGGACTAAGTCCCAGCACATAGGTAGTTGCTCACCTTCTAAAACTTTCCCAAAACCATACTGTCTTCTACTTCCCTATTTTTACACTCCATCCCATTTCCTTCCATAAGGAGTCCCACAACTGGGGTCCAGCATCAGCTCTTTAATCTCTCTTTAACTTGTGTCCTAGGTCCCCTGAAGTAGCTCTTCTCAGAGAAATTGAAAGAAAATGAATGACTAGAGGGATGGTTCAAAGAATGTGTGTTTTCATTGAAGGTAGTGGTTTCTAGAAACTGGTAAGAAATATGCTCAGCATTCATGTAGCATGTCCTTGCAATACATGCTTACAGTTCTACTTTGTAAAGAAGATGTCCATGTACTGTAGATACAAAGATGGGAGCAAATACCAAAACTTTTAAATTAATACATGCTCATTCAGTCCTTTCTATGCTATGATTGAACAATTGCTCAAAACTTGTAGTCAGGAGTTCTAACTGATCCAGGAACATTTTAACAGTGACATTAGTCCAAAATCATTGCAACGAGTTAAAGAAAGTATGATCAAAACTGATGGATCTCTCTGTCTAAACAAAGAGGGGAATTAACTTCATTCAAAAACTTAATAGCCTTCATTGCAGGCAATCATAATTTGCACTGGTTGGTTTCGTGTTGCACAGAAAATCTTTAATTTTATAAACTTTTTTTGAAAGGGGATATACTTTTATAGTCAAATATGGAAATATATTTTCCCAAATACTCCATTAGAATAACTTCTGTAAAATATTTATTCAAAGTCCTAATTTCTAGAATTTACATATATACATGATATAATGGATCTGATGAGTTCTTTTTAGGTCCACCATTTCGTAAGAAATGTTTTGCTTACAGTCAAAGAAGAAAGAAAAAAGACAGCAAGCCTTAGTATGTTTGAAATAATCTCCTAAAATTTTGTGCTAAATGCCATCTTTCCATCAGTGACAACTAGCGTATTTATATTTAAAAATAAATAAATGAAAAGGCTGTTCAAGCTGGAAAATCTGAGAAAGTCAGGAAGAGTCTGGGAAAGCTTTCTTGTTGAATGAGGAATGCTCAAAGACAGCGGTTGACAGCTCCTTCAAGCACTGCCTTATCATAGAATCATAGGATCATAGAATAGTTAGGGTTGGAAAGGACCTCAAGATCATCTAGTTCCGACCCGCCTGCCATGGGCAGGGACACCTCCCACTAAACCATGCCATCCAAGGCTATGTCCAACCCCACCTTGAACACCAATAAGTAAAAGAATAAATATGGTTGGGGAAAACTGACTTCAGAATGTTTTATGTCTTGCTAGAGGACTGATCAAACAGATGAGTTATACCCAGTTTTTCTCTGCTTACCGTGTAGATGCCAAGGTCTGGTTAGGATCTCTGCATGCATATAGCTATATAGGGAATACAGCCCTGATCTGTACCTGTATACTGGCAGTTCACAAAAGACGCATGCTTACTTTTTAAAGCTCAGTGCAAGTCAGTACTGTTTTTCTCTTCCTCAAATCAAAATTACTGACATTCCATAAACTGGCTTTCATTAATTGTTTGTGGGTTTTTTTGGTTTTGTTTTTTTTTTAATTGTTGTTGGGTTTTTTTTTTAATTATTATTATTTTAAATCTCTTTAGCTGGCTAGTATCTGTCCTTTTTTTGCAAGTTTTGGAGGCTTGTAAGTCTCAAAGCCACTCTGTCACTAAGCTTACAGGTACTCTAGTCATGTTAGTAGAATAAGCTCTCATGAGTATACCGTGCTAGAGAATTTTTGGTGAGGGTCCAGTCCTTTATTATTACAAACAATTCATTTATCCAGGTTTAAAATCTATAAACATCATCTTCAAACTAATATCCAGAAGACAATAGTTTCACTTATCAATCTGCCCATTTTGGCTTCATTTTAGCAAAGACTCCATTAGCAAATGTTACTCGATGTGCTTCTAAGTCCCAGAACACAGGAGAAAGATCTTTTCAAGCTTGACATGTAAATTGCAGAATAGAGAAATGACTACTGACTGCATTTATTACCCACATTATTGGCCAATTTGTCAGTTCGTATTGAATCCACTTGCTTGCTCTGCCAGATGAAAAAAGCATCCCACAACAGGAGTGAAAGAAGAAGATAAGCTGTGAAAAATAGTTCGTAATGTACCTCTACATAATCAGGTCAGGAAAGAAGGAACAGGGAGAAAGGAATATTAATTAATTAATGCATTAAAAAGTTAATTATCTTTCATTCTTCCACCCACTTGTGTGTGTATGTGTGCATGTGTGTCCTTTTAGCCCTTGTGCCAGAGGAGCAGAATAAAAATGGATGGTTAAGTATTCCTCCCTCAGAGTTTGAAAAAGCGATTGTCATTATCTGCAGAAAGGTTTACAACTCATTATTTTGTACCAAAATGACTACTCTATGAGTAAAATAAAAAGAGATCTCGGGTGTCAACCCAACAGTTGATGAGATATTTAAAAAACCTCTCCAAGCAGCTCAATAGCAGCAGTGTTAAACCTCAGCTATGTCTCTGGCATCTTGTACTAACAGACCTTGTTTCTATGAAGAAGGCCATTTACTTGCTTGTTGTTTTATCTGGCACTGCTCCCTGCACCAAAATCAATCTCCAATTCCTTTTAATGTTTAGCACTAAATCCAGAAAGCAAAATAAAGCATATGAGTCTTGCATTTATTACAGCAGCCTCTCGTGTTTGGCTTCAGGGCAGCCTTCTAATCAACGGAATGAATAAACAGCCATTGACTCACTTTCAGGGAACATGGGAGACAGCTCAATCTTCCTGAAGGCCAGCCCAGAGAAGGGGCCTCCAAATCATAAATCAAAACACTATCAGCCCGTTAATTTAGCCTGGCAATTATTAAGATGTTAAAGCATTTGTACTATGTTTATTGATGGAGGCTGAGGGGCAAAGGCAAACTTCCTTAAATCTATACCTTCATGGAAAATGGAAGTATCTTATAAGCAGTATAACATTTTCGAAGACAGTTTGGGGATTTTTTTAAGGTTTCTTATTGGCCTGTCTCCATCTAAAGCTGTAGAAGTATGAACTTCTACATTACATAGGCATGTTTATTTTTCTGCGTATAAATTGTCATAAATAGGCATGACAAGTGGTTAATTAGATAAAATTTCATACTTACCATTCTCTGTGGTGCAGATTCACTGGTAGTTACAGAATTATGTTTCCTTTTATTCTCACTTCAGTTGTATGAATCTTAACTACTGTGAACCTTTCAAAAGGAGTGAGAGATTCCCTGCAGCCTTTCCTTTAGGCTACTTCAAGGAGATATAAGATGACAGAAGTCTCAGAGTCTGAATCAGTACTCTGACCACTAGTCCAGGATATGAAAAAATTAGTGATATAAGCTTCCAGCTTTCTTTTTACCAGTGTTTGCTAAATGAGGATTGGGGCATGTTCCAGGTAGATTAAAAGAATCTGAGAAACTTTCAGACTCTTTAATTTTGCTTTTAAATGCTAGTTTATATTCTTCATGGTTTCAGAGAAAAAAATGAAAAAAAAAAAAAAAGGATATCCTGAAGCATTTACCTGAGGGGGAAAATGTAACGATTTTTAATATATATGTTATTGTTTAATATCACAATTTTCAAGGTCTGCTTCTTTTTGGAGTTTTTTTTTTAGTGCTTGAGTTTTGAAATTAGCTACAAATGAAAAATAATTCTTGCAATCCTCCTCCTCATATTTTTTAAGTTTTCTATAACATTAATAAATTTTAGAAATTTCAGCTGAAGTTAAAAATTTACAAAAAAAATTGCAATATAATTTCCTTTTACTATGTGGCCTGCACTAACACAGATTTATATACATGGATAATCATCTGTTCCCTGAAAAATACCTTACTTCTCAGCAACTGTTCCAATTTTGATTAGGACAAAAGCAGATTATCTGCTGCTACATGTTATTTCTAAAAATACTGTAGTTGATAAAGATATTCAAATTATTCTCTCCTTATTAGCTGAAAAATTGTTTAAATCCATACAGAAAAATAACTGAAACTGAATGTCACATATAGTCATGGAATTTCAGTAATCCCAAATGGCTCATCAGGCTAAACAGATAATGAAGCATGCTGTTGCAGCCAACAGCAACTTTTGATTTACTCTCCCAAAGGAGGAAGGCAGTACTTCAAAATCTTTTCAGTCTGTAGATTTTTATACAGTATTTTTAGTGCTTAACCGGCTGAATTTGGTCTTGAAAAATAAAAACAATTTGGTTAAGGTGGGCATCACTATAAAGGATGCTTAGAACCTAAAAGCTACATACTCATCTAAGTATGCAACCCTGCTGGAAATTCTAATTTCTTGTAATGCCGTAAAATTGTGCATCATTGTTTTCCCAAATTATTCTTCCTGATTGACATAGAGCTGTTATGTAGTTTCCTACAGAACTTTCTGTTTCTTTTCTTGTTTGCTTGCTTGCTTTCCTGCTTTCTTCAGCTTGCTTTCTTTCTTTTCCTTCCTTCCTTTTTTCCTTCTCCTCTATCTCTTCCACTCTCTCTTTCTCTTTCTCACTATTTTAAAGATAGAATAAAACTGAATCTCATCTGAGATTTTTCAAAAACACCTTATTAAAATGAAAATATTCTGAACTCTCTAGTGTCTATCCCATTTTATAATAAAAAGATGACTAAATTAAGCAACTAATATTTCAAAGACATTGAATAATTGCCTTTGCTCCCCCCCCCCCAAAAAAAAAGTTGGTTGGTTTTGTTATTTTTTAAAAAACTTCTGTTTAAAAAACAGAAACTATAATCAAAGCCAGTTTGGCCAATTTATCAACATTTCTGGCATTTTAAATTATATAGAAAACATGAATCAAAGAAAGGTAATTAAAAAGGGAGAAAGAAGAAAGGAAAAAAAAAAAAGAAAAGAAAAAAGATGGAATACACCTGCTTAGCAGAATTTATAGTTCAACTCTCTTGGCTATACCAGTCACTTAGAACATTAATTTGTCTTTTAAAGGATTAATGTGCTTAATTAAGTTTATGAAGTAATTCCTTAGAGGCCAAGTCTGTATCTGACAGAATAATGAATTTTTTTGAAAGAAAGAAAGAAAATAATATATACTGTCACCCTAACACAGCTTTTGTGCTTTTTCACACAATAAAACCTTCTTCATTACTTTCAGAGGAATGTGTGGTTTCCTCCATCATATTTGCTCTTTACTCTATGTATTTATTTTATGTATATAAAGAAAACTCAATCTCCAATAGCAAATAATCTCTGTAATTAGAAGAGTCCTCTCTAACTCCTGAAATCAGAGCAAGTGTAGTAACTGTGAATGATAAATATGTAACATCTTCTATGGTTGATGTCTCAGTGGCTTACCTGACATCCCTTTTCTTTGCACAAATAATGATGCGTATCAGTAATAGAGCTTCCTGAATGATTCTCAGCCTCTCAGTATGTGATGGGAATGAGGAAATACCGCCACTGATGCCTCCAATGCTGAAAACCATTTGATTCTGAAACATTTTGACACTATCTATGATTAGATTGACCTTAATATGATAAAACTCGAGTATGTAACAACCTCGTTAAGTGCGAGCTTTTGAAATAATTGACTTTAAGCCTAGAAGACATTCTTTGATACACGCACACTATTTCTGCATTGTTTTTTATTGCTGTACCTTAGGCAAATAAATTCACTGACAGTGTCCCACTATTCTTAAGCTGATTTCTAAAGATTTACAACTTCACAAAATGTTAGAGAACCAGGTCTTCTAGTATCACATATTTATGGGTTTTATTTTGGCTACCAATTAGCAATGTAGACAGCGGAAAGGTAGCTGTCCTGCGTTCAGCAGTAGCAGTCATTTTTCTCCTTCTTAGTAGCTGGTGCAGTGCTGTGGTTTGACTTTCAGCCTGGGAACAGCGCTTATAACACCGAAGTTTTTAGCTGCTGCTTAGTAATGTTTAGTCTCACCAATGACTTTCTGAGCCTTATGCTCTGCCAGGGAGGAGGGGAAGCAAGGAGGAAGCAGAGACAGGACACCTGATCCAAAATAGCCAAAGAGGTATTCCATACCACAGCACATCATGCCCAGTATATATACTGGGGGCGGACACCTGGAAGGGGGAGATCATTGCTCGGTCAGGCTGGCATCAGCGAATGGATTTGGTAAGAGGCTTGCCAGACTGGTCAAGGATGCTTTAAACTAGATGTGTAGGGAGAGGGGGGCAGCATTCCATCCCAACACACCCAGTCGGTTGCCAGCACCTATAGTAAGCATTCGGAGCAATGTAGGGATATTCCAGCTGCTCTAGCCAATGAGCCGCCTTCAATTGGATCCCACCTCAAATGCTTCTACACAAATGCCCTTAGCATGGGGAACAAACAAGAGGAATTAGAGATGTGTGCACGTCTACGGGGGTATGATATCATAGGCATCACAGAAACATGGTGGGATGGCTCTTATGACTGGTGTGTTGGAATGGAAGGTTGCCAGCTCTTTAGGAAAGACAGGCCCGGCAGGCGGGGAGGGGGAGTTGCTATTTATGTTGGGGATAAGCTGGAGAGTATGGAACTCTGTCTGGGGACAGGTGAGCAGTCGACAGAGAGTTTGTGGGTCAAGGTTAAGGGGAGAACAGCGATGGGTGACAATATTGTGGGGATCTGTTACAGACCGCCTGACCAAGGGGAGTTGGTGGATGAAGTGCTCTATAGACAGCCGTTGTAGAGATGATCTATCACATCAAGCCAAACAGTGTGGATGTACTTATAAATCCAGGTGAAGTCGAATGTACATGACCCATGTTGCAGAAATTTACACGGAATGCACCGTCATCATATGCCTGTTCATTGGCAACCTGGAATGACATAGTACCACTAGCAGTGGATGAAATGATGCATAAATTCCAAGAGTTAGAAGACAATCTCACCCCTTCCATCATTTCAGCTGTGGAAAATCTGTCCCAGGAGTTCAAACAATTGAGAGACGATCTATCTGATTTTTCCAGCTCCTCGCATGTACCAACACACATCTCAGCTATTAACAAAAGGCATCCTACTGCTTGAGAGAGAAGATATAGAAAGTATACGGCCCAGGCCACCCTATGGTTTTACCTGCGGGATCATGGAGGAGACATGAGGAAGTGGGATGGAACACCTACCTCAGCTCTGGAGGAACGTGTGTGTGAATTGAAGAGGAGAACAAAGGTCAAGGATGATCATCCCATGAAAGCTGCAGTTTCAGTCTCTGGTGAGCAGGTTCCCAGATGGAGTGGAAGAGCTGATTTTACTCCAGCTCCTGTGATAAAGAAGAATAATCCCTTTCTACAAGACTTAAGTGTCTAACCTTGTGATGACTATTAGAGGGGACCTGCCTCCAGCCAGGTGGAGGAAGGGGACAGTTGGATTTACTGGACTGTGTGGATCAGATGGCCTGGCACATCAGTTCCACAAAAATATAAGGTGTTAGTGGGTACCGGTGCACAGTGTACCCTGATGCCATCAAACTGTCGAGGGGTGGAACCCATTTATATTTCTGGAGTGACAGGAGGATCCCAAGAGTTGACTGTACTGGAAGCTGAAATCAGCCTAACAGGGAGGGAATGGCAAAAGCACCCCATTGTGACTGGTCCAGAGGCTCCATGCATCCTTGGCATAGACTACCTCAGGAGAGGGTACCTTAAAGACCTAAAAGGGTACCGATGGGCTTTTGGTGTTGCTGCTTTAGAGACAGAGGAAATTGAGCAGCTGTCCACCTTGCCTGGTCTCTCAGAGGATCCTTCTGTTGTGGAGTTGCTGAAGGTCGAAGAACAAGTGCCAATTGCAACCACAATAGTGCACCGGTGGCAATATCACACCAACTGAGACTCCCTGATTCCCATCCATAAGCTGATCCGTAGACTAGAGAGTCAAAGAGTGATCAGTAGGACCTGCTCACCCTTTAATATTCCCATATGGTCAGTGTGAAAGTCTAGCAGAGAGTGGAGACTAACAGTAGACTATCATGGCCTGCATGAAGTCACACCACACTTGAGCGTTGCAGTACCAGACATGCTAGAACTTCAGTATGAACTGGAGTCGAAGGCAGCCAAGTGGTATGCCATGACTGATATTGTCAATGCATTTTTCTTAATTCTGTTGGGAGCAGAGTGCAGGCCACAGCTCACTTTTACTTGGAGGGGTGTCCAAGTACCTTTGGAACTGACTGCCCCAGGGGTGGAAACACAGCCCTACCATTTGCCATGGACTGATCCAGACTGAACTGGAACAGGGGCAAGCTCCAGAACACCTGCAATACATTGATGACATTATCATGTTTGGTGATACTGCGGAAGAAAACTTTGAGAAAGGAAGAGAAATAATCCAAATCCTGCTGAAAGATGGTTTTGCCATAAAGTGGAGTAAGGTTGAGGGACCTGCACAGGAGATTCAATTTTTGGGAATAAAATGGCAAGATGGACATCGCCAGATCCCCACAGATGTGATCAACAAGATAACAGCAATGCTTCCACCAACTAATAAGAAACAAACACAAGCTTTTTTGGGTGTTGTGGGGTTCTGGAGAATGCACATCCTGAATTACAGTTTGATTGTAAGCCCTCTCTGTCATGTGACCGAGAAGAATGATTTTGAATGGGGCCGTGAGCAACAACAAGCCTTTGAGCAAATTAAATGAGAGATAGTTCATGCTGTAGCCCTCGGACCAGTCCGGACTGGGCCAGATGCAAAAAATATTCTCTACACAGCAGCCAGGGAGAATGGTTCTACCTGGAGCCTCTGGCAGAAAGCTCCAGGGGAGACTCGAGGTCTACCCTTTGGCTTTTGGAGTCGGGGATACAGAGGATCTGAGGCCAGCTATACCCCAACTGAAAAAGAGACACTGGCAGCCTGTGAAGGGGTTTGAGCTGCTTCAGAAGTGACTGGCACTGAAGCACAGATCGTCCTGGCACCCCAGTTGCCTGTGCTGGGCTGGGTGTTCGAAGGCAGGGTGTCCTCTACACACCATGCAACCGATCCTACATGGAGTAAGTGGGCTGCACTTATTACACAACGAGCTCAAACAGGAAATCCCAGTTGTCCATGAATTCTAGAAGTCATCAGGGACTGGCAAGAGGGCAAAGATTTTGGAATGTCACCAGAGGAGGAGAAGGTGATGCATGCTGAAGAAGCCCCACCATATCATAAACTGTCAGAAAGTGAAAAGCAGTATGCCTTTTTTACTGATGGGTCCTGCTGTATTGTGGGAAAGCACCAGAGACGAAGGCAGCTGTATGGAATCCTCGATGACAAGTTGCAGAAACTGCTGAAGGAGAGGGTGAATCAAGTCAGTTTGCAGAGGTGAAAGCCATTCAGCTGGTCTTGGACATTGCTGAATGAGAAAAGTCGCCAGTACTTTATACTGACTCATGGATGGTGGCAAATGCCCTGTGGGGGTGGTTGCAGCAATGGAAACAGAGCAACTAGCAATGCAGAGGTAAACTCATCTGGGCTGCTGCACTGTGGCAAGATATCATTGCTTGGGTGCAGAACCTGGTGGTGAAGGTATGCCATGTAGATGCTCATGTACCCAAGAGTCAGGCCATTGAGGAACACCAGAAAAACCAACAAGTGAATAAAGCTGCTCAGATTGAAGTGGCTCAGATGGACTTAGATTGGCAACATAAGGGTGAATATTTTTTGGCCCCATGGGCCCATGACCCTTCAGGCCATCAGGGCAGAGATGCAACATACAGATGTGCTTGCGATCGAGGAGTGGACTTAACAATAGACACTATTGCCCAGGTTATTCATGACTGTGAAGCATGTGCTGCAATTAAGCGAGCTAAATGGTTAAAGCCTCTTTAGTATGGAGGATAATGGCTGAAGTACAAATATGGGGAGGCCTGGCAGATTGGTTATATCACACTCCCACCAACCCGCCAAGGCAAGCGCCATGTGCTTGCCATGTCGGAAGTAACCACCAGATGGCTGGAAACATACGCTGTGCCCCACGCCACTGCCCGAAACACTATCCTGGGCCTTGAAAAACAGATTTTGTGGCAACATGGAACCCCAGAGAGAATTGAGTCAGACAGTGGGACTCACTTCTGGAACAATCTTATAGACATTTGGACCAAAGAGAATGGCATTGAGTAGGTATATCACATCCCCTACCATGCACCAGCCTCTGGGAAAATTGAACGGTACAATGGGTGGTGAGACTTTCAAGCATTGGGATTCACACTTACCAAAGGCCACCTGGTTAGTCAACACCAGAGGATCTGCCAACAGGGCTGGCCCAGCCCAGTCACGACTTTTACATACTGTAGAGGGGAGCAAAGTTCCCGTGGTGCGCATAAAGAATTTTCTGGGGAAGACAGTCTGGGTTATTCCTGCTTCAGGTAAAGGCAAACCCACTCATGGGACTGCTTTTGCTCAGGGACCCAGATATACTTGGTGGGTAACGCGGGAAGATGGGGAAGTCCAATGTATACCTCAAGGGGATTAGATTTTAGGGGAAATCAGCCAATGAACTCAATTGCATGCTGTTGCCTGCTATGAAGCACTTTTATAGCCCACCAACTGGATGTCTTCAGGTCACCAGCGACTGGCCCTGACTTCCCTCCGACCATCACCCCAGCAAAGAACGAACTTTGATGAAAACAGACAAGTTCTGTGGTAAAGGAACAATCATCATTAGCAGGCAACGATCCAACACTGCACACAGCCTCCCCTGCTCTGAAAGACTTACAAGAGATGGAGCCTGACATAATGGACTGGATGGACTTAGCAGCTTTATGGGGATTGGTCCATATACTAAGGAATGATCTGTCTGTATATGTGTGTATATATATATATATGTAATACGAGTGATGGTATATTGAAAATGTGGGATCTGAGCATGACGTGGATGGTATGGAATGAGGGGTGGATACTGTCCTGCGTTCAGCAGTAGCAGTCATTTTTCTCCTTCTTAGTAGCTGGTGCAGTGCTGCGGTTTTGACTTTCAGACTGAGAACAGTGCTGATAACAACGATGATTTAAGCTGCTGCTTAGCAATGTTTAGACTGACCAAGGACTTTCTGAGCCTCACGCTCTTCCAGGGAGGAGGGGAAGCTGGGAGGAAACAGAGTCAGAACACCTGACCCAAACTGACCAAAGAGGCATTACATACCACAGCACGTCATGCCCAGTACATATACTGGGGGTGGTCACCCAGAAGGGGGAGATCACTCCTCGGTTTGGCTAGGTATCGGTCAGTGTGTGGTGAGCAGTTGTGTTTTCTTCCCTTGTTAGTTCCCTTATCATTATTACTATTGGTGGTAGCAGTAGTGGTTTGTGTTCTACCTTAGTTACTGGACTGTTCTTATCTCAGCCCATGGGAGTTACATTCTTTTGATTCTCCTCTCTATACCTCTGGGAGAAGAGGGGGGAGGGCTGGGGGAGTGAGAGAGAGACTATGTGGCTGACTAGCCTTAAACCATGACAGTAGCTTATAAGGCTTGTTATCTGAAGTTGATCTCAAAATAAGTCTTAATTTTCTACGTGTGAAAATAGTTTGATGGAATTGAATCACTGCATGTTACAAAGTTAATAGTCTTTTTTTTGAGGTGTGATGATCACTTTAGCAACCCTCTCTCAGAGCTGGAAAATAAGAAAAGATCTTTATGAATAAAAATGTTAAGTATTGCCTATATCATTTATGAATTTATGCATCATAATATTTACATCAAAAACTGCATCCTTTTCTTCCGAGAGTATTCTGTTTGCCTGATTCTGTCATTGCTTGCCCTTGGTGTCTTTTGTCTTTTGTCAGGGAAGGAAGGTGCATATAGTAGAGGCAACATTGATTCTTTTTCCTTCATCCTGACCATAAACATATTCAAATGATCATGCTGTAACCTTTTTTTGTTGTTGAAATTGAAAAGCAGTTATGAGAACTGAAATTACATCATTATGTATTAGAAAATTAACAGGCTTTTTCTGACAGAATGGAATCCAGATTCTGAATGTTGGTTTAAGGTTTTCTTTGTTGTTGTTTATTTTTTTGGAAATATGATTTTTTTCCTTTCAAAATGGCATGAACACAGTTTGAAAGTCTGTCACTCCCCACGACAAAATGGTGGGGTTTGTTTGTTTGTTTGTTTGCTTGCTTTATTTTTTTGTTTTAAAAGAAATGTCCATTTGTTTTGCTGCCTTCCTAAGGAAATTAACTGATGATTCCATTTATTTTGAAACTTTAACTTCTGGAGTCAAAGCTTGATTTTGCTAGTTATTTCCCTCCTATGATCACTAACTTACCTATATAAAGAAAAATTGTAATGTTTACAAATAGTCAGTTGGCTATACTAGTATGTGCTTAAAGAGGTATCTGCTAGAATAAGTCCAGTAAAATCCTCTGCAGTGTTTACTAGTATATTGGCATGATTTCACAGTAGCACATGGGAGCTGAAGACTTAATTTTCCTTGGGTTCTTTAAAAACTCCTAAGTTAGGAAAAAGAATGAAAAAGAAAAAAAAACACATTCTAACACACTCTTTTATATAGTCCAGTTTTAGAAACTAAGTTTTTTTTCCCCTACGTTGAGTGATGTCTTTGGGAAGATAAACACCTCATCCACGTTTTGTTCAGTGTATGTGTCTCTGTCCATATTCATTGATCCTCTCTTTTATCTTGTCTCTTGACAGTTTGATCTTGTCACTCAGAGATATTTAGTGTTACAGGAGCAGTTTAGAAAGAAATCAAGACCCTCTTCGATGTGATTTTTTTTAATGGAAGCACTTATTTTGAATGTAGAAACACTTGTCTCTCCTTTGAATATATGTCACCTCAAGATTATCAGGCATATCATCTCCTATGCAAAGATTTGCTTTGAACCCAGAAAGTTTCTATGCAAAAAGTTGCACTAAAGAAAGTGTGTTGAAGATTAAATAAACCATTAATCTTTTAGTTAAAACACTTCTGTGTCAATAACAGTCTCCTTCATAGGTACATACAAATATATATCAGTTTATGTTTTTCCTCCATATCCTTAACAGTTGCAACACAAAATACCTTTCTAAGGCTTTTATCATCTAGGATTGAAAATGTTTCATAGCAGTAGCACACACTAATCAATCACCATCATCATCACTGGTTATCTTTCATTCACCAAAAGGTTATTTAAATATCTTCAAATGTAGCTGAGCATACAGGCAACTAAAACTTTGTAAATATTATTGTAATAAATCACATACCTCAATCCCATTACATGCAAATGTAATGCAAAAGTTTGCCTTATCAACATTTCTGAACAACCTTTAAAATCAAAGATTTTTGCATGCCAGATTAGTACAAGAGTAATGAGAAAATGAAATTTGTTTTCACAAATGCTTTTGTCTACATAACTTCTTTATGAAGAATTGTATCTGAAATTTGAAACAGTGTACTCAAATAATTCAGAAAAGAATTACATTGGTCTTCTTACCAATGTCTGTTGTTTTGACTTTTTTTTTTTTTGTTTATCATCAGTTACCAGTGAAATATCACATTCAAAACCATGTTTCCATAGGTATGCTTAGTCTAGTCAAGTAAGTCAGTAATATATATATAAAATTGAAGATACAAATGGCAAGATTATATTTTTTACTATGGTGACTTGGAAAATCATACACTGCAGAAGGTACAATGAGGGTAGTGTGCATCCCCATACGTTTTCTGAAACTTAATGTAAGCTCCAGATTAGGGCCAGTGAAATCCTGTGATGCTGAGAAGTTATTCTGTTGCTTAAACATTTGCATGTATGTCTGTTTTATTTGGCATGGCGCGCCCAGGATTTAGCTTTAGAAGTGGAAGATATGCCTCAGTAATCCTGCACATTCTGAAATGGCAGCCAGTGGGCCACTGTACCTAGAGGCATCTAGAAAAATCCCCTTTGATTAACTCAGTAATAGGTATGTTAACTCATTCAAAAGTGTCTGTAAATAGTAGATTAATCTATTAGCATTTGTTAGCTACAATAGTCCACTTATTCTTGCTATCACAATCATACGTCATCGTTTCTGTTTTATAGAAATAGGAATACATTTATGGTTTCTAAATCAATTTACATTTTCAGAAGCCTGTTTGGAAGTCATCAACCATTTGGAGACCTCAGAAGCTTAAAACAGGATTCTTTTACTATGTGTTGTAGAACATGGTTATGTGTTCATTCTTCTGCATAAGAAAATCTTTTAGTACCTGAAATTCAACATAAACAATGCCAGTGTCTCTGAGAGCTTATAAACCCTACTCTTTAGGTGAAGTCTTTCACCTCTTCATTTCTACTCGAAGTGTCTTCACAACAAGGCATATATTTCATCTAGCACATGACATAAATCAGAATTATATTACTGCTATTATTTCATACTCTCAGTATTTGGAAATAATGTGTCAGATAATTGACACCTAAAGCTACATTAGCTACAGATATAGCCAACAGAAAAAAAATTATTACATTTCAGAGAACCATTAATTAAGGGTATTTATGATAGCACTTTCCCTGAGCACTTTCCCCCTCTGGAAAAGACTTCTAGATGCTTTACTGTGCCTGGAAGTATTTGGAGTAATTAACCATTTCCCATACCCAGTTAAGTTGTTTTCAGTTACAAAGTGTGAGTAGTGATTGTCATTTTTTTGGTTAATTAATGTTTGATTAATGTGGAGCTCAGCTGGCTGATAGCAGATGATTAATAAGAACTTACTGGAAAACATTTGAATGTGAAACTTTTCATTGTGGGTTTTTTTTTTTTTTTTTTTTCGGAATCTTGGAAAGATTACATACACATTAGAATATAAGATTCTAGCTTCACTTGGAAGACAAACTCCTAAATTCACAACCCCTGTGGAGTGAGATGGAAGCACCCACTCTAAGCAGAGTTCCTTTCATCCCTTTTGTTTTATATCTCAGTGTCACACTAGTGAAGAGTGAGACAAACACATCCTGTTGGAAAAGCTGGGAGGGACAAAACTGGGATACAAAAGCTTCCAGTTACTTATTATTTTTGGTTGAAGTATATGAAGAAAAGAAGGAAAACCGAGCTTCTAATTGTAAACTGAAATTACCTCAACACACATGACCTATCCTTGTCATTAACTTTGTGAGTTCCTAGCAAGTTGATTGCCAAAAATTTCTGTAGTTGTTTACAAACATTTTTGAAGACTATTTCTAACTCAAGATAATCCACTGTATTCATTCCATTGTGCTAATCATAACAGCCAACTTTTTTTGTGGGTCACATGGATCCTGCTAAAATTTGTGTTACTAATTATATCATCAGTAACAAAATTCTTTTATGAGCGATTGAAATTATGTTCTCTGTTTCTAATTTGAAACATGAGTTATAATTTATCCCAGAAGTGGCAGTCATTGGAAGGCTAGGTCCAGTGATTCCTTTCTATTGCTTAATCTGCAACATTGGGATTGTTAATCCCTATTGTGAAAGGTATTACTTATATTGACTTGCTATGATCCATGTTCTATTTGTTTAGGTTTTATTCAAAAGTATGCCTGTGGTTGAAGATTTCATTAAGTGGAGTTTCACCTTGCCATGTTGGGTAAGCTCAAACCCTGTAGCGGAACTAAGAAAATTGAGCAAAAGTAAAGACATAATACTCAAAACATGCCTTTAGTGCATGGTGGGATTTGTTTTATTAATCCTACCCTCCATATTTTTAATATGTAAGAAATACAAATAAAACCCTTAGAAACTTCTAGGACTGTAGACAAATAAACTAGGCTGCTAGCTAGACCCTGGTTTGAGGTTAAGTATTCAGGATCAGGACAATAAAACAAACCTGCTGTTCTGATCATACAACACAAATCAAGCCTGCTTCCATGCTCTTGAGGATTAGGGACCTTTTCTTGACTGCCAGGGGAACCCAGAGAGAAGGATCAAGTGTTACAGCTTCACCATATCAGTGCCTGTTGCAGTCTTGGTGGCACCAGTAACTATCCTCCTCCTCCTCGTGGTGAGCCAGCGTGGTATTTGCAATTTCAGATAACTATAGTTCACAACTATCACATGGATAAAGTGAACAAACAGGTTTTTGTATCTCATTTTGTTTGAAAAATGAGATTTACAGTACTATGTTGATTTTCATTCAAGTGTTGGAGAATGTTGATGTGCTTTCCCATTCATCAGCATCCAAAAACTGCACACAGCACTGACTTCTCACAATTGAAAAATCTGTCCTAAACTTTAAATTCATCCCTGGAAATGATGACAGATATCTGAGGGGCTATCATTATTCCTTTGTTAAGTTGCCTACGTTCCCTTATTTGAAGAAAATATCTGAAGTGAGCTGGAAGTAAATGCAGAGTAAAAGTTCAGATACCATTGTGGGATTCTGGGGACCCAAAAGCAGAACGTACCTTAGTGTCAGCCCTCCATTTATTAACATCTCAGATAATAATCAGAACAAGTGCAATCTTAGTCATCTCCATTTTTTTCTTTGCATTATAGAATCCAGTAAAACACACGAGATATTAAGAGAGCTGCTTAAATATCCAGCCTAATGATAGATTCTGTTAGTTGACTTTGACGTGGGACTGGGTGTCCAGCTGTGACTGTCAGCTAAGGCCACTTGGGAGGGTCCCCACCAGTATGAAGGCACACTGAAAGGTTCCCTAGGGAGAGCAAACCAACATTCAGAAGTGAGGACCCTGGAAATCTCCAGCATATTTTGACCTCATAATGTAATTAAACCAAAAAAAAAAAAAAAAAAAAGAGAGAGAGAAAAAAAAAAGGAAAAAAAATAGCTGTTAACCATCCTGATTTGCCTATCAGAAACAGTTAACGTTCAGTGTGAGCTAGAAATCAAGCAGCAAAGCTCTGCAAGATCTGCAGGGATGTTGAGTGAGATGAAGGCCTGTGGAAAGACATGCTTGAGTTAGGAAACAAGCTGTCATCTGAGGTATCTGTTGTAAACACATCACTTCAGTGTATCTGAGTCTTCAGCCCTGCCAAGGGCTACTGTAATAGTAATTCTGTCATATAGCTCAATGACAGTGTTTAGAAGACAGGTATAAGGCAGTGCTTGGATCTTAAACATTACCGGCACAATGCGAACCATCTAACAATTTCCTAAGAGAGCCTCAGGCCCATGAAAGCCAAAATCCCTACTCATTGTTTTACGACTTCATTTCCTGTCAGGGTTAGTGAAAACTCGCAGCAAAAGTCAGTGGATCCCCACATTGTCTTCTCCCATCCTTTCTTCAGAGTCTGAATAAAAGGTTTCAGTATCTGAGACTATCAGTTCCCATCTCTAATTTCACTGATTATAGGAAACAAATGTCAGAAAGACATTAACTTTTAAGACACTGTGGTTTATGTCACTAAGAGACACAAAGCTGGACATTCTCTTTCTCACTACTTTTTTTTTTTTTTTTTTGATCTCTCAGTCCTCTCACCCCATAAAAGATTTCTGAAATGAGACCTTTATTCTGACTAAACATTAAAGAAAGAAAAGTCTTCTTCACTTACATGTGCAAATCTTTATCTCCATCTGTTTCTTATTCTGTGTTTCAGGCCCATCTGTCTTCTTTTTATTTAGATGCTCTTTCTCATAACACCATCAATGTGGTAGCTATGTTCATTTTTTTTAATCATCTGGGAAATGTTTTTGCTTGAGTTTTTTGTTTTGTTATATTTTCATCTGTTTCTCAAAGACTTATCTTAAAAACTCATAAAGGTCATTTAGCTCCCAGATAGTCTGTTGTCCTTTTAATTCTTCCAGGGAAGCTTCATTAGGAAAAAAAAGAAAGGAAAACAGAAGAAAAGAAAAAATCCGCTCCACAGTCTTTTGTGGTAGCATCATAAAAGGAACTGAAGATAGCTCACTCACTGTCCAATATCCATTTATCTCTGGAAGCATAACAGAGACTAATGTCAAGTGGAAGGTTTCCAGTTTTTGTAGTGTTACCTGTTGTCCTGACTCCACCTCTTACCAATACCCTCTTTCACAGAAGCTCTGGAGATAATTTTACAGCATTTAAGCAAACAAGCAATACTCCTTTTATAGTGATACAAAATAGGATGGGAATGTAAAAATTTAGAGAATAAAATCGATTTTCCTATTAGATTCAGACTTTATAGATTTGTGTAGTCATTCCTATAGAACTACACTACATTAACCTTTATTTGTGTGGTGGTGGGACTTTCCTTTAAAATGAAGGGGAATAAGGTAAAGCAAGGTGGAAAGACAGTGAGAAATGGACTCCATCCTGGTCCACTAAGTTCATTGACTTCACCTCAGGAAAGCATATTTTGTGTGGTGCAAGATGATAGTCATTTTACAGGAGCCTGGGAAAACAGTATTATATTTCAAATATTATTTCCTCTAGCTCATCATACTGCTTTTTAGCACCACTTGGTTCCCTATTGCAAATGTATGTAATACTTTGTTTGGCTTATTTGGGTCATTAAATGTTCTGCTTCCAGGATTCTGAACACAGATAATGATTCTATCTAATGAGGCTGATATGAAGAAAGGCTAAAGCTGATCTGAAGTGGTGCTATAGCAGAAAGGAACAGAAATTCCTTTAGTTAGAGACTATTCTTTTGTCCTGTTACTGACATGCTAAAATGCCAGTATGGTCAAAGAAAAGCTTAGCAAAAGCTTGTGTGTACATATCATATCCATTCAGAATGGATATTCCTGTTATTACAGAATTTGCTAAGATGAGGGCACCTGTATTCCTAAAAGACAGAGTTTATCTAATTGGAAACAGATAATTGAATCTCTCTTCCTGTGAATGCATGGTAAACATGGTTAAGATAGCATCTGAGTTGCTAATATAAAAAATAGTAAATAGATTTTACCTAGCCTGGCATATACATGTGTTTGGCATGGATGTATTGCATTTTTATCCTTCTATGATGTTATGGGGATTTTTTTAAGGAACAAAGTTTTCTCATAGAAAATTCCAATATGTAGTCACAGCAATGTCACAACTAAGCTATTGCTAGTCATGGATAAGCTATTACTCTATGATATTGATATGTTTACAATCATTACTTTGTTGTCTGTTTTAAACGGATTGTTCAGATACACTACAAAGTAGCCTGTTTCTTAGACCATCTCTGAGGTGAAGGAAACCCTGAGTGTACATCAGCCTATCCTGTAAAACTTAGAAATCCTTTATGTTGTGTGTTATAGCACATGTGTGTTATCTCTATAGAAAGCAACATATAGATATGTGATTTAGGCTACAGAAAATTTCTACCATTAGCAATACAAATCTTAGTTGACTTTACCATCAGATCACTTTTTGGAATGATGATTTTTATACTACTTTGTTTATTTACTTATTCATTTGCATTTATTATCTCTAAATTGAAGTGTGAACACATGAAGTGTTGTTCAGAAGTTATTGAACGTATCTCATTTACGTACCAAAGTACTTAAGTACATAACATACCTACTGTAATACACATATATAGTATTAGAAGCCAAGCTTTTGATGATATAGCTTGAGGTACCATGCTATTGTGTCTACACATACGTTATCACAGTTAGTGATTCTTGACGCTAAAACTAATACATCACATCATTGCACCATGACTTAAATTCTATGCATAGGGGGAGATTCAAGAAGGAAGCTAATGAAACATAGAATGCATGGTACTAGATGCTCAGACATGGTATTTCAAAGATGATTGTATTTCAAGTCTTTTAGACACCAGTTAAAAAAAAAAAATGTGACAAATACTTTGGGGTAGTTATAATCCATTAACTCCACTGATATTTGAGGACTTTGTTTTGCAGCTGCATGTTTTATGAAGACAGATATTATTCTTGCTTCATAATTTACTTGAATTAAGAAGGATTTTCCTGCTGTCTTAATGGGAACATGATCAGACAGACCAAAGAAATAAAGTTTTTTAAAATATTTTTTTATGGGCAATCCTGATACAACTGACACATTTTTACATTGTGTGTCTCAAGTTCTTCCGTACTATCATGATCTTAAATGTTGATGTAATTATATTTGTCTCTTATTAAATACTCTGCTTTACTTTTATGGCTCTGAAGACAGAAGGTTACTGCTTGCTTCTGATAGCACAATTATCTGCTGATTCAGCAAAGAGGACTATTGCTAAATGAGTTCTGGGACATACTCTGTCCTGTACAACCCTAGTTTAAGTTCATTTTTTAGTAGAAAATAGTGTGCTGGATGTTTAGAGAACTGTAAGCTGTATGGTTGAATTCCTTATGTGAAAACAGGAAGTTATTCTAGTCTTTAACCAGTACTGACTATAAAGTAAATATATCATTACTCTCTCCACACTTCACACTGTTCTTTCTTTGTTTATTTTTTCTCTCCAATTGCTCTTGTATTTGGAAAGTACTAATTCTTTATGTTGATTATCTGCAGTCTTACTTCTGTATTTGAGTTCAGAAGACTTTTGTGAAAGATGCCTCAATTCAAATACCTGTGTACAGCTAAACTGCAGAAGCAGACACACTACTCATTCTGCAACATTTAAGTTCTCAAATAAGCCAATTCTGTCTCTAGCATGCTCCAGTGTCTTCCTGTTTAGGGTTTCTGAAATAAGTTAAATTCATTGTTCTGAGGAAGCTGTGTTGGCACAGCCTGTTTTCCTTCAAGAACAGCTCAAATTTGGAGAAACCTCCTTCTGTAAACAACATTCCAGATCTACTTTGTTCTAATGATACCTCAGCATTTGCTAAGAATACAGACAAAAGTTCATTAGTGTAATTTTCTAAACCTGACTCTATTGTGGTAAACCATGTTCAATTTCATAATGGAGACAGCGTGAGCCATGTTATTTTACCATGTGTGAACAGCCACATAAACCCAGAGTTCAACTGTCATTGTTTTGCCTAAAAGAAATTTCCTTCCTGGCAAGAAGGTGAAATCATCTGGATGTAATTCACAATCTAAGACCCGCTGTGTGGAACATTTTTTAATTGAAAATAAGAAAGGAAAAAAAAAAAAACAACCCAAACAAACCACATGACCAAACAAAAAAACACACAAAAAAACCCAACCAAACAAAAAAAACACCACAAAACAAAACCCCCCCCCAAAAAAAATGAAGAAGAAAAAAAACAAGCTTTCTTCTACTGTCTTTGGAAAATAATTTCTCCTGCTGTAGAATTGTCTAGAGAATATGCTTCCTTTAGAGAAAGTATAGGTGCTTCACTACAAATTTAGAATTCCTCTTATTTGTCCCTCTGCGCTTTCTGCAGAAAATTGTAAGAAAAGATGTTAGGGTCACATTGGAGATGCATCCTGGTAAATGTTCAAAGTTGAAGTCAGCAAACGTTGCAATAGGTTATGGAAAGATTAGCAGAAATAGGCATCTTATTTTGCCTCTACCAATGCCATTTTGAGCAAGCAGCTGAGAATCCTTCAGATATTATCTATCTAAAAATGCAAGGGTACAAATTTTAAAAATAATATTTTAAAATGCAAAATGATTGGGCAGACTGAAAAGCTAGCAATCAAAAGTTCATTTGATTTACCATGAAACAAACATTATTCATTATTATTTTAAGCCTTATTTTTCTTTTTTTTTTTCTTTTTTTTTTCTGCAAATGCTCATGGAATTCAGCTTTTATTAAAATCCTGCAGCTTCATCACTGATTTCAAAGAAGGCAAGATTTCATCCTGAGATTCCAGTGGGACCAATTTCAGCATAATGGACTAGTCATATTGAATAGCAGCAAACAGATTTCGTCAGAGAATAAAATAAACTTTTGGGGTTTTGGGTTTTTTGGCCATCTATGATGCTTTCTTGTGCTGTAAAGGTACGATTAGAGGTTGTCCAAGACCACATAGCACTTGAAAAAGCAACCAGATAAAGAATGCCTTCAACAGGTATAGTGTGAGTTACAAGGGACAACATATGTCTTAGTTAAAAAATGAAGGAATTAAAACCCACATTGCTTTTGTATAGTGAGTAGTTTAAACTTTTCATTTTCTTGGCAAACTGCCTCTCCTTTTTCTTAACAGCATTAAATTCATGTGTTTATTTAAAATATCCACATCTTCCACAGTTTAGAAAGAAGTCTCTCATTTATTTACCTAAACTGAGGCTGGGAAATTGATATACTCTATAGGATTCTTTATTCTAACCTTATTTTTCTCTGATTTAAGGCTACTGTGGCTTGGCTTTCAATTTTTTTATCCTGTTATAAACTTAGAGTCATCCTTTTCATCATCTCCTAAGATTACTCCTTTTCCAAACTGACTATGATGATTGTGAAAGGCGCAACAACAAAAAAACACTAAAACAAAAAAAAAAAAAAAAAAAAAAAAACACAAATGAAACCAAACCAAAACAAAAAAAGGCACACAAAAAATCCACAAGAGATCAGGGCGATTTGGAGATGTTTAAAAATCAACCTCACCAAAAGTATTTAGGGAATATTTTCAACTCCCAATTGTTTGATCCTTATCTTTCAAAGAGAGTTTAAAATTCCTAACAAGTCCAAGGTCAGAGCAGACTTTCTTAAGGCTAACCAGGTGTGTTCATATCAGTTGCAAATGCTAACCAAATGGTATTGATTGATGAACAGCAAAAAATACCATCTCATAGGACACTAGTATGGAGTGTGGAATGTTTGTAGTTGCATGCTTCAGAGGAGGCAAATTCAGGTGCTGAAAGCAGTAGGTAAAACCAAACAAATCGTTGAAGAAATGTTTTAAACATAGAAAGGCTAAGTGGAACACAAACATGTTTCATGTAGGTGATCAAGAAGCCACTATCTTATTATTGACAAAACACGCATTAAGACACACACAGGCTGCCTTGTTGCACTTGGAGGGGTGAATAGAGAAAGGAAGAAAAGAAGCGATAATAAAATCTCATCTAGGTTAAAGCAGAGCACTAGGCGCAGTTACATGTAGCCATAGCACAGATGCAGACAAACACGCAGAGTAACCAAAAGCAGTGGGACCTGACAAGAGTTAATAAACAAATGCACAGATTGAATGCTGGAAACTGTAGATAAGGTAAGTAATAAAACATCAGGAAAGGTATGTGTGAATAACTGATGTAGGATAGAGTAATACTACAGAAGTAAGATTACAGAGCCAGACTCTTTTCGCTGTCATTGAGTGTAGGTAGCTAGGGCTTGGCGGTTGGAAGATGTCGCGCTGTACGGAAATATAGAGCCCCTCTCCAGGTAGCCAATAGTTTTTAGCTTATGACGTAAGCAGACGGAAGTGACGTTGCAAACCCAAGCTATATAATGCTGTGCCACTCACTAATAAATGCCATTTGCCATCCACCACATTGGTGTCTGTGAGCTGATGGCCCGAGCGGCCTGGGGTTGGTTGCCGTGCTGTTCCTGAACCAGGTCGCCACGCCACTGAAGGCAACAAGTGGTGCTGAAACCCGGGAAAATCGCCTGGACGGGTCAACGGCGGCGGGAGCAGCTGGACCAGCCCGGCGGGGAGGACGCTCTCGGACCAACAAGCAGGATGGAAGCCCTTGTGAAGGTAGCACCACAATTACATGAGAAGTGGGGTATTGATTGTAAACCCAAAGATTTTACTCTCGCTGTTGCGAGGCTTTTACAAATTGGGGTCATTGACCAGCCGGTGGATATTCTCCACCCTGAAGTGTGGGATAAGTGTACTAAAGCCTTAGCCGAGGAGACGATGTCCTCTGGCTATGGGAAAAACCTTAAGTTGTGGGGGAAAGTTGTACAGGCCCTGCAGAAGGCTACACGAGAGCAGGAGACCTGGATGGCTGCAAGGGACTGTTTGTTGGTCACCCTGAAAGTAGGAGTCGGGGCAGCCACACAGACTTTGCACCCCCTAGACGATGATGATTTTGCTAAGTCTAAAGATCTGCGAGAGGGCGACACGTCCTCTCAATCCCCAAACCCCGTCCCACTTACGGAGGGACAGAAACGAGTAAAATCCTTCTGGGGTGGGTTAGCCGAGGAGGCCAGGGGTGCCGCGGGGAAACCAGAGTCTGAGGAAGTCTGGGCCAGACCACCGCCATATGCGCCTCAAGATGGCGCCGAGCGGAAAACGGAGGGGTGGGGCGAGGATGCCCCCGGCGGGAAAATGGAGGGGCGGGGCGAGGATGCCCCAGGCGGGAACAGGGAGGAAGCGCTAGAACTAACAAACACATGCAAACGGGAAGGGGAGGAGAATGAGAAGGAGAAGGGCTATAGGGACGACCAAAAAAGGGAAAAGAACACGAGTGAGGAGCAGAGAACCAATCAGAGTGTCCCTTTCAAAAAATGCCCTTATAGGGCAAACACCCCGCCGAGCGGAAGGCGGGGCGAGCCAAGAGAGAGGGAATGGCCCGCCCGCAAGGGAAGTGGGCGAGGCCAGAGCCCGACAAAAAAGTACTGGATGCTGGAAGTAACCAGTCAGTCAAGTTCCGACTCCGAATCAGACGCTAGCTGGGACGAGTGGCTCACAATTGATTCAAACTTAAAGGAGGAGGAAATGAAGGCAGACAGAGCCAAGAGCCAAAATATTCCCAATCCGAATTAAAGAGAAACTGCGAGGGGGAGAAATCCCTCTCACGGATTGGAGAAAAATAAAGATCGCGTGCGCTGACTGGGCCCCATCGGCCGCGCTAGCGTTCCCGGTCCGGGTGACGGACAATCAGAGGGTCCACTTGCCAATAAACCCTAAGGACGTACAAGCGATTGTTAAGGCAATTGCGGACAAAGGGCTTAATTATGCCATGGTCTCCACCCTTATAGATGGTATCTTCAGGGGAGACAATATGCTCCCGTTCGACATAAAACAAACTTGTAGACTGATCTTTGACGGGGCAGGGATGATCGTTTTTAAACAAGAATGGGAGGACAATTGTGCGAAGCAACTGGCCCAAGTAACTGGGGCGGATCATCCATTACACGGCTCCAGCCTACAGCGGTTAATGGGTACAGACCCAACGATTACCCCCCAGGCACAGGCCCATGATCTGCGGGCCCATGAAGTTATGACAACTACTAATGAAAACTGTGAGTTTTTGTCCACAGGACCAGATCATCGGACACCCCTGTAACCCGTACACCCTGGTGGCAAGCGTCCCGTCTAAGCCTGGGAGTTCCGCACTGGCAGAATCCAGACAACGGCAAAATAGCCTCCGTGGGAGGGGGCTGCAATGCCTTTGTGTGATCCTGATTTTGGAGCTTGTCACTATAAGACAGGCAGAATCGAATTAACATCCCCATCAGCCATTCAAATGGATCCTACGGGACCCTCCAAGTGATAGAACGATAAGAGAAAATGTAACAGTAGGTGCCCCAACTTTTACGATAAAAAATAGTGATTTATTCTCCATCACTGGACATGATTCACTATGGGGAACATATTGGTGTCCCAGTTCAAACCCAGGAAAGCATTATTGTAACTATCCAGGATACTGGTTTTGTGGATATTGGGGATGCGAGACTATTGTGATAAGTGATAGATGGGAACCACAACAAAAGGACGAATTTTTGCAAGTAAGTTGGGGACCAGATAGGTGTAAACATCCAAAATTTGCGAGCAATGGATTACTGTATGAAAAAGATACTTGTACCCATTTGATTTTGGAAATCCAAAAGCCGACCAGCACAGGTTGGGTTGTGGGAAAAATGTGGTCAGTATTTCTTCACAACGGTTTCAGAGATCCAGGAGTAGTAATACAAATTACTAAGACCACGCAACGAGCACCCCTAACAATCAGGCCTAACCCGGTTCTTAACCCACAAACATCTAAACCTTTAATACATAACGCCACACATGATACCGAGGATGCGGCTCCCAATAACACCAAAATTCTGACAACTTTGGAATTTGAAATGCCCCCCCCATGGAAGTTGTTGAACTCAACATACCAGATGTTGAATTCTACAAATCTCAATATGACAAATAACTGCTGGCATTGCTATGATGTAAGGCCCCCTTTTTATGAAGCAGTAGGTATACCCTCTAAACCAGAACTAGTGAATGCGTCTGATCCTACACAATGTGCATGGAACATTGAGAGCCCAGGAATAACAATGCAATATGTATCAGGTCAGAGCAGATGTATCGGGGAAGTACCCCTCGAGAAAAGGCATTTATGTACAAACGAGACCACACTAGGAAGAGAATTGAAAGCTGATTGGCTAGTTCCTGCCAATAACACCAAATGGATATGTTCAAAAACTGGAGTTACCCCATGTACATCTCTTAAACTGTTCAATGGAAGCAGTGAATTTTGTATACAAGTAATAATCATTCCAAGAATCATATACCATCCTGAAGAATTTATATATAAACATCAAACCCTTTTAATTTCTCATCACATACAAAAGCGAGAACCCCTTACTGCTCTGACCATAGCTGCCCTTCTAACCATAGGAGCCGCAGGGGCGGGAACAGGAATAGCCTCATTAGTTGAACAGAACCAGAGGTTCCATTCCCTCAGAATAGCAGTGGATGAAGGTTTGCCTCGAATTGAACAATCGATCACTGCTTTGGAAAATTCATTGAGATCGTTGTCAGAAGTAGTTTTACAAAACCGTAGAGGATTGGATCTCATGTTTCTACAACGAGGTGGACTATGTGCTGCATTAGGAGAGGAATGTTGTGTATACGCAGATAACACTGGGATTGTCAGAGATACCATGGCCAAACTTAGGGAGGGTCTAGAAAAAAGAAAAAGAGACAGAGAAGCCCAACAAGGGTGGTTTGAATCATGGTTTAACCGTTCATCGTGGTTACCCGCCCTGATATCTACCTTAATAGGGCCGATCGCAATGATCATGATGGCACTGATCTTTGGACCCTGTATACTGAATAGGCTCGTGTCGTTCGTCAAGAACCGGCTAGAGGAGGTCAACATTATGTTGGTAGAACACCAGCAACTGCTTTAAAAATATACCCACTCAGTGTTATCCCCAGTTATCCCTAAGTTACCTCAAGTTATACCCCATTATTACCAATTATCCCCTAACTTCCACCTGCTTATTGTGCCTTATGTTTGTTACTCAAGTTTATGACATATACTTTTAGGACTGTTATAAAGTATAGCTAATTTAGTTATGCATAGGGAGGGGGGAAATGTAGGTAGCTAGGGCTTGGCGGTCGGAAGATGTCGCGCTGTACGGAAATATAGAGCCCCTCTCCAGGTAGCCAATAGCTTTTTAGCTTATGACGTAAGCAGACGGAAGTGACGTTGTAAACCCAAGCTATATAATATTGCACCACTCACTAATAAACGCCATTTGCCATCCACCACATTGGTGTCTGTGAGCTGATGGCCCGAGCGCCCTGGGGTTGGTCGCCGTGCCGTTCTTGAACCAGGTCGCCACACCACTGAAGGCAACAATTGAGTGACAAAAAGGAGGAAATGTGGGAAATTTTCTTTTCTTTCTTTTTACTGTGAGTACAGTCAAACACTGAACCAGTAACCTGGAAAATTTCTGGGGTGTCTATCTGTGTGATATTTAAAACTTGACTTATCTGTGATCAAGCAGCTGTAACTGACCCTGCTTTGAGCAGGAAACTTGAACTGGATAGCCTCAGGAAGCCCCTGCCAACCTCAGCCTGTCTGTGATTCCATACATGATCAGCAGAGTTAAGTTAATTTAAAAATCAGTTAAAAGTCACAAAACAAACCAAATATTCCTGTGATTATTTTAGTCACATGCCCGTTGGAAATAATACAGCTATTATCAGTGGTAAGAGCTAAATACTTATTGAGCCATTATTCTGTGTTTGGGAGGATATATTCCTGTCCTTATGATATTAATTCTTGCATAGCTTTACAGTAAAAAATGGAGCAAGTTTACATTGGCTTATGCACTGATCTTAAATCAGCAGGTCTTTATAATTTCTATCCAAGAAGAACTTGACTTTAATGATTATTTTCAGCCAATTTTGGAAGATTTGGATGTTTGTGCAAAGTGAGAAATTTTACTGGGATTTAGAACTGAAATGCATTTTGATGGAAAAAGAGATTTTAATTATGAAATTCAGATTGGATATAAGGAAGAAATTCTTTACTGTAAGAGTGATGAGGCACTGGAATGGGTTGCCCAGGGAAGTTGTGAATGCTCCATCCCTGGTGGTGTTCAAGGCCAGGTTGGACAGAGCCTTGAGTGGCATGGTTTAGTGGGAGGTGTCCTTACCCATGGCACTGGGGTTGGAACTAGATGATCTTAAGGTCCTTTCCAGCCCTAACTATTCTATGATTCTGTAGGTTGCATGTTTAGATATTTAATTGTTGTCCTGTGTTCAGCAGTAACAGTAATTTTTCTCCTTCTTAGTAGCAGGTGCAGTGCTGGTTTTGACTTTCAGCCTGAGAACAATGCTGATAACACCAATGGTTTTAGTTGTTGCTCAGTAAAGTTTACTCTGACCAAGGACTTTTCTGAATCTCATGCTCTTCCAGGGAAGAGGGGAAGTTGAGAGGAAATAGAGACAGGACACCTGACCCAAACTAACCAAAGAAGTATTTCATACCACAGCACGTCATGTCCAGTATAGAAACTGAGGGCACTTACCGTGAAGGGCTAGATCACTGCTCAGGTCAGGCTGGGTATTGGTTGGCGAGTGGTGAGCAGTTGTATTCTCTTCCCTTGTTATTTCCCTTATCATTATTATTATTGGATACCCAAGTTAGTTGTCTTTGAACTAAATCAACTAGCATGGGTCTGGAAAGCAGTATGAATGCAGTTTCATGGAACTCCATTAGGTCTGATTTAACCTTCTTTTTTTTGTAATATATTGACTATGGCTCTCTCTATTAAACATACACTTGTGAAACAAAAAAAGAAGAAGGAAAAACTTAAATCTTTCTCAAATAAATGTGAAAGCAATCCAGGTCATGGAAAATTTTCAGAGGGAATTCTTAGATGGCATAGTGGAAAATGAAGGATAAAATGGATTCATCCTATGTTACACATTGCCATCAATGAGCCTACAAAAATTCTTTAAAACACTCAGTATAAGATTTTTATCTTATCAACTTTATCTGACCAACTCAATATAAGATTTTTATCAGCATGTTATATAGAATCCAAGAGACACATTTTGCTAACATACTTGGCTAGCTAAGAAATAAAACAATGCACATAACATGATAAAAACAAGAAGAAACCAAACAGAACTTAAAAAAATCCTAACCCATATTTTTATTTTATAAATAAATGAAATATTTATATGTACTTATATTTGTATTTATGCATGCACATGTTAGCATATAGCAGTACTAAGCTAGTGTTAACTATGATCATTAAGTTACATTATTTACCACTCACAAGTATTCAGGCAAGATCTGGATTATGGAAATAATTTAATTCCAAAGTATAAATGAATTATAACACAAATAATAAGTTCTTCAAGGGTTCATTCTGAATAAATGGTGACTTACATTTATGTATATTAATTGCTGCTATGCTTCTCAAAAGCAGGATCCTTATACAATAGTTTTGTATGCTTGGTCAAATATGATCTTATAAAAGTCAGAGAATATGCTGAACTGTGCAGTGGACTACCGGTACGCAATCTAAAGACAGAAGCAAAACCAAGTTTGAATGGGATCTCAGCTACCTGCTTTACACTCGTGAATTGACACAGCTGGCATTCTTCTGTGAATATTGCAAGATAAGCAATCACCAATGTCTGGGGTATACCTATGAATGCGGTCTAATGCTAACAGGTTACTGAATTCGGACTCATAATGAAGACTCAAGAAGACAACATTTTAAGTCAATGGAATAGAAATTATTAATCTGCATTAACTTGTAAGCACCTCTAGACAATAAAGAATTTCTAAGTCAGTTTGAATCAGCTGGTTCATCAGTTATGCTCCTATAAAATAAAAGTGGTTATCTTAGTAAAGAAAGAGCAATAATTATGTAACTAAATATATGAAGTACCAAATCCTTGATTTTAGTCTTTTGTGGAAAATTTACTGATAATTTTTTTGTGATATTTCCATATTTTAAAAGGATCATAGGAACAGTAAAATTTTGCATTTTAAACCCCCAGAAAGTTTTATGTGTGCTTATTTTCCATAATTCACTACTGGAACCTATTGAAACAAAGCGGATGTACAGTCAGAAGAACTGAATATGCAGTGATGAACAGTGATAACTCCTTGAGGAATAGAGCAGGTGCTGTAACAAACACCAAATACAAAAGTACCATACTTTAAATAATTTACTAGAGCAACATAAAGATATAGAAATAAATTCCCTTTTCACATATCTTCACATATTTTTAAACAGCAAAACACTGCTAAAGGAACCGAAGGAGAAGTCAGGGTTTTGGAAGGCAGGATAAATCAATATATCAATATGTTTTACAGCCATACAGATAAAACTGTTGATTGTAAATATTTGCATCTTACATCAAAGCTAGATGATTTTTCTTTTCATTTAAAAATTAAATAAAACCTGAAAGCTCAGTATTCCCCAAGGGTTCACATGAGAATACTTACCAAGTACTCTCAAATCTTTTCTACTAAAATTATTCAACAAATCCACATGGTTTAGCTTGCTATACTTTTTTTCCCCTTATCCTGCAGAGATTAATGAACACTGACCTGCTGATGTTCGGTGGCTTATACCTAATACTTATTCAGCTAATTTTGTCTCATTTTTTTTGTTGATTTGATTTAATTTGATTTAATTGTTTGTTACCTATCAAGAAAAATATTTCCTAGATTGGATCAGTGAATTGTTAATTGCAAGTTGCTGAATGCTGTAATATTAAATACAGGTATTCAGTATTAAAACTACTACAGTAGAAGAATAAGATATATGTTATTATCTCTTGGCCTTTTTTAAATGAGTAGAACTACTGGAACAGGTTGTTGATAAATACTTGTGCTGATGATGATCCAAATTAATACAAATTTCCTTTATTGCTCTTCAACATTCATTCCAAAGATACATTTCTCAAAATATTCCAGGGACTCATTTTATGGAATATTCAGAGGCAAAAGCAATTAAACCAACTGATTTAGATCTTAAATGATTACTTCTTAGGATTAGTTTTCAAATTAGCTGTTCTTTGAAAAAGAAGAACCAGCTCTTGTCTAGGTCTTTTTGTCTGATTTAAATCTTAAAAAGAAATCCTAACCAGCTCAAATGCCAACTGATCCAGTACCTTCGTTTGGATTTTCAAGCATTTATTCAAGGCACTTCTGATAGTAGTGTTCCACAAGCAGCTGGGCATCAAGGAAAGTGGATACTATGCTTTTATATGTGTGATAGATTTTCAGAGATGCCTGTATTCTTTGGACTGATCTTTCTTCCATAAAAATGTCCTTACTGCCTTTGCTCTTTATTAGGGTAATGTCTCTCTTTTTCGCCATGGAAAGTGAAGATTGCCAAGGTAAACTAAGTCTAAAGAGATCTGCATTTTTATCTGTTTGATATGAGAATGGCAAGGCAAATAAATGCCAGGAGAATTGTAGATCCTTAATGGGATCATTAGTAGCTGCCTATTTTCCAAAGATATTTCCAGATATTTTTTTTGTTGTTGCAAGTGTTCATGCATCTAGCAGAATGACTAGGTGTACAACAGGAAAAAAATAGGAAGTGGGGATGCCATAATTTTATTTTGAGTGACTAATCTCAACACACCTGTAATGTGGTCAGTGAACGCCTGTAGTCCGTGGGCAATTTCTAAGAGGAATTTTGGAAACCACTTAAAACCAGTTAAGTTCAGCTATTTCATGTATCGATGTACTTAAGTGAAATTGCCAAAGGAGTCCGTCCTTACCTCCACTGAAAAATTGTTTTGGGATTTAAAATCAGTTCGAAGTGCTGGGTTAAATTAATTAGTTAAGCATTTTAAAAGAATGTTGATGTTCAAATATTAATTGATATAATGCATTTGACATCCAAAGAGGAATAAAGAACAACACATGCACTAGAAAGTATGTGGAGTGTTTGGCACATCAAATAGGATCTAAAACTCGATGGTAAGCAATAAGTTACTTAAAAATATAATAATAGAGTGAAGACAAAGGTACAGCTGAAACATTGTGAATCTTAATTTTGCATCCTATATGAGTTCCAGAATTCTCTCCTAAAGGTAAGCATCTATCTCAATTTTTAAAGATTGAAGCAAAGTTCATTCACGTTTCTTGAAATATGATTACAGAAAGAGGATTAATTGGTAGCAGCACATATTTCTTATAGCAATTGCTAAATATACAGAAATAACAATAACAGAGATCTAGGAATAGGCATGAAAAATGAAGGTCTTCATCATGGTAAACGATTGCTAGTTTGCAGAGCATCTCCTATTTCCTTTTTTACCTCTCCCTGGGCTGAAATTTGATCAGATCAGGCTGAGGAGATCACAGACTTTTGAACTTCAGAGAATTTCATCAAGCACCTCAAACTATTTCATTAAAATGTGTGCACAAGCACCAGCAGTCAGCTCAGTCATGTTTTAAGGGGAAATACAAGATAACATTGTTAATTTATGGAGAGCCTGACACTAAGAGCATATGCTAAGATTCACCAGATTACAGAGTCTCTACTAAAACTGTTCCTGGTTTCTCTACCTCGATCAGTCTGAGCCATTGTTTAAGTACAGTTTGCTCAGCCTATCAAATCAGAAGTTCTATTATGTATGCTGAAATACACAGCAACGAACACCTTGGAAACATAAAATAGAAAGCCTATAGCATTCAACTACTTTCCAAGAGAAAATGTATACCAAACAGGACTTTTTATCAAGATAATATTTTTCAAGGTAGACACCTAAAATTCACAGTTTCACTTAAGTTCTTCAGAAAAAACTTAAGTTCTCCTAGGAGAAAAGCAGGGCTACAAATGATGAGCTTTCTGTTATGAGTTCCTGTTGTGGTTTAAGACTCTCAGCCACGCAGATTTCTCTCTCGCTCATTCCCCCCTCTTTCTTCTCCCCCACTCCCGGGATGATGGGGAGGAGAATCAAAAGAATGCAGCTCCCACAGTTTGAGATAAGAACAGTTTAGTAACTAAGGTATAACACAAACCACTACTGCTACCACCAATAATAATAATGACAAGAGAAATACAAAGAAAGAGAATACAACTGTTCACCCCCTGCTACCAAGCCCGACCCAGCAGCGAACCCCCACCCTTCCAAGTCTCTGCTCTCCATTTTTACATACCGGGCATGATGTGCTGTGGCATGGAATACCTCTTTGTCTAGTTTGGGTGAGGTGTCCTGTCTCTGCTTCCTCCCGGCTCCCCTCCTCCCTGGCAGAGCATGAGACTCAGGAAGTCCTTGGTCAGACCAAAATATTACCAAGCAGTAACTGAAAACACTGGTGTTATCAGCGCTGTTCCCCAGCCAGAAGTCAAAAACACAGCACTGCACCAGCTACCAAGGAGGAGAAAAATGGCTGCAGCTGCTGAACCCATGGCAGTTCCCAGCATGCTTTTGTGCTGTAAGCCAAAGAGCAAAATTTTTCTTCATGAAACACCACATCTTTGGGCTCTTGAGATTTGTGAGTAGAATTTCTGAAGAAGATAAATTAATTTATTTTTTTTTCCGGTTGCAATGCATGTAGTGTATTTTATGTAATTGCAGAATAGAATCACAGAATCATAGAATAGTTAGGAATAAAGAGACAAGTGCTGGGATTAACAGCAATTTCCTACACTGAACTGAAACCTTGCTAATCAATTTTAAGTAACCAGCTAATGCATTTGTATAATAAACTAATCAATATCAAATGCACATTTTGCCATTTGGATTAAATTTAATACCCCAGCGTGCAATTAAGTGACATTATTGACAATGGTTTGAACATGTAATTGGTGATTTGATATTACAATTGGTGTTCTGTGCCTGTAAACAATTTTCTAATAAATTCAGTACCATTAATTTATTCCTTCATGCTATTCTGCAGGACATATAGAATATAAAATGAATTCCTGAAGTTTTAACCAGCAAATTCCTGACTTAGGTTTTGTTTCCAAAGATTTTATAAAAAGATCCAAAAATACAAACATTTTGAAAAATGCTTTAAGCACCTTGTCTCATTCTTTTAATGGATGAACTTGATGATCTTAAGGTCTTTTCGAACCTATTTGATTCTAAGATTTTCCTATAAATTAAAAAAAAAAATTAATTTGCAGTACAAATGGAAAAAAATATTATTTGGGCTGAGTCCATACACTTTTTAGAGACATTTTATGTTATGTTTAATGGCTGCAGAATTATGTAATTAACTCTCATAAGTTTTCACAAGCATGATATATTTGATATAATAATTTGATTTAATAGAGATCTCTATTGCTATATAGATAGAGAATATTTCAGGAAAATGGCACAACTATGCATCACTTAATAAAAAAAAATTTGATATTTAGAGAACACTGTCCGGACCTGGGCTAACAAAACTTTAGCTGATTCATTCTTCTATTCAGGTATTGAGCTGTTCTGGGTGGAATTTAACAATTTCAGAAATCTCTTGGATGGAAAAGATCGGTTTCACTCAGTGATGGCCACTATATCAGCTGCACAATCTATTAATTAGACACTAAGATCTATCTTCATCATGACAGAACTGGATGTTGTTATCTTTTCTAGTTGGGCATCTGTTCTAGACATTAATAATCCGAATTATGGCAGTTACAAAACTTTCCCTGACAGCTTATTCTATTGTTTAACTGTTCTTTGAGCAGTAAATCTTTTGTCCTAATATTTGTCCTACATTTTTCCCACTGAAGCTCGAGGCAATTATTCCTTGTTCTGCCTTCCTTGACAATGAAGTATAATTAATCTCTTTTTTCTTTATAGCTTCCTTTTATGCTCCTGTAGTCTTTACCAAAGTACTGTCATATAATTCATTCATATTATTTGTTTCTCTAGCTTCGTCACAGAGACAATAAATAAAAATAAATGACTGAAAAAACCAGGAGATTCAGAAAGAAGGCTTGCGTGTGTCTGTGTATTTGCACATCCATATGCTATTTTAAATAACACAAACCCCATGAACATTACTGAAAGTATAACTTTCCATGAAATGCACAGGGCTGTTCAAAGCCAATGACACAATGTGGCCTGCTCAGGCTAATTATCTACCTTTCTAGGTACAATCTTTTAACACACCAAGATGCAGTAACATTATCAAGTGAAAATAACGTCCATAAATGCATCTGCCAGCAGTTCAAGGAACTGAAAGTATTCAGTTTCCTTTCAAAATTTTGAATGTTGAAGTTTGTAGAATTTCAATTAATATTTATTCACATAAAATTGTAAATTGTATCTGATTTCCAGTCCATTGATATTATTGTTGTTATCTGTATGCTCTATAGCTAAATAAAACCGGCCCAATTTAAGATGATTTAGAAACCTATGGGAAAATATTTTTACTACAATCTTTAAACACTTAGAACTTCGAAATCAATTTTCTTTATGTATATTGAATATTGAATGCTCTATATTTAAACTGCAGTAAAATTGTAAGTTCTTGCACAATATTAAATGAACATGTAGCATACTAAAACAGAGTATCTTACATGAACATAAAAGACATCATATTTTGGCGATATAAGCATTTTTTAGACATTAGGTGTCAAACTTACTCCTATCTAATTTGATTTCTGACTGGTTACATTTCAAATATTTTTTTTTCATGAAATAAATTGAAACAAGGAATTAGTCCTTGTGCTTCTTTCAAGGCATATTCTCTGTGCTACCAGCCTCTCCCACTAACACCCACTTGGTTTCATTCATGAGTAAAGGTAACTTTCATAGGAAATTTCAAGTACCCAAATAGGCAACCCACTCATTCCACTTAGGGTGGTAGAGTTTGCTTGCTGTTTATGACTTACAAGTGGGAAGTATCATAATCACCACTGCAATCTGATGCATCCTTGTTATGATAAATAAGAGTATTATCAAGCTTGTGGATCCTCACACATTGACAGAATTATTTGGTTGTCCTGGTATGACACACAGTTAAACAGTGCAGGATCCAGCAAAACTCAGTGTTGAAATAAGCAGCTTTTTCAGTGGAATTATGTATTCGCTCTTGCACACAGGTATTTTGAAAACTTTCAAAGTCCCTGCTGATGATTAAAGCATTTCTATTTTCCATAGACAGAGTTGTGGTGATGTTTACCAGAGTCATGTCCAGCAAAGAACTGATTGAGTGTTAGGAGTTTTTGTTGTGCAGGTAATATGCTGCCAAAATTCAGACATGATCTAACTTTCTTATTTTTTCCCATATTGCACATTTATTACATATTGCAATAGCCTGGGGTCTGCCTGGGAGAGGTTCTGACCTCCTGCAGTAGGGTATGATCTAATAAGTATTGTCAGGGTTGTTTCATTGCTGTTTAGCTGCAATAAAAATACTCAAAGACAGTATGGACATATACCCAGTGCCTAGTAAAAAAAAATGTTTCATCTGTGTGCAAGAACACTATGTTTTTTGCTGTCCCAAGACAGATTTTAATTCATTCATTAAAGGTATTATATAATCAAGCCAATTAGGGGGGAAAATGGGATGCACAGGGTTCTGTTTATGGGGTAATAAAGTGATAAAAAAGAAACCAGATACAATCCTGTGCCCAAAGATAGATTTTTACTAGTTGTTATTTTGAAAAGATTATTTTTATTATTTTTTTAATTATAATATCTTGCTAAAAATATGCATATGTATACCTCTTTTCATTTTGAATTTTCAAAATGCTTTATAAAGATTTTAGTACAGCAATCTGCTTGTTTAAGATAGGGAGTCAGGCTATAGAAAGCATTTTGTTCAAGTGTAGATTAAATAATAAAGTAATGTTACTTTAAAATACGGCAGCCTTGATTGCAGTGATCATAAGATGGCCGAATTCCAGATCCTCAGGACAGTGAGAAGAGCATGCAGCAAGCTCACTGCCCTGGACTTCAAGAGAGCAGACTTTGGCCTCTTCAGGAACCTGCTCAGTAAGGTTCCATGGGATACAGCCCTAGAGGGCAGGGGGGCCCAAGGCTGTTGGTTGATATTCACGGATCACCTGCTGCAAGCTCAGGAGCGATGCATCCCTACTAAAAGGAAGTTTAGCAGGCGGGCCAGGAGACCTCCTTGGATGGATAAGAAGCTGCTGAGCAAAATTCAAAGGAAAAAGAGGCTTATAAAAGGTGGAAGCAAGGACAGGCGGCCTGGGAAGAATACAGGGATGTTGTTCGGGAAGCTAGGGACCAGGTTAGGAAAGCTAACGCCCAGTCAGAATTAACCTTGGCTAGGGAAGTTAAGGATAACAGGAAGGGATTTTATAGGTACACAGCAAATAAAAGACAGGTTAGGGATGCCGTGGGCCCTCTCCAGAAGCTATCGGGAGAACTGGCTACCATGGATTTAGAGAAGGCTGAGGTTCTTAATGACTTCCTTGACTCAATCTTCACCAGAAAATGCTCTGACCACACCACCCAAGTCTTGGAAGGCAGACGCGGGGACTATGAGAATGAAGACCGTGGGTCCACTGTAGGAGAGGATCAAGTTCGAGACCATCTTAAGAAACCGAACTTATACAAGTCCATGGGACCTAATGAAATCCATCCGCGGGTTCTGAAGGAGCTGACAAATGAAGTTGCTAAGCCACTGTCCATCATATTTGAGAAATCATGGCAGTTAGGTGAAGTTCCCAATGACTAGAAAAAGGGAAATATAACCTCATTTTCAAGAAGGGGAAAATGGATGACCAAGGGAACTACAGACCAGTCAGCCTCACCTCTGTGCCTGGCAAAATCTTGGAGCAGATTCTCCTGGAAGGCATGCTAAGGCACATGAAAACCAACAAGGTGCTTGGGGACAGCCAGCATGGCTTTGCTAAGGGGAAATCCTGCCTGACCAACCTGGTGGCCTCCCATGATGGGGCTACAAAACTGATGGACAGGGGTAGAGTCGTTGATGTCACCTACCTGGACTTGTGCAAAGCATTTGACACTTTCCCACATGACATCCTTGTCTCTAAGTTGGAGAGACATCAATTTGATAAGTGGACTACGCGGTGGCTAAAGAACTGTCTGGGTGGTCACACGCAAAGAGTTGTGCTCAATGGCTCAGTGTCCAGCTGGAAACCAGTAATGAGTGGTGTCCATCAGGGATTGATGTTGGGACAAGTCTTGTTCAACATCTTTGTCGGTGACATGGACAGTGGGATTGAGTGCGCCCTCAGCAAGTTTGCCGATGACACCAAGCTGTGTGGTTCGGTTGATACATTGGAGGGAAGGAATGTTATCCAGAGGGACCTGGACACGCTTGTGAGGTGGGCTGATGCCAACCTGATGAAGTTTAACCATGCCAAGTGCTACGCCCTACACCTGGGTCGGAGCATTCCCAGACACATCTACAGGTTGGGCAGAGAAGAGATTAAAAGCAGGCCTGCGGAAAAGGACTTGGGGGTGTTGGGTGATGAGAAAATGAACATGAGCCAGCAATGTGCACTTGCAGCCCAGAAAGCCAACTGTATCCTGGCCTGCATCAAGAGGAGTGTGACCAGCAGGTCGAGGGAAGTGATCCTGCCCCTCTACTCTGCTCTCGTGAGACCTCACTTGGAGTATTGTGTGCAGTTCTGGTGTCGTCAACGTAAAAAGGACATGGAACTGTTGGAACAAGTCCAAAGGAGAGCCACGAGGATGATTAGGGACTGGAGCACCTCCCATATGAAGATAGGCTGAGAAAGTTGGGGCTCTTCAGCCTGCAGAAGAGAAGGCTGCGTGGAGACCTCATAGCAGCCTTCCAATATCTGAAGGGGCCTATAGGAATGCTGGGGAGGGACTTTTCATGAGGGACTGTAGTGAGAGGACAAGGGGTAATGGGTTCAAACTTAAACAGGGGAAGTTTAGATCGGATATGAGGAAGAAATGCTTTACTGTAAGGGTGGTAAAGCACTGGAATGGGTTGCCCAGGGAGGTTGTGGATGCTTCATCCCTGGCGGCGTTCAAGGTGGGGTTGGACATAGCCTTGGATGGCATGGTTTAGTGTGAGGTGTCCCTGCCCATGGCAGAGGGGCTGGAACTTGATAATCTTAAGGTCCTTTCCAACCCTAACTATTCTATGATTCTATGATTCTATGATTCTATGATTCTATGATTTGATATTTCTATGTATTGAGGAAATCTAAAGGGCTATAAATACTGTTTAAGTTCAATGTGAAAAAATACCCAACTTCATTAAGTAGTTGAATTCTGGAAAAAATATAAAGTATGCTGTCGTAGTTTAAGCCTCTATAACTCATGCAGTTGCTCTCTCACTCACTCCCCCCTCTTTCTTCCCCCAGACCCGAGGGGATGGGGAGGAGAATCAAAAGAATGTAACTCCCACAGTTTGAGATAAGAACAGTTTAGTAACTAAGGTATAACACAAACCACTACTGCTACCACCAATAATAATAATGACAAGGCAAATACAGAGAAAGAATGCAACTGCTCACCACAAATCCCCAGCCCGACCAAGCAGTGCACCCCCCACACCCTTCCCGGTCTCTGCCCTCCATTTTTATATCCTGGGCTTGACATGCTCTGGTATGGAATACCTCTCTTTGGTCAGTTTGGGTCAGGTGTCCTGTCTCTGCTTCCTCCCAGCTTCCCCTCCTCCCTGGCAGAGCATGAGACTCAAAAAGTCCTTGGTCAGACCAAGATATTACCAAACAGTAACTGAAAACACTGGTGCTATCAGCGCTGTTCCCAGGCCGAAAGTGAAAAACACAGTGCTGCACCAGCTACAGAGAAGGAGAAAAATGACTGCTACGGCTGAACCCAGGACATACGCAAAGATCGTTTTAAATGTAGGATGTTTATGCATGGAAAACCTGAAATATTGCAAACTGTAGAAGCATCTCTAAGATGTTCTAACAGATGTGGAAAGAAAAAAAAATGAAAGTCCTGCAATTCATTTGAAATTACTTTCTTGACCTAATATGTCTTTGTGGTTCAGTATACCTTCTTGCATGCTGAAGATAAATGGCGTATGTATAATCAGCCCATATCACCCAAAGCATGGTAAGGTTACATGGGTTTCAAACAACAGACACTGAATTGCTTTCAGACATTTTTAAGACCTGTCTGTCCCTCCAATGTGAAATGTATCTATAGCCATAGAAAACATGCTAAAATAGTGGGAATTTTTAATTTTAAATTTTCCATTTTGGAATATTTGATGTAAATAAATGATTAGTGAATCACACTGGAGTCTGGCTGCACACCTAGTAGTACAGAACAATGTGAAAATATTATATATTATGAGGTGTGGCTATAGGTTAACTAGGTTCAAGGTCATGTGCTTCTCTTTTCCCTGGCTATATTGAATATATTAGTCATGACCTTGATTTGAAAATCCAGACAAATTCAGTTACAAACCACTGGGTTTTAGGAGTGAATGCTTTCACAGAGGGAGGGAACAGTTCAGAAGTGATGGGGAAATGAGTCATCATCAGCATGGACTGCTGACGAGTATCTTCACTGTAGATATTCCTAAGAAAGTTGGGAACAGCTTTATAGCTTCATTCTGTGCAAAATGATTAATGAGTAGTCATTCTCCAAGACAGGGAGAACTATTTATACTCATTCCTATACTTAAGCAAGCCAGCCTTACATCAGTGGCTGAGAAACACAGACGGGATTGTCACTGGAATGAAGGGTACATAATTTACCTTAATTTCACTTCCTGCCCTAGAAAGAAATTTAAATGTTTGCAGCTATTTTTATGAGTGTGTTTGTTGGTTCGTTTGGGTTATTTTCACTTTCTTGAGAGGCTTGTTTGCTTTAAAGAGCGTGTTTGAAAGCCAGTATACATGTTTTCTAGATGAGATGGGAAAGGATTTACCCACGTTTGTTCATCCACTTTCTTGACTCTGTTTAGAATCAGACACACCCTGGCCAGGGCATAAATCAGATTGAAAGAAAATCCATTTTGCTGATGTGACTGAAGTCAAACATAAAAAGATTTAGGAACAAAGAACATTAAAATAACAACTGAAAAGCACTCTGAGATATATCCTCTCTCCAGATGGAACTGATCCTGTCAATCACATGTGCTGTCTCTGTGCCCATCTGGCTAGGTTTGCTCCTTGGGGACAGCTTGTTCTCCCCAACTCCCTCATGCTACATTCGGCTTCTAAGGCAGAGGTTCCTGCTATGCACATAAGGTCTTGTATATCATTTGGAGAAAGAGATGCAGTTCTCTGATGACAGGCAGGGAAAGATTTCTGTCTTAGGCGGTGAACTTAGCATCTGGCCTAATGCCCCCTTGGCCTTTCACCAGAGTGCTGTCAGATGTTCCAGCCACCATATCCCCAGGCTTTTTAGCCATTTAGTTTGGTCAGAATTCGGAGTTTTTTAGTCTCACTATTTCTTAACATATATCTCTGCGTGGACCCTCTGCATAGCACCCACCACCAAGATTTGGCTGTTATTCTCCAGACTAATTCTGACTTCTCATAATCCTTTAGAGCCCCAATATGCCATTGGTTAAATGGCAATAGTGGCTTTTCTTCCCTTGCTTTTGAGCTCACACAATTCACATTATTTCAATACTCAGTGTTCCTTTTTTCTTGGCAATACCTCTAGGATTTGTCTTTCACCGTTATTTAAAAAGGAATAACCTCTTTTAGTCTGTTTGCTTGTTTATGATATACAATGACAGAATTATGCAAGACTTTTCATAGGGCAGCCTGCAAATACATATATGAGCACCTATACTCACTATATATGAATACTCATACTAACTCCTTTAGCGTCCTGGGACAGCCTGATTTGTAGTACATTCAGGCAAATCATATATTGTATATGTGTGTAATAATACCCTTTTCTTGCTCCTATGTTCACAGAAAGCTTATGTGAGGTGTTCTTTAATGCACTAAGATTTTGCAACCCTGGACTGATACATTTAAAGAGTCTGTATCAAAATTCTCCTTTAATGTGGATAGAATTATTGCCCCAATTACAACAGATTGTGGTTCAAAAAAAAAACCCTAACAAACCAAACCAAAACAAGCAAAAACAAGAAGAGATGCCTCCCATAAGGACTTTTCAGTGAACAAAAACAGCACCACTTTAAAGATTTGTATCTTGATATCCTGGAAAGAAATAGTTTCTATAACATGGGAATATTCTGCATTTCCAGCATAAGATGTTGGAGTTGACCTTTTAATCGCGTTAAGTTCTGTGGTTCGTTTATACAATTATATAACAGAAAGGAGCATTTATATACTTTTTTGAACAACTGGTGGAACAAAATCTGTCACAATGTTTATCTGAACTTTAACTGACCATTCTTCCACCCACCTCCCTGACTACTGGTTAGATATAAAGCTCGGAGGACACATTCTGCAGGTAGGCTTTGAACATTTTTAGAAGGGAAGTAGAAGAGCCCAACTGATATTGAATTTAGGAAAACTAATTTCATTTAAGGTTGACTTGTTAGGTTCCAGTTTAGTATACTTCAGTGATATTTGCTTCCCTGATTTTCGTGAATAAAAAACATATGCATAACAATGTGTATGTATCAGAAATTCAACATGGATCATCTGATTTGACCTTCTGTAAAACAAAGACTACTCATTTTTTCCTGTATTGAGTTAAAATGTCTTACACTGCAAATCACACACCCCCACAGAATATGGAAATAGGATCATAGTTCCTTTGAAATATTGTCACATGTTGTTTTTGTCTCTCTGCAGAACAACAGGGTATAAGATAAACCCTTATTCTTCCACTAGCCTAGCCACATCACTGATTTCTTTCGTAGGATACAGAAATATTTTTTTTTTTTTATCTTAATTCTTTTCTTCTTGTTTGAGGCCATATCAAGTGTAAACGTGACAGAATGAACTACTTCAAATTGAACTGAGTTAATGGCAAATTGAATATGAGTTAACAGTGTGCCCTGGCAGCCAAAAGGGCCAACTGTGTCATAGAATCATAGAATCATAGAATATTTACAGTTGAAAAGGACCCCAAGATTATCTAGTTCCAAACCTTCCGCCATGAGCAGGGACACCTCACACTATACCATGTCACTCAAGACTCTGTCCGATCTGGCCTTGAACACTGACAGGGATGGAGCATTTGCCACTTCTGTGGGCAACCTCTTCCAGTGCTCCACCACGCCCACAGTAAAGAATTTCTTCCTTATATCTAACCTGAAATTCCCCTGTTTTAGATTGAACCCATTACTCCTTGTCCTATCGCTCCAGTCCCTGATGGAAAGTCTCTCTCTGGGACTTTTGTAGACCCCCTTCAGATAAAGGAAGGCTGCTATGAGGTCTCCACACAGCCTTCTCTTCTCCAGGCTAAACAGCCCCAACTTTCTCAGCCTGTCTTCCTACGGGAGGTGCTCCAGCCCCCTGATCATCCTCATGGCCCTCCTCTGGACTTGCTCCAACAGTTCCATGTCCTTTTTATGTTGAGGACACCAGAACTGTATGCAGTACTTCAGATGGGTTCTCACAAGAGCAAAGTAGAGGGGCAGGATCACCTCCTTGACCTGTTGATCATGCTCCTTTTGCTGCAGCCCAGGATATGGTTGGCTTTCTGAGCTGCGAGCGCACACTGCCGGCTCATGTTCATTTTCTCATTGACCAACACCCCCAAGTCCTTCTCCGCAGGGCTGCTCTCAATCTCTTCTTTGTCCAACCTGTAGCTGTGCCTGGGATTGCCCCGACCCAGATGTAAAACCTCGTACATCACTTTGTTGCACTTTGTGTCTTGGGGTGCATCAAGCACAGCATTGCTAGCTGAGGTCGAGGGAGCTGATTGTCCCACCCTGCACTTCACTGATGTGGCGGCACCTCAAGTACTGTCTGCAGTTTTGGATGCCTTGACATAAGGACATCAGACACATTAGAGTGCTTCCAGAGGAGGACGACCAAAATGGTGAAAGGCCTCGAGGGCAAGATCTACAAGGAGCAGCTGAGGTCACTTATTTGTGGAGAAGAGCAGGCTGAGAAGTAACCTCATGACAGTCTACAACTTCCTCAAAGGAGCAGTGGAGATAGAGGTACTGGTGACAAGCAATAGGACGTGAGGAAGTGGAATCAAGTCATGTCAGGAGAAGTTCAGGTTGGACAGAAAATTCAGATTAGTTCAGAAGGCTATTCATTGAGAGGGTGGTCAGTTGTTGGAACAACTTCCCAGGGAATTAGTCACAGCACCTATCCTGTCAGAGTTCAAGGAGCATAGAAACACAGAATAATAGAATGGTTTGGTTTGGAAAGGACCTTAAGGTCATCTAGTTTCAATCCCTGTACTATGGGCAGGGACACCTCACAATAAACCATGTCACCCACGGCTCTGTCCAACCCAGCCTTGAACACTGCGAGGGATGGAGCATTTACCACTTCTTTGGGCAACCTGTTCCAGTGCCTCACCACTGGCCTTTTTATATATAACTTTATGTATAACCTCTTCTGCCCCCTCACTTTTAGAACTTATGAAACTTTGACATTTTCCTTCACTTACTTATTCTGTTACTTATTTGAATAAAATCTTGAAAACTCTGTAATAGTTCTCAAATTGTAAATATATTTTTGAAGTTTTCCATCCTTTTCCACAAGACAAGCATTTGAAATAGATTTTTACATTTAATTTTAAGTTAAAATGAGGGAAAACCAAAGCTGTATCTTATAGCAAGGATCCTACTGTGAGCACAATACAAAATTCTAAAGATTTTCAAACAAGTAAAATTCAGTGGTGGATCAAAAAAGGAATTGTGTCAGCTTCCTTTGAAAGTTGAAAATGCTTTGATTATTAATTTTGTTTTAAAAATAGGTTCTCTGTTCTCCAGTTATGTGATATGTTCTATTCTGTTGCTTTGTATATCTAAATATGCTCGACTTTCTAATGAAGTGTAAAGGAAAATCATACTTGTTTAATGGATTCTACATGCTGATGTCTGCTGCTTCTTGGCCAGAAAAATAATAATACTTGCTATTTATAGTATTGTCTGATTGTTACATCTAAAAGCACTTTGCAAGTATTTCTAAACACAACTTTTGCAACTTAGGTAATCAATGTCAGTTTATTTGTAGTCACAAGTGGCAGAAAACCAAAGCATATAGAGCTTGGTTATTTTCAAAATTAATCTCACCCATAAACAGGTTTTCAAAAGAATTCTACATTTTACGTGGTCTCACCCAGCTTATTCCTGATAGTACCTGCTGAGAACTGAATACTTGTGCAACGGTAGTTACTATTATATAAATGAATGGAAACTGATCTTTCAAAGTCAGCTGTGGCTCTTGAACACACTAGAATATGTGGCTCAGAACTCCCTTTAAAATCTATTGGAGTGCTAAGTGAAATCACAAAGACCTAATTCCAATCCAGAAGTATATTTTTTTCAGAAACAAGGCCAATGATACCTACCCCTGCTATACAGAGAAGCCCAATCAGTACAAATGAGCTATTGAGATGAAAACGAAGCTTGTCCTTACCCTCTGTGGGTCAAACACATATAATTATGTACTTTCATTAAAATGCATTTTTCAACATGGCTCTGTGACCAAAAAACATTTCTGTGGCCAAATGCAATGTACCAGTTTAACTAGCAATTGCAATATGACAAGAAAAGGATCCAACAAAGAATTCAACCAAACAGTTGAATACCTTCTGCCCTCATGAAAATAAAATACTTTTTTTTTGAAAATTGAGCGTACTAGATGATAACAAACTATATATATGGGTTGTTTTTTCTTTTTTTTTTTTTTTTTTTTTTTGGTGATATATTCCTGGACAGACTACGGAATCACAGAGATAGATCCGAGTGTATTAGTATGGTATAACAAGAAGATGTTTGAACCTCCAGAGCCGTATGTGCATGCATGTGTGTATATATTCTCTGCCAGCCTTCCAACACAGAAGTCTTGTTGGAGTCTACATTGAGGCATTTCTCCTGGGTAATATAACCCAGAAAATATAATAAATATAATACGGAAAATTTAATGAGGAAAAATGTAAAATAGTGGAAAATCATATAAACATGGTAATTTCTCCTCTCTTGGGAAGAATAGTGCAAGGCCAAGTGCAAGGTCCTGCACTTGGGTTTGGGGCAATCCCACACACAAATAGAGGATGAGAGGAGAATGCATGGAAAACAGGTCTTAGGGGTGTTTGTTGGCAAGAAGCTCAACATGACCCAGTGATCTGTGCACTTGCAGCCCAGAAAGCCAACTGTATGTTGGGCTGCATCAAAAGAAGTATGACCAGCTGGTTGATTGAGGTGATTCTTCCCCTCTACTCTGCTTTGGTGAGACCCCACCTGGAGTACTATGTTCAGCTCTGCAGCTCTCATCACAAGAAGGACATTTAGCTGCTTGAGTGAGTCCACAGGGCCACAAAGATGACAGGAGGGCTGGAGCACCTCTCCTATGAAGACAGGCTGAGAGAGTTGGGTTTGTTGAGCCTGGAGAAGAGAAGGTGTTAGGAGACCTTACAGCAGCCTTCCAGTATGTAAAAGGGGCCCATGAGAAATCTGGAGAGAGACTTCTTACAAGGGCATGCAGCGAAAGGACAAGGGGAAATATTTTTAAACTTAAAGAGGGTAGGTTTAGATTAGACATTAGGAAGAAATTCTTTACTCTGAGGGTGGTGAGACAGTGGCACAGGTTGCCCAGAGAAGCTGTGACAGCCCCATCACTGGAAATGCTCAAGGCTAGGTTGCGTGTTACTTTGAGCAGCCTGGTCTAGTGGGAGGTGTCCCTGCCCATGGCTAGGGGATGGAACTAGGTGATATCTAAGGTCCCTTCAAATCCTAACCATTTTATGATAATAGAGTCAAATAACTTCTGGTTTCTGATGGGCCTGTAACCGTTAAGCATACTCATTCCATTATTTTATGTTTTCCTAATATAAATAGCCGGAGATTTTTATTTTCTAAGTCATATTTTCCTGCTCCTCATAACGTATAATACTCCCAAAGGCAACAAATGCAAAAGTAGTAATAATACTGAGTGACAGTTTTCATAACCAATTGTGAAAATAAAACAGATTTTTCAAGTGCATAATGAAGTGGTACTTTCCAATGGAGTATATATGCCATAATGCATGCCCTGATTACCATGTTCTCTGCTGTTCTTCATTCCTTGTTAGAGACCAAACTGTTGTACTGTTTATGTAAAGACTTATTTCTTCATTGCTTAGAGGGTTCAAAAGAAGTGGAAGATTTTCACTTCTCTTTCAGTTAGGAAAATAAGTGCAAACACCAAAACTAGAGCTGCGTTCCACTTCTGCTGTAAATGAAGTATCAATCAGGGAATAAAGAAACCTTCTAAGGAAACACGGAAATTATTCATTGTCTACATCAGGCTACAGCTCAAGTGAGTGACAGACGTTGGAAGAGATGTGGCATGACACTTCTTTTCTGTGGTGTGCTCACTGCAGCTGGCAGCAGGAATGTTCTCATCTGTTTACAGTTCACGTTCACTGCTAGGTCTGCTGAAAATTGACTATAAGAATGTGGTAAACTAACTCCCTTTAACATACTTGCTATGCATATATCTATGTAAGTTTACTGTTCTACTTTCCACTGAGGCCATACCAGAAAATGCTTGTATTTGTTTAGCCAATAATTGCTTCTCTGTCATATACTTATGAAACTGTTATGCATGTAACTCACAATTTATTTCATTCTGGGTAACAGAGAAATTTTCTCCCTTGTCTTGTCTTTGGTGTCTGTGAATCAGATAACCAAAGAATGCATTAATCTTTGAGAGAATTATGTTCCCAAAAAAGATGCACAGGAATGTCTCAGAAAAGAAAAAGAAATTTTCCTCTCAGTGGAAATTATCACAATTATTTTTACTACCAAATCAAGAAAATAACAAAATATTTAATATATTTCTATATTATAAATAATTTTAACAGCACAGAAAAATTCTTGAGTGACCTAATTCTAGATCAACTTCCAATATGTGAAATCTCCTCAAAAAAACCCAACAAACCTTAATTATTCAAAAGTCGCTCATCAACATAATGAACAGAAGACTAAATGATTTGGCTTCAAATTTAAAATATATTTATTTAAAAAACTTTAAAATCAAAATTGTGATTAGGTAGGTATGCAAACCTTTTTTTTATATGAACACAAATTTATTACTGTAGTCTAAGAGGTCTGAGAAGGCTGCAGTGGCAGCATTATTGCATGGAAGTAATCCATGCCTGCTTATAAGCACATTTCCTACAGAGACTCTGGAATCAAGCCTAGGAGAGTTATATATAGATCCACTGCACATTTCAGTGCAATATACCAGTTTACTACTAGAGCAATCAACACTGCAAATTTCCCCTAGGTCTTCACAAATTTGAAACTGAACAGGGCAAAGTGCTTAAAGGCTAGTAAGACACCTGCATGCAATTGCTCAAAAAGGGGCAAGAAAATCAACAGTGATCTACTGCTATGCTTATAAAACCAAACAGATTTATAAAGTTTAAAAAAAAAAAAAAAAGTCCTTTCCGAAAGCTTATTTACTAAGAAAAGGCAACTAATTGAAGAAATGTAAAATTTTTATGTGAAAGTGATGAATTTGCTATCTTATCTAAAGTCATATCTAGAATTTTTTAGACCAGTTCTTGCACTAGGTGGGGGGCTTTGGGGTATTCGGGGTTGGGGCATAAGGTTTGCAATAGAATAGAACACACTATCTGTAGGTTTAGCATGGGAAATAAACAACTTGAAGAAATCAACTGGTAAAATTCTTTGGAGACTTTTTTCACCAGAAAACTGTGTGGCAGAGTGAAAACAAAACAATGTGTGTAGTTATGTTTAAAGAGATTGAGGGGTTTTCAGGATTTGCACCTTGACCATTGAACCAAGAAATTCTATTTTAATAAAACAATGCTGTGCATTACCCACTAGAAAAAAGAATAACTTCATGGTAATGACACAGATGTGTGATATCAAGAAGGGCAAGAACACGAATCTCAGTATCATATAAATCAAGTGATCAAAGCAAGATTATTAACTAACTTGTTTTGTGTTTCTCACACATGGAGAGATACACTATCTGGGTCTGAGATATATAGTCTCATACATTTTTAAAAATGTAAAAAAAAAAAAGTTAAATTAACAATTTCAAACAACAACAACAACAACAAAACAAACAAAAAAACCCAGAAAACAATCTGCATTAATGCAATATAAAATAACCACCTCATTGAAAAATTAAGAGAAAATTTACAAAACAGGCAAGAATATGGTGGAAAAAAATCCTCATTCAATATAACTAGCTATCTAGAAAAAGCTTGTTTAGCTCAAAGTTTTCATGAACTTAATTACAGTTATAGACATACTTTGCAGTTATTCATCTCAAATAGTAGAAATACAAAATTGCTATTTTAGATTGTCTAACCTGCACACATCAGAATAAAAAGGTAGATTGTTAAGGTTTTTTTCTTTCCATTCGGCATGTCATAATTATTCCTGTAAAACTGCTGCTGCTTCATTATTATTATTATTATTATTATTTTATTAAATTTCTATAGTAATTTTTTTTTTTTTTTAGAAAGTCTTTCTTGATATTTTGTCACTTACAGCTGCAATTTTTAAGTAAGCCAAAGGGATGCCAGCTTAGATTTATAATGATAACTGTTGTTCTCTACTAGTCTATAGAGTAATGATGAAATGCATACAATTATATGCTTTCTCATAGGATGAGTTAATGGTATTCTGCTGATTTCTTTTTTTTTTTTTTTTTTAGGAAGATTTGGGATGTTACTCAACATCCATTATTGAGGAGAAGTACTTTTCAAACCCTGAATGTTATTTCTTTTCCACATATCTTAAAAACTTTCCTGTTCCATGGCACCCTGAAAATCTCAACTTAACCGTTGTTCTGAAACTTCCACTGTTGCAAGCACTAACTCTTGTAAGTACCTACTTTGAGATTATTTAAGTATTAGTATAACTGCCGTTTGAAAAAACTATTTACAATTGAGCTGTTTGGTTTGGGGTGCTGTTTTTTGCTTTTGGGGGGGTTTCTTTTAGGAAATTTTTTCATCTGGGAATTTTTTTCTTCTCTTTTTTTTTAATGTCCTGGTGCAATTGATTTTGTTTCTGGGGCTCCAGTAGCATAACAGGTTTAGAAATCTTACTACAGCATACAGCATGGGGGAATTCAGTGTCAAGGGTCACCAAAATAGCCAGCTCTACTACTTTTTTTATTTCAGTTTGATCTCCATGCCTAAGTATAAGGTACCATACATATGCAGAGGTCATACTTGGTGGTACAATTTATCAGGGGGCACCCTATAATATCGTAAACTATTGTTCTCCTGAGACTTAGTGATCCTGTGACTGGGTAGATATGGGGGAAATAGGGAAATAAAGCATGGCGGCACATTTTTTTGTTTTGCATATTACTGTTTCTGTAAGCCCCATTTAAGGTATTCTTGACTTTGCTGAACTATAAACTAGATTGTTAATTTCTGATTTAAAGGTCTGTTTGTCTTTCTCCCTCTCTTCCACAAAAATGTAAATTCATGCTAAACTTACAAGCCTTTATTGTCAGTATTAGAAAGAGATGTCACTAACTTAGAAGTGATTCTGATGAGTATGTGGCATTTTATCAAAGTGAAATGAGAATGATTCCAGTATAAGGCTGTTTGAAACAAGTAAATAGAGTGTGTCTGTCTGTAGCCCAGAGCTAAAGCACTTTTCTACCTCCTGAGTATCTCTGGCAGCTATCTATATTTGCTGCTCTCCAATCAGCATCAGCAAATGTAATCACTTAAACTTCATCCTGCTGTCCAGATCAGTTATCTGGATAAAAGGCAGTAGAGATCTGTCTTAATCCATGTGGGACACACTTGATGTTTCCCCAAGAGTGGACATGGTTTCTCTTACTAGCATTAACTGCTTTCTGTTTCTTACACAAGCTCTTTATCTGCTTCTGTGTCTCATAGAGAATACTTGCAAGCTTCTATCTTAAGCAGGTACCAATTATGTAGAATTAAGCACAGGCTGTTGAAAATTCAAGCAGTCACAGCATTTGTATTGTCATTTTCGACACTGCTTTTCTTGCCTTGAATTAGGGAAGACGTGAAATAGGCAGCAGATTTCATTTGCATTTGCAAGACTGTATATTTCTTAGTGCTGTGGAAAAACACAGAAGTCAGGTTAGCTGCAAAGTACAAAACCTATTTGTCAAAGATGAGATCTGTACGTAAATGGTAAAAGTCCTGTTTGCATACAACCCTGCAGATGTGTATGAGCAAAAGTTGGATTCTGTCACTGCAGCTCGAATCCAGAGTGCAGCATTCTTTGTGAACCATCCTGCTGAATGAAAGCTGAGTGAGAAACGTGCTCATGGGAAAAATCTAGCATTCCAGAAAGTAGCTTGGAGTCTAGGTATACCCCAGTCATTACATACATTATCAGAAATACAATTTTGAGTAGGTGCAGATCTGATGTCTCATACAAAAGGTAAACATAGGGCCATCTGTCTGCCTAAGTTTGGAAAGATGCAACTCCACCGTAGTACTATTACTTTACTAGTGACTGCTGCCTTTAGCTATTCTATAGGGTGGATGCTGCCACACCTCCACTTGTAAGTTAGAACAGAAAATTGTGAAAAAAGTATCTGACATATGCTTACTTTCCATATTTGCATAATGATTGTTTGGCACATCTTCTTGTCTGTTTATTGGTACTACACATTAGAAGTTGAAGTAGCCAGAACTATTCCTTCTCTATACAGCCTCTTAAGGATTTCATGCTCATGTAAATTTAGGTCACATTTCTCACCTATTCAGTGGAGAACAAGTGAAGATGGGTATTGTGTAAAGCTAAATTTTGGCAAAGTATATTCTTTTGTTTAATTTTTTTTCTTGGAGATATTATGATAAGTATAAATCTTAAAAACCATGAAAAATAGTTACTAACATTATAATAAAAATAAAAACATTTGTTATCTTTAGCTAATTATGAATTGCTGCAGGATTGCTAGAATGCAAAGGTCTGGTTTAGAGTAAGAAACTAAGCAAAAATTATTAAAATCACTTGGCCCAGCTGCTTAGCAACCTGATGGAAACTGTAGGAAAAAGGCAAGTCCTTTTGAACCCTTTCTCAGTCCACTAAGAAAGATAATCTTTCCCCTTCTTCTTTCAAAACACTGCTAAACCATTTGAAACTCCAAAATTTGGCTGATTATATTTTCATCACCTTTTCAACCTTGCAGTTCAACTTCTTCCCAACAATTTGACCATCCTTTTCATCAATTGTGTTAAGCACTGATAGCTGTTTGAAGAGAGTGCACAGAACATTCAGAAGCAAACCCCAGAGTTTATTTCAAAGTATTCTTCTTGCACCATATCTTGAAAATACAATTTTTGTAAAAGTAAAATTATTACAGAAACACAAGTGCTCTGAGGACAGATTTGGGGCACTTGGGGTTGTTTGCAGTAGAAGCAGAAAAGAGTTTTAAATCAAAGCGCAATACCCTCAAAGGGAGGGTAACAAGGAAAGTATATGCAGTGACTCTGCTTTGCCTGAGAATATCTTGCTAGTTTGCTCCTTCATCTGGGAGATGTTACCCTTGCATTTTCTGTATGGAAAATAACTGAAGTACAATATGCAAGCACCTTAGAGGGTCATAATAGGTAAGGATTAATTTTGTATTCTGACAACCCTTACACAGTTACATCCACAGCTCTGAGCTCTCACTTCTTAAATTTCCACCTTATAAACTTGGTCCATATGGTCAATGAATGATATGTCTTTTAACAGACTTTAAATTAGCCAACAAGGGCAGCAAACCTGCTGAACTATAGAGATAAAGGATTTACATTTAATTCATTGAACTCTGACCAGGTAGTCCTTTGGTTGAGGAGAATTTTCCTGAGCTTTTGTCACAACTTTTTCAAAACCAGCAGAATAGGTAGTGTGGGCAGATAAAGAATTAGTTTGAGTTTGAAATAAATGAATTCACTTTTGCCCAAAATTTTATAAGACTGGAAGGAGAAGAAATGGAGATCCTTGCCAAGATGGTCCTTTCCAATCCTAACTACTCTATGATTCTGTGTTTTGAAGGCATTCTACGATCTGAAGTGTCAGAAATAATCTCAGTAAAGATACCATGAGGTAGCATTTAAAGGGTCCAGATAACACAAGGAGTACAATATGGGTATATATGTTCCCTTTTCAGTATATTGAAATTAATGAGAAATAATCTTGCTTACTATGCATGACTGAGTACCAATAAAATGTTACTAGGAATTTTAGAAAATAGATTGGCTCATATTTGTCAAGCCTGACTAAATTTATAGCATTATTCTCCTGTAATTAGATGTTGAGGCTAAGCTAACAGTCAAAAAAAAAAAAATATACTTAATGAAATTTTGCTTTGTAGGAAATCTGTCAGATGGCCCATACATAACTATTATTTCTGGGGTTTATATAATCTTCCAGTTTTATTTAACATGCAATAACTGTCTTATTAAACAGAAATTAAATATCTATTAGAGATACTTAGTTTGTTTCAGCTACCTAATATCAAACTTCTTCACACTTTTCAAAGGCTATGTAAGAAGACTAATTACTATATCTTCAAAAAAAAAAAAAAATCTGGTCCATTTAATTTTATATAAGTACTGAATCACCTTCTTTTTTACATGTCTTCACTTTCCACCTCAAGGTTCTTTTCTGCCTGGCTGCCAGTCAAGATGTCACAGCCACTGTGGGCTATGAACTCTCAGTCAAGTTTAGTGAAGTTCTTCATAAAAAACTTTGAATCTCTGCTGCGTATTAATATATACCACCAACAATACCTATGGCATATAAATACGTCATTTTGTGATCATGTCTAGAAAGAGATTGTGAAACTGAGCTGATCTGGCAACTATATCATAAATCATGGCTCATTGATAGCTTGAGGAGTAAACTGCATCTTGAAGGCAAGTATCCTTTGTCATGGTATGAATCAGTTATTACATGTACCCCTTTGCTATTAAACATCTTTTTTGTCATGCATTCACACTATTTTCTTACTTTTAAAGACATTCTAAGTATTTCAGGGAGGAAAAATGTGGATTTAGATGTTCTCCTCCCCAGGTTTACTGACTCTGAGTAATTCTGGAACAAATCAGTACAACAAAGAGAGAAAATTTGATTCACAGCTTCAGTACACATATTTCCATGAAATTGAGAAGCATTTAGGATTCATTTTAGAATCATAGAATAGAATCATAGAATAGTTAGGGTTGGAAAGGACTTCAAGATCATCGAGTTCCAACCCCCCTGCCATGGGCAGGGACACCTCCCACTAAACCATGACAGCCAAGCCTATGTCCAACCCCACCTTGAACGCCGCCAGGGATGAAGCATTCACAACTTCCTTGGGCAACCCATTCCAGGGCCTCACCACCCTCACAGTAAAGAATTTCTTCCTCAGATCCAATCTAAACTTCCTCTGTTTAAGTTTAAACCCATTACCCCTTGTCCTCTCACCACAATCCCTCATGAAGAGTCCCTCCCCAGCATCCCTATAGGCCCCCTTCAGGTATTGGAAGGCTGCTATGAGGTCTCCACGCAGCCTTCTCTTAGATATCTCCTTACCATTTTTTGCGCAAAATCTTTTAAAAGACAGAACACATGTCTTTATGTAACTTCAGTGGAAGTTGAATATAATCTTTACAGCCAATACAACTAGACATCTGAGCAAAGCTTAAGTACTGTTTAGGTCAGTTATTAATTCTTAAATGATATTTATATTCAAATTACTGTTTGATGTCATAAAAATTGATCATATTGTATGCATATATAAATTGGTTTTTATTTATAATATTCTTTATGGAAGTATTAAAAATTTGCATGATTTGATTCTCTCACAGTTGGTCTGAATTCTGGTGAGAATACTGCTGGTTCAGGCAGAATTAAAAAAGAAAAAAAGTTTAGCTCAAGCAGAAACTTTTCTGGTTAGAAAATGGCTAAAAAGTATGGGAACTGTAATATATTTGGCCTCAAACCAAAGAAACTTCCAGACATCTATTTTAATCAGCCATCAGTCCTAGTGTTTTTTTGCCTAGAAAACTGTGATTAATGTTGAATGTTAGTTAGTATGAGAATCCTAAATTAGCATTCACCAGGAAACAGTACTAGAATATGGGAAGACTCTTCTGGAAAGAATTAACTTGCCACTCTTCAGCAGTACAAGGAGAATTCTGTGAACTACTTTGGTTGATCAAAAATAGAGAAGGAAGGTTTTACTGCAGGCTCATTTAAACCTGTAGACAAAAGATAAATTTAGTGACCATTGTTGATATTTTTCATACCCAAAAGACACAAAAGATCCACTACTTTTTCCCACTTTTGAAAAACACAGATATGTACACACAAACACACATGCACACAAATATATATTCCACATATGACTGTGCACTGAGGACTGAAATAAAGACTACATGCTTATGAGAACTACATCTAGGGCTTCCTTCAGCATGAAACATTTTCAGAAAGCTGACATCATTGGGATGGGGGGTGAGGGTTGAGCAAACAGTATTGAGAGAGAAGTGCTTGCTGACAGGTTGACAAAAGTATATGTAGCCTTTCATTTTACAAGGGAGAGGTTAGGCACCACACCACCACAGCAGACAAGACCTTGGGGTATTACACAGCTATCCATTCGCAGCTTTCCTCAGTGATGAATGGGGTCTTAGCAGATGCCTTGCAGAGAACTGGCAAGAGAGAGAAACAGAAAGGAGGAGATTTCTCATATGTCTGCCTTTTTTCAATTCAGATTGGGTGAGGCAGGTGATTAAAAGATAAAGTCTTGGGCCATCTAATGAAACCCATCTGCTTCTACTCTCTGCTGTCATACCAGAAAAGCTCTCAGAAGCTCAAGGAGCATGAAAAGTTGCTTTAATCAGAACTTATATTCTAGCAGAAATATCCTTGTAAAAGCACTCAAGGGGCTCCGAGGACAATATCTTACTGTGGAGTTTCAGATTTATGGATATAACTTACTTAACTGATGTTCAGACTTCAAAATATCCTCAGTTACATTAAGCAAAATTAGGGATTCAATAACACCTGATGGATTGAAGAGTAAGGAAAAAAAAGCTAAAACTGTCACCAGATACTTACCTTAACAGGAACTAATTCAGTAGTTCTTTATGAGGTTTCTTCCAGGTTCTTTTAAGGCTTCTAATACTGGTTGAAATGTATGCAACATGTCCTTTTCTGTCTAGTGATGACAAGCCTCATTCAGAAGATTGTTAACAATGAAATTAATGAATACATCCTTACCTTGAAGCTTTTCTCAATCTTTCATAATAGCCAAGAGAAAAAACTTAGTAAGATATTTTGGCAGCATCAGACTTTGTGATAAACAGGTCAAATTTAACTGTTCTCTTGAAGGTAAAAAAAATAAAGTAGAGAACTCCACAGCTTGGGGAAATGGAGGAGTTTATGTAGAGATCTACTTCACAGTAATGTAAAATTATATTTTCACTGGGGAGTGAATGCAAAATGATGAGCAACATTTCAGGTGAAGTGGCTACTTTAGCTTATTTATGTTTATTCATGTATGGTAGTCAAGTGAGACATGGGCATTTCTGAGAACCATGATGAAAGGCTGCTCAGTATTTCAGTAGAGATGTGGTCGTCTTGCACCTATATTTATACCATTGTTTTTTCAAAGCATTGTTGGTATGTCAGCCACAGTCAGTCAATGGAATACAGTAGTATTATGAGAAGTACAAAATTTTCATAATTAAATCTATTTATGGAGAAAACATATAGTCATTCTCCCTAATCTTCCTGTGATTTCCTATGCAAATACTGCCAGGCTTACTCAAGGCCAAAGGATTTAATTACTCACTTGACTGAAAAGCATGTCAATGCAAATTCAGGCTGATACACCCACATGCAAATCTCCAGGGCTTCGTCAAGTTATAATTCAGCCACATTATTAACAAAACAAGATAGCAATTATGCAAGGAATCAGCTGAAAAGTTATTTTTAATTTTAAATTTCTGCCTCTGTACAGCTGGGTGTAGCAAGATGGGGCACCCTTCCCCATTAGCCAGGCCTTTGGAAACCAGGCAACATACTGTACAGCACACTACTCTGTGCTCTGTGTACATTTCACAGTAAATTTGTCAGTGTTAACCCTGAAAGCAAATGATTTTCTGGTGTGGTGGAATGTTCTTTTTTAATATTAGGATATCAGATATTTCTGGCTTTGACAATGGCAGCAAATTAGTGCTGACTGTATAAAAGCAAGGTTCTGTGCAAATTTGGGGATGTTAAAAGGGCTCTGCTGATTGCCATCAGTCCTTACCTCCAGTACTGTCTAGTCCTGAGCTGAAGTCAGATCACCTTAATTCTCAACTTTCTCATTCTCAACCATTTAACTGCTCCTATAATACCCTTGTAGAGATGCTCTAACAGACCCATTTATTTTAAAGACTTGACTTTATGTACTCCTGTTTGATCTAGATAAACTTACTATTCCTCTTTATTAGGAGCTGTTCAGCAATCTCCCACAGCTAAGAACTGGTATTGCTCCTGTGAAGTCAGTTTCCTCTGTATGAGGCCTCCATATTAAAGTCTGTAAATATGAAGAGGTTGCTTTCAGGGGTCTGGTAGGCCTAGCTGCCCCTGCCTGACCTCTTCTGGGGCTTCGCCACCCAGCCCACAGCCCAGGTCCACAGCGCATGTCAGCTTCTCAGGGCCATCAGTCCCTGTTCCAGGAACACTGTAGTAAGGCTGGGCTGGTCTCCACCTCCCAACAGCCCTGTTGTGGTCCCTACCAAGCCAGGCTCACCCACAGGCTAACAGCCCATATCGTCCTGGTCCATTTCTGTCTCCAGAGAGGTGTCTGATGCTTGGGGCTGGGGCTGCCTTCAGTGTTCCCAGCTGCCCTGATCCTAGCTGTGGCAGTGGGATGGACCCTGGCTATCAGTCCCTGCCCTGCCACCTTGGGGGGAATCCCTATTGAGGCCCAGAGAAAGCAGCCTAGTGCCCTAGCAGTGTTCTGAACACTTGGTCGACATCTCTGAGAGAATTCATAGAACCATAAAAAATTTAGGCTTGGAAAGGACCTTAAGATCATCTAGTTCCAAACCCCCTGCCATGGGCAGCGATGCCTCACACTTGACCATGTTGCCCAAGGTTTTGTCCAACCCGGCCTTGAACACTGCCAGCGATGGAGCAATCACAACTTCCCTGGGCAACCCATTCCACTGAGTCACCACCCTTACAGAAAAAAAATTCTTCCTTATATCTAATCTAAACTTCCCCCGTTTAAGTTTTAATCCCATTACCCCTTGTCCTATCACTAGAGTTCCTGATGGAAAGTCCCTCTCTAGCATCCTTGTAGGCCGCCTTCAGATACTGGAAGACTGCTATAAGGTCTCCACACAGCTTTCTCTTCTCCAGGCTGAACAACCCCAACTTTCTCAGCCTGTCTTGCTACGGGAGGTGCTCCAGTCCCCTCATCATCCTCATAGCCCTCCTCTGGATTGCTCCAACAGCTTCATGTTCTTATGCTGAGGACACCAGAACTGTACACAATAGTCCAGGTGAGGTCTCACGAGAGCAGAGTAGAGGGGCAGGATCACCTCCCTTGACCTGCTGGTCACGCTCCTTTTGATGTAACCCAGGATACGGTTGGCTTTCTGGGCTGCGAGAGCACACTGCTGACACATGTTTAGTTTCTCATTGACCAATACCCCCAAGTCCTTCTCCACAGGGCTGCTCTCAATCTCTTCTCTGTTCAACCTGTAGCTGTGCCTGGGATCGCCCCTGCCTTGCACTTGGCCTGGTTTAACTTCATGAGGTTGGCAATTGAGAAGAGGCCAAGGGAGTAAATTCAAACACTGGAAGTCAGCTGATTATACCTGTGAATCGTTAGGCTCAAAGTTTTGGCCCAAGGCAGCTATCACTGTTCCAGACATACTCTGGATGTTAGCCATTCCCAGCAGAGAGTTTGCATATTTCAACCCTTTTCTGAGGTGTGAGAGTAGATAACAAAATTCATACTAGCTCAGCATGGTCTCTTTGTAATCTCAGGTCAGAGAAAGTTCAAATCACACTGAAATTATGTAAATACAGCCAAGATAAACTCTCCATTCATAACTTGAGCTTAATTCAGCCAAATGAATTTTCTGGACATCCGGTTTCTGAGCTCTGTTGGACATAATTTGAGGAGTATCCTGCCCAAACCCCAGCGGCCACCAGGGAAAACCTTGGCACACTAAGTGTGACTGATAAATATATATATATATATATATATATATATATATATCAGTCAGTCCACATTAACATCTTACAGATCCTGAGGCATCTGAGATGCCACTTAAATGATAACAAATGTGCAATTGAATCCAGACCATTGTGCTTACAAGAGCAACCTGTTCAAACACCCTCACAACACACAGGTTTCTGCAACACACAAGCTTTTGAAAAATTTGACAAAATTTTAGTTAGGGAAGGTACATCACACGGCTATAATCGTTCATCTTCTGAAGAACATTGTTTCAATATATAAACTTCTAAAATCTTGGGACAAAATTCTGTAGATCAGAATCTGTGTGTAACACAAATGCAGCTATCATCACTTGAAATGTTTTGAATAAAACCCACCAAAGTTAAAATGAAGCGGTTTTGATGGTGCATATTGTAACTACTGCTTTCAGTTCTCCTCTTGGTCTGATTCATCACAGCATGTTTATATTATATTGCAGGACACGTAAAAGTCATTTTTACACACTAATGTGGAATCCAAGTCAAAGCCTTGTGAAATTAGTTGGATACTTTTATTTCCCAGAAAAATTAGCCAGGTTATGTGGCAGTGTCTTAAATATTAAGTTAGGAAGTATCAATATGCAGAAATGGTTTTATTTTAACTGGATAGCTTTTACTGTCTCTGTATTTTGTGTGTATTTCCATGTTTATGATTGTACACTTTAATTACTCTGCAAATGCCTGGAGCCAGAGGCAGACACTTGAAATTTCATCAAAATAAATTAATATCAACAGTAATGTTCATTGCTTCTGCTGGATACACAGACTGGCAGAACACACATGTTAGTATAATCTGCATGTTTGAACAACATACCTTTAAACTCTTAAATAGGATGAAAATTAGCTTTCAAATTACAAAGCCTGGATTCAAAGTGATTCCATGAGTTTGCCACAGCAAACAAGTGTGAAGAGTGAAATAAGAGATGAGGTAGAAAGGGACTTGTTAGTGTTACCAACTCTTTACCTGAATTAGGCTGGACACTATCATATTACCCACAATTGGTTTTCTGTGAACTGTTTAGATAGTCCAACAGGAGGTGCTTTAATTATTTTCTCCAGTTTCTTACAGATGGATTGATAGAACTTGAAACTTAACTGAAACTGCCCCATTCCTGTAAGCTTAGCACTGGTCTTTCTCCAGCTACTTCAGCTGTTTGTGATTGCCATATGGGTGGCATGCAAGTTTCTGAGTATTCAGAGGCAGCAGAAAAATAAAAAAAAGAAGAAAAAGAACCCCACACTTTTGAGAACATACTGCCACTAATCACAGATCAAAATATTTTCTAGTAAAGGCATTGTTGATTTCAACTGTTCTTTCCTCTCCTTTCCCTATTCCAGTACTTTTCATTATCCTATAACTGAAAAAGGTTGATGACATTACATTTGTGGCAGACATGTCATTTTACTGAAATGTTCATATCCTCTTTTTTCCTTTTGAAGGACAAAATATTGAAGTGATCTCCCTCCCATTTGTTTCGGGTTTTAGATTTTGTTTCTGAAAAGCAAATCAGTGTGTCTCTTTCTATGTGTCTGGCCAGCTTGCCACAGCTTTCGTTTCCCTTCCTAGAATTCTAGCTGGCAATTTCATATAAAAATTCTCCAACTTAAAGTCATTTGTCGTTAAGCCATGAATGGCACCACTGGAAGATTTCTTCCCCTATCCTTTTGATCATTCATTCTTTTTCTTTCTGAGTAATGTTTCCAAAAAAATTATTTTACTTCTTTTTTTTACTTTTTTCTTTTTGTTTGTTGCTGTGTTTTGTGTTTCAAAACCAAGCAACCAAATCAAAAAACCAATCCAAAATGCTCGACAGAGCATCAGCAGGTTACTCTTTATGTACCTGCTCAGACTTCAGATATGAGTGCAGAGCTGAAAAAGCACAGAAGATTAAAAAGGAAAAATGAAAACATTTGCATTTAAGTTAGACCACCATCTAAAGGTATGTCACACCTAACAATAGCATAATATTCATAAAATGTGAAAGCATTCCTGCAGTGTCAGACCTTGGCAGGACTGTGAGGAAATAATATAATCTTGTTTTCCATTTATGCTGGCTAGTTCAGTTTTGCATGCAGTAATCATTAAAAGAACCTGGCATTTCACAATATTTGGTAAACAAATGAGGGCTTTGTGGATTTTTTCACTTTTTTTTTTTTTTTTTTTTTCTGGGCATATAAACCAGCTATCAAATGTGACTGAGAAATTGCATTTGCATGCACACACCTACACAAGATTTTTTTTTTCTCCCCTGTAGCTACTACAGCTATTCTAAATTCACACTGTGAACATGCATACATGCATATATTCAAGCACAGTTTTGATGTCACACGTGTGTACTATAGTTAGGGCAAGATTATGAGCTTTTACTTATGGACTTGAGCAGGTTAATGAGAGCTGGGACTTGATTTTCTGCATAGGAACTACCTATTTAGTAGGACACACAACCAGCCAAAGCCTTTCTTTACAGCTATACATGAGAAGAGAGAGTTATGTAGATGAGGGACACCCAATGGTCAAAGCATTGAAAGTAGCACGGGTTCAAGTAACTTAAGATCAGATTCCTAAAAGAACTGAGAAAATAGGCAGAATTTTAATGCTTATGCATTAACAACATGACAGCAGGATTTAGCAAGATTCCGAACTTCCTCTCACATATGCACACACTAACTCTAAGCCTACGGATATCTAGTCTTTGACAGAATCTATCCAGGTGTCTAAAGTACTTTTGTTTTTATGAATAAGTGCCTCCTTTGGAACAGAACTAGGCTGCTTCCCAAACTCAGACCTCAGTATGGTCAAATTAGGTTTTTTGACATTTGAGGCAAGGCTAGAGCAAGGCTGACCAATTCACAGAACATCAATTTCTACAGAATAATTGCGTTCATGGCTGGAAAAAAAATAATACTTTCCCTTTCCTTCTCTTATTGCTTTAGCATATTAGTGCAGTGATTAGAAATACCACACAAAAATTCACAGAACCACAAACAAGTTTGTGATTCTTTGGAGATTGTCTAGTCAAACCCAACATACTAAAGGAAGTGTCAGCAACAAAACATTGTTCAGAGCCATGTTCCCTTGGATTTTTAATATTTCCATGGACAGAGATTCTATAACCTCTCTTGCTGACTTGTTCAATTGTTTGCAAAAAGGTATAAAAGGCAAAATCTGTACTTAAAAGAGGATTTTCACTTTTAAGATTTGAAGGTGCAGAAACATTCAGCTTTTTGCTTCTGGCTAATAATTTTCACCCTGACAAAATAAGTATAATATAGGTGCCTGATCGGTCACTTGGAGAGAAGTCTGTTTTAAAAGACAACTAACAGTATCTCCCACACCAGCCTTCCCTCTTCCAAAACAGTAAAATAAAATCTCTTACCAAGAAAAAAAATCTATTTCTGAAAATGGCTTTTAGATTAAATTAAAATTGGTCAGAAATTTGATGTCCAGGGCTCTAGAGAGTAAACTCATCACCGAAAAAAATCAACAAGCAGTCCCCTAATTCAAGCTTCTCCACCTATTTGTCTCAATCCTAATCTGGAAGACACATTCTTAGGTCGAGATCTATCACGTTCATTTCTTGGCTTCTAAGGTAAGACTTGTCAAAATTATGCCAGATTATATCAAAGTGTGTATTCGTATACTTGGGAACTGGAAAATGCAGTGATCTTAGCAACTCATTTCACATAGAATATTAACCAGCTGTAGGAAAGTAACAGTCTGAGGTCACTGTTACCCTGGACTGAAAGTGGAACAGTCACCTGTGATAGATAATAAAAAGCTTTATATTCTATTGTTACCAGGGTGAGTTACTTTTATCTTTACTCCAACTCTCTTTTTTTAGCTGTCACCAAATTTCTAAAATTTACAGCATGATTCCTGAGAGTCTGTTCTACTACTGGATTGACATCATCTACTGTTAGAGGAAAGATATAAGATAACCTTAATTTGGGGGAAAAAAAAAAACAAACAAAAAAAAGACAACAAGAAATAAATAGAATTTATGTAAACCCTCAAAGGATTTGTGCTGTCTTTCTATGTTTCAATTTAGGATTTGGCAGAGGATGTTTTGATTGACACCAGTGTTTTTTTCACTAGGCTACTTTTGGTGGGGATGTCATATAGTTCTACTCCAAAACCTGTAAGAAGTATTCAGGGTAGGTAGAATAAGACATATGAGAGAAGGGCTTTATAAATAATAGGAAAAAGCTTGATATTACACTAAAAAATCTTGTCTATTGATCAAACACCCTTTATAAATATAAAGCAAATCTACCTTTTGTTCACTTAGTCCAGGCATGTGCATGTGATGTAGAATTGCCCCTCCACATCTGGATTCAGACTTTGAATCATAGAGTCATAGAATCATAGAATAGTTAGGGTTGGAAAGGACCTTAAGATCATCTAGTTCCAACCCCCCCCTGCCATGGCCAGGGACACCTCCCACTAAACTATGCCACCCAAGGCTCTGTCCAATCCGGCCTTGAACATCACCAGCGATGGACCATTCACAACTTCCCTGGGCAACCCATCCCAGTGCCTCACCCCCCCCCCCCCCAACGCAGTAGAAACATCAGAGAGTGAATTAATATTTATTGTTAATGTTCATGTACTTTTTAAAGTATCTTGTGCAAAAAAAAAATGAAAGAAACACTAAAATATCCAACAACATAGTTGATATTTTCCTGACAATAAATGATAAAATGTATTTTGGTGCTCCTACTACTTGCACCCATTTTGTGACATTGACAAAATGCCGAGTGCCCTAGATGTTGATTTAAGAGTTAAGTTAAATACAAATAATCTGGGACAAAAAGTCTCTTCTAGGAGCAAAGCAATGTATAGCAGCTCTGACGCTTCTCTTCATCTCATGTACTCTGAACTCCCACAGACTATCTCAATGTTAAACAATCTTGAGGATCTCAGCAGTAAGTTTGAATCTTGTAATATCGATTTCATGAGTACATTTTCTGCAAACAAATCTAGCTGGCCTGATTTGTGATTATATCACTTCTTTGATACTTTTCTTTTAAATAGTTCCTCAACATGAGGATTATGAGACAGAAGTAAGAAAAAACTACTCAATGTATTTGAATGTTAATGAAGTATTAAATAATGCATGTTTACTTTTTTTTTTTTAATTGGTAGGACAGGCATTAAACTGTGTGAAGTATGTGGGCTGCTGTTTCCAAGGAAACAGCATTTGAATCAGCAAATTGCAGAATTTGGACACACCATCCTGCAAAATAAGGACACCATGAAATCAAATCTTTTTTACCTTTATTGCTCAGAGAATGAATCATGGGAGCATTCAGTCAGGGCTTGAGTCTCTGCAATAGTTTTTTTTTTGACTGAAATTAATAATAACAGTAATAATAATAATAATATAGGCACTTTGATTAGCTTTCTTTACACCTGAGTGACATGCAGACACATTGGTCCCAGATTGCAACCTGTCAGAACTGGAAATTAAGTTATGTGAATATGAGTTAAGTAGTAAGAAAGCTAAAATCAGTGGATTGTTGTCTCTGAATTACCCTGTTAATTAACAATCATATTTCCCATAATAAAATATTGATCACCCTGAACACATGTGGTATAATCTGGAGTCATTATCAGGAGAACACTTACACCTTCTCAGAATCCCTGCTGCCTGACAAGGAAGTAGATTGAAAGCACTGAGAATATCCAATAGGAGTTGCATCAGTGGATCACTGTACGTATCTTATTAGTGTTCTTTTTCACTCACTTGGATGACTGGAAGGAGGTAATATCTTTTTCAATGCTGCCAGCTCTCAGTAATTCTAAAGGGGGCAGACCACTGGAGCAAGGTTGAGAGGCATCCTGCGTTGCCTTGTAAAACTCAGCTTGAAAAACTAAGTGAAATCCAAATCTCTTTCCCTAAATATTACTGCCTTGAATTTTGATCCCAGTATTTTTCAAGGAAGTAACTCCATTAAATGCAGATTTCATAAATGAAATGCAGCTTCTCTCCAGACTTCTCAGCCATGGTTCAATATGTGTCTATGTATTTTTGCAGCTCATGTCTCAATTGGGCTGACTGGACTTACTAAGGCCTTTGAGTGCTATTGTGAGAACTGTCATGAATCTTTCACGGTCCAGGGTGGCAACAGCGTAGTGTAATGAGCATTACCCTAAACTAAATGAGTGTTTATAATGTTAAAGAAAACCACACTAACTTTTGGTGAGTCCACATGGATTTAATTGGTTAAAAAATCAATAGTTTCAAAATGTCTAAAAGCTGGTGAATATAGTTAGCATGGCAGTTTTCTGCATCAGGACAGCCAGTCTAAGCTGCCTGCAAAAGTAAGAGGTTGATATCAGTGACCAAAGATCTTGTCTGGGCCACCATTCATAGTCACCAGCATAGAGTTGTACCCTATTAAGCTTACTCTGTTTAGCATTCTCAATTCCACCAGCAAACCAGAGTGTTTAGATAAGACTATATTGGCTTTTAATCTGATATACTTTCTAGTGTGATGTTATCTCAAAAACAAAGGAAACCTTTCCTGAACAGTTCAATCTTCACATAAGATTTCAGGTTCAGTTTGGTTCATGGTATGAAACCATTTACTTAAGTCAGAGAAAGCCAGAGAAATACCATCATCTTCATATTAATGGGTTTTCAAGGTTGGCCTTCATCCCTGCAAATCTCAGACACATGCAATTTGGATAGATATGACGACTTACCTAATGGTGTATCCAAGTATGCAGAATTCATTGCTTTCACAGAAAATTGCAGATATTGCAGTGATAATTGCTTTATTGAACAGGACTGAAATGATTGTGGGTGCAGCTCTATTGACTATCTCATTAAAAATAACATACTGATAATTTTAAGAAGTCACACAGCATTAAAACATGTTCTTTTTTGCTACTTAGGAACCTAGTATTTCACAGAATCACAGAATCACAGAATAGTAAGGGCTGGAAAGGACCTCAAGATCATCGAGTTCCAACCCCCCCGCCATGGGCAGGGACACCTCCCACTAAACCATGCCATCCAAGGCTATGTCCAACCCCACCTTGAACGCCGCCAGGGATGAAGCATTCACAACTTCCCTGGGCAAACCATTCCAGGGCCCCACCACCCTCACAGTAAAGAATTTCTTCCTCAGATCCAATCTAAACCTCCCCTGTTTAAGTTTAAACCCATTACCCCTTGTCCTCTCACCACAGTCCCTAATGAAGAGTCCCTCCCCAGCATCCCTATAGGCCCCCTTCAGGTATTGGAAGGCTGCTATGAGGTCTCCACGCAGTCTTCTCTTCTCCAGGCTGAACAGCCCCAACTTTCTCAGCCTATCTTCATTTCCCCTGAGGTAAGCTGGACAAAGATGGCTCAAAAGAAACAAGCACAAAGAGGATCGATGCTTAATCTAGACGTACAAAAGAGTTAGCAGACAGTGTGGTCCTATAAAATTCGTAGTACATTAATATGCTTTTTTTCTTGAAAGAGAAGAAACAGATTGCAAATTTGCAACTAATAGTAGCTCAGAAAGTAGAAGTGCATTGACCCGGTTTTTGGGGGGGCTGATAAGCACCTGTAATATTTATATTGACTGTCTCAAGAGCAACTGCTACATATACTTTAATATGGGGACAATGTGATGATGAATTCTCTTTGTACTTACTACTACTGACAACAACAATAAACAAAACTGTAACTATTTTTTCCAACTTCCTTAGACAAGTGCTTTCTTCAGCCTCCCGCTTATATAAGAAGGTACTTATGATTTTTTGCTAGAGATGTGACAGAGCACAGAAATTTATTGAATTTCTACTTGTACTTGTAGCCTATTAAGTTCTTTGGAACTTCGACTGTATTTTATATGTCAATCAACTAAAATCTTTCCCGAGTTTAAAAATACATTTTTTCTCCCCTTCCTACCTTCGCCCATGCAATATTGAGAAGTTGGCTGTCTTTTCATCTTTGCACAGAACAAATGAGAACTCTTTATGGCTTTCATCTATTGGTTTTTAACCTACTACTTAATATGGATTTTAAAAATGAGTTTTGAAACAGTGAATGGTTTGAAGTGAACTTGTTCCACAAAACTGGGAGAAAAAAAAATATACTGATGACTGTAAAAGGCAGAAATTTTGAAGAATAGTTTTTGACATTTTCAGAAGAATGTATTCTACATTGCATAGTTTAGGAAATGAGGGCACTGCTAAACAAAGACTCTAAACACAGGCTTCAAAGGAATGTTTTCTGAAAAAAAAAAAAAAAAGAAAAGAAAAGAAGAAGGAATTGTCTATTGAAAATACGTATAACCATTGTTCTCATTCTAAATATTCTTAAGACTCCTGGGTTTATAATAATCTAGTTAGGTCTGTCATGCTAGGTATAACATCAGGTTGTCATGGGTATTTCTCTGACTCATGTGTACTGCATTGAAGGTCACTCTGAGAGTTCAGTACCTAAAAAAAATTTCACTTTTCCTAAGATGACAATCTTTTGCTTTGTCCACTTTTAATCTCAACTATTTTCATTCTTTTTCCATGCTTTTTTTTTTTAGCTGGAAAGGTCTTCTTGAACTGTGAAATTCTATTTAGTTCTACATACAGATGGAAGCCTAGAATTTTGATGTGTGGAGGAGTCAACAAGAGGCTTGAGTAAACAGTAGGTTTTTAGATTTGTTAGGAACTGTGGAACTTTTTGTGCAGAAAGAACTGGAGTGGAAAGAAACCAGCTGCACCCTACTCATGCTGGTAATAATCTAAACCAAATCTGAAAAGCTCCTAAAAGATTATTAAAATCAGAACTTAAAATAGAGCTCTTGCACCAGAACAGATACCCTGACACAATCTGCAAAAGGGATATTAAAGCTTATGCTAACTGTGCCCCTCAGAGGAAATGTAAGCATAATACTTTATGCATAGAACATGCAACATTGTCCTGGGTTCAGCAGCAGCAGTCATTTTTTCTCCTTCTTGGTAGCTGGTGCAGCACTGTGTTTTTGATTTTGGGCCTGGGAACAGTGCTGATAACACCAGTGTTTTCAGTTACTGCTTGGTGATGTTTAGGCTGGCCAAGGACTTTGTGAGTCTCATGCTCTGCCAGGGAGGAGGGGAAGCCGGGGGGAAGGAGAGACAGGGCACCTGACCCAGACTATCCAAAGAGGTTATTCCATACCACAGCACGTCAGGTCCAGGATGTAGAACAGAGGGCAGAGACCCGGAAGGGTGGTGGGGGGTGCACCAGTGGGGGTGCACTGCTTGATGCTGGGTGGTGAGCAATTGTATCCTTCCCTTGTATTTGCCTTGTCATTATTGTTACTGGTGGGGGTGCACTGGGTGGTTGGGCTTGATATTTGATGGTGAGCTATTGTATTTTCCTTTTCCTTGTATCTGCCTTGTCATTATTATTATTGGTGGTAGCAGTAGTGGTTTGTGTTATACTTTAGTTACTAAACTGTTCTTATCTCAACCTGTGGGAGTTGCATTCTTTTGATTCTCCTTCCCATCCCTCCAGGAGCAGAGGGAAGAAAGAGTGGGGAGTGAGTGAGAGAGCGACTGTATGGGTTTAGAAGCTTAAACCACGACAAACATCAATCAGCAAAATGGGTGCAGAATTTATTAGTGCTTCCTTACCTATGCTAGGAGTCTGGAAACTAAGATATGAAATTATTACAATGCTTGGAATCAAAACAACAACCCTGACATCTCAGGTACCTCGGAGACTTGGTAGAAGGAGGATAAATCATGGGATGCTGTGTTGTCAGGCTTCCAGCTTCATAGAAATGCTAGACTAACATTCTGTATGAAGGGTGATATGAAGCTTAAACAACATTAAAGTGTTATGATAAAAAGGAAAAGCATTATTCCATTTGGATGGAAAGCTCATTTTATTAATAAAAATGTTGGACCAGCATGGAACAACGTTCTTATCAGAACAATGGTAGTGATCAGGAAATGCTGAGTTAGCTAAAAGAAGTTCTAAATCTGGGAGAAGTGCTAAGTGTGAGAGATTCTGATTTCCTATCTAGAAATCTGATAAGTACTTGAATGGAAAGAAATATAATGGTTTTTTGCTATGATGAATGGTTTATTTCTAGAACAAAAGTCTTAAAACCCACAGAGTATAGAATCATAGAATCACAGAATAGTTAGGGTTGGAAAGGACCTTAAGATCATCTAGTTCCAACCCCCCTGCCATGGCCAGGGACACCTCCCACTAAACCGTGCCACCCAAGGCTCTGTCCAACCCCGCCTTGAACGCTGCCAAGGGTGAAGCATTCGCAACTTCCCTGGGCAACCCATTCCAGGACCTCACCACCGTTACAGTAAAGAATTTCTTCCTCATACGCACAAAAGTCTCCAAATAATTCTTTCCTGGATCTTTGTCAAGTGCTGGCTTCCACCCTTATCTCTTCTGTGCTCATTGCTACATCTGCTTTTTACTTCCATCAACAGATAAATCCTCTCAGAAAGCCTAGATGCAAAGAGGTATGGAAGCACTAGAAAAAGAAAAGTCTAATCTGGAACTTCAGTGTAGTTTTTCAGCACCAAGAAATTCAAGCTAGTGTGGCTAAACCCATCCCACCCTTCCCTCCAAAAAAAAAAAAAAAAAAAAAAAAAAAAAGCCATAGACAGCAATCTTGCATCAGCACAAGGTAACTGAATGACTGAATACATTTTCTATGTCCTAATTTCATAATTCCAGCTGTCTAAAATAGTTTCTAGAATCAAATGTTGCTAGAAATCAAGTCTCTAAACATTTTGAAGCTCTTGACTACTATTTTTCTCTTCATGATTTCTTGCAAAATACTACATGGCTATGTTTTGCCTTGTATTTGTAAGTTAGATTGACATTTCCAGGAAACATGAATTTAATGTACATTTACTGAGGAAGCAATACACCCTTGTCCAGGCTTTCTGAAGCCTGGTAAAACACACAGAAAAGTAGCTTTGATTAGGATGACAGTAGTCCAGGAATCGCAGAAAATTCCAAGCTCCTTTAACTGCATGTGGTCCAACTTTATAGCAGAAAGTAGATTTGATGAGGACTGGGTGTACAGTTCCTATGATCATTAAACACTGAGTTCTAGGTCAAAAGTTCTAGTAGGCCCATTGGGTTCCATGTTGTCCTTGTGTGTGAATAGTCCTGATATGCAACAAAGTATAACTTTGTTTTCTTCCATCTTCATTTTACCTTCTTCCTTTTTTTTGGCATGTGTTTACAGATGGAAAATAAACCCAACACAAAATGACCTAGTCCCTTGTGGTTTATTAGTGATGTCAACTGTGGAACAGAACCTCTGAAAAGTTCCTCCCTGGATAGTGACCATACATGTGCCACACCAACGCCACAAGTGGATCTTTACAAGTACAGTAGAGGAAATATCTATGTTTTAAAATTTTCTCTTACAGTAATAATTAGCATCAACATTCATAAATTTTGTTTCTGTTAAATATTAGTCATTTTCCTTTCCTGGCCACAAAGAAGCAGATGATATTCGCAGTGTTCTCAGTTGTTTCTGCTTATGAGATGAATAAAGAAAGGGTCTGGTTTTTTTTTCCTTCTTTGGTAGTTTTTCTTCTACCAGACTGCTTAGTTCAGCTTGGTAACTCCGTAATGTTCATCAACATGCATGTACCAGATCCTGATCTATAGTCTTGTACCAGATCTTGTAATCTTTTGATTTTTTTTTTAAACCATAAAACATAAATTACGACTAAATAATAGTCAAAATTAGATTATTTTGATCTTCATGCTAATCACACATGCTATTTGGTCACAGATATCATGTTCTAGTAGATGTGCTATAGAAAGAAGATTGTTTCTTTACTACTAATAAGTGAATTTCCAGCTGTCCAAAACTAGGAAATGGGTAATCAGCAGAATTAATCAGATTCAGACCAGACACCAGCATACAGAGACAATTTTCTATATGTGATGAAAAAGTCCTCCCATGGTTAGTGCAAATTTTGATTTTATAGTCCAAATTCCTGTTATTGAAATTGAAATAAAAGATTTTGCAAGACTACTGGATCATTTAGTTATAAAATTTTATTTATTCAATTCTAGATTCATGAAGCTTTTACAGCATAAGTTCTGTTCTGCTATCGAAAATCTTCTCCGGCGTAACAATTGAAAACCAAATGCATAGATTTTTTGGCATTTGCATATCATGCCAGATATGCCTGTGTCTGCAGAAAGGCTGAAAAATATTAACACAAAAACAATTTCTTGTGTTTTTGACTTAGTTTTTAATGAATTATTGCCTATACATTTTGAATTTTACCAACAATGTAATTTATAAATCAGTTTATAAAGCTGTAGAATACTTTAGAAACTTTAAAAATCCCTTTCAGTATGCGTTGCTGTTTCTACTTATTTCAAAATATTCTGAAGTTTGGCATTTGCTATGAAATGGTGGATAAGTCAAAACCTTCATCATTTGATATCATTCTGCAGTTGCACCACATTTTGATAGTGTCAATTACTACTGAAGGCAATTGGGACAAAATTTTGAGATTTTCAGTAAATTCTGTCATATATAGCAAGTTTTTTTATAGACACAATTACATTTAAAAACAATGAAGAAAAAGTTTCACAATTTTTGATTCAGTAAAGTCATATGCTGAAAATATTGAAATTCATTGATCTAGTGTCACAAAAGAATTTCTGTCCAAATGTATTCTCTTTGCAATGCTATTCTACTCTCCTGCAGAGTTTGATTATAGAGCATGGTCTTTGAAAAGCTGTGTGGCAAAAGAAATCAGATTGCTGAGTTTCCCCTCCTTTGAAATGTTTCCTCCATCTATCACATACTTAAACCAGAAGTTTACACTGGAAAGCAGTAATCTTATCTCAAGGCTTTCCTGACTCCATCAGCTTCAAAAGTGAAGCCTGTAAGGTTTGGCATTATCACCAGAACTCCATGATAAAATTACAATCACATTTAGAAGTGCAACATTGGCTATCTAATATTTCACATACCAATCAAAACAGTAAATTTAAAAGATTCTGAGGTTTAGGACACAAGGTTGAAAAAGCTGAGAAGTTTGAATGCAAGGATCAGATTTCATCCATAACTTACAGCTTGTCTTCTACGTACCTGGTAACCCAGGAAAACTAGTTGGCAAGGCATAATTGTGTATTAATGTCCAAAAACTATATTTAGACTAACATCACAGAACCATACATAATATATATGGGAAAAGATCGTGCAACTTCTCTTCTATAGCAGAAGGAATCTCACCTCTGTGCCTGGCAAAATCTTGGAGCGGATTCTCCTGGAAGGCATGCTAAGGCACATGAAAAACAACAAGGTGCTTGGTGACAGCCAGCATGGCTTCACTAAGGGGAAATCCTGCCTAACCAATCTGGTGACCTTCTATGAAGGGGCTACGGAACTGATGGACAGGGGCAGAGCAGTTGATGTCATCTACCTGGACTTGTGTAAAGCCTTTGACACTGTCTCCCATGACATCCTTCTCTCTCAGTTGGAGAGACATCAATTTGATAGGTGGACCACTCAGTGGATAAAGAACTGGCTGGATGGCCGCACGCAAAGAGTAGTGCTCACTGGCTCAGTGTCCAGCTGGAGACCGGTAATGAGTGGTGTCCCCCAGGGATCGGTGTTGGGAGCGGTCTTGTTCAACATCTTTGTGGGTGACATGGACAGTGGGATTGAGTGCGCCCTCAGCAAGTTTGCCGATGACACCAAGCTGTGTGGTTCGGTTGATCCGTTGGAGGGAAGGAATGCCATCCAGAGGGACCTTGACACGCTTGTGAGGTGGGCTGATGCCAACCTGATGAAGTTCAACCATGCTAAATGCAAAGTCCTCCACCTGGGTCGGAGCAATGCCAGGCACAGCTACAGGTTGGGCGGGGAGGAGATTCAGAGCAGGCCTGCAGAGAAGGACTTGGGGGTGTGGGTTGATGAAAAAATGAACATGAGCCGGCAGTGTGCGCTTGCAGCCCAGAAAGCCAACCGTATTCTGGGCTGCATCAAAAAGAGTGTGACCAGCAGGTCGAGGGAGGTGCTCCTGCCCCTCTACTCTGCTCTCGTGAGACCTCACTTGGAGTATTGTGTGCAGTTCTGGTGTCCTCAACATAAAAAGGACATGGAACTGTTAGAACAAGTGCAGAGGAGGGCCACGAAAATGATCAGGGGACTGGAGCACCTCTTGTATGAAGATAGGCTGAGAAAGTTGGGGCTGTTGAGCCTGCAGAAGAGAAGGCTGCGTGGAGACCTCATAGCAGCCTTCCAATACCTGAAGGGGACCTATAGGGATGCTGGGGAGGGACTCTTCATTAGGGACTGTGGTGAGAGGACAAGGGGTAATGGGTTTAAACTTAAACAGGGGAGGTTTAGATTGGATCTGAGGAAGAAATTCTTTACTGTGAGGGTGGTGGGGCCCTGGAATGGTTTGCCCAGGGAAGTTGTGAATGCTTCATCCCTGGCGGCGTTCAAGGTGGGGTTGGACATAGCCTTGGATGGCATGGTTTAGTGGGAGGTGTCCCTGCCCATGGCGGGGGGGTTGGAACTCAATGATCTTGAGGTCCTTTCCAGCCCTTACTATTCTGTGATTCTGTGATTCTGTGTGAATGTTGTGGCTTTATTTAGTTTGCCATTGAACAAAACAATAGAGATTTCAGAAATTACCTTCCTGTATTCTTCAGCATTCACAATTTCCATTAGGTTATGTTAAACACTGAAATAAAACGCCATACATTTTCCACTATTTCAATTATTTTCTTTGCCATCATTTCTGTGGGCTAAGAGGGCAAAGAATGTGTGGCCCAGGAGAACGGTTAGTAGGTCAAGGAAAATGGGAAGTAACAATGTTTGTATCTGCAGAAAGAACATGTTTGCGCAAACACTTGCCTTGTTTAGAGCATGTTTGTGCAGGCACCTGCATTATCTGGAAAAACAGTTACTTGAGCAAAACCTCATGAATAGTAGTACAATTGGTTGAAAAGGCAAGTAATCAGTAAAGCCATTGGCTGGGGAAGTGCATGGTGCGTGCGTTAAGAAGGAACATTGTTTCATGATGGAAAAGTGCCGAAGGCACTAACCGCTACTAACCGCTAGGCAGAATACTATAAGAGCTTGTAAGCTTACTCAATAAATGTCTCTAGTTGCACCACATCTGTAGTTCGTGCCTCATATGCCACATGCATCAAAATTTGGATGGAAAAAATAACCCAATGAATTTCAGTTCTTTCAGGCTAAGTATCAGGAAAAAAAGTTTGATAATTTGTGGAGAGGAGAAGAATTCAAATTTGTTTTTCTTTCCATGTTCTGTTGAGGGATGGATTTTTTTATTCAGCTTTAGGTGGAGATTTAGGGGTGCAAGTTGTGTTTTCAAGAGAGGTTTCATTAAAAATAAATACATTTTGTTAGACAGAGGCTCTGATTGTGTTGCATGTTGACTGTGAAAAGCATAAATTCCTGACGGGTTCAGATGGTTATCATATGGAGCAAGTACCTGGAAACATGAATAGTACACTAGCATACACAGTATTCATTCCTTTTGAAGATTTAACAGAATATATTAGATCTTCAGTAGGTATTCTGTAATTTAGTCATTGTAGATTTGTCTGTCTTTAGAATAAATCAGTAACAGTGTGTTAATTGTGCTGGAGTGATTTTCTGGAGTGATACTGAGTTTTCTACTCCATGGGTTGGCATAGGAGTGAGTTTGTCCTTTGATTTGACTTTATAATTAGTGTTTGAGGGCAAGAAGAATGTAATCATTGAATAGCTTTGAATATTATTTTCCACTGAATTGTAAACTGAGTGCATGGTCAGCATTATGGGACTGCATGAGAAAAGATCCCCACTTAAGGCTGACAGGCTGGTTGTACAATCCAGCACAAAGGATACTGTTGTGGTGAGGCATTTTGAATCATCTGACAATAACACCACTTTGTCTTCTGTCATGAACAGAAGTACAAAGTGGGAACACAGATAAATACACCACAGCAGAAGGGGGGAAAATACAGACAATAGTGAGGAGTTTCATGTGTACTGGAGAGAGCTCACACACGGACACACAGAACCCTAGATAAAATTACTCCTGCACAAAAGCTGTTCCTGATATAACATCACTGTCTTTTGGGATCTTGACACCTTTAAAGGCCATTACTAACACCTCCTCTGCAATGTACTCCACTGCATCACATAAGTGTCGGGGAATCAGATCAAGCAAAACTCCCATTAAAGCAAATGAAAGTTGTCTCTGCATAAGGGGCAAATGAAAATGCAACAAGGAGATTTTGCTTTGGCCTCAAGAGCTCAGGGCCAGCCTCAGAGAGAAAGGATATGCCCAATAAATAGCGCTTTAGGTCTGGTACTTTTCTGGTCCATTAGGCTGAAGTTTTGAGAAGAGGGAAGTTAATAATACTTTGATCTCTTAGCTATTCATAAAGATAGGTAATAAACTTACAATAATTATACCTTGGGGACTCATAAAGGCACACATAAGTGCACATAAGACTGTAGTTACAAACAAATATCATTTCAGGTCTCATTTCCATTTCCAAATTGTGACAATCACATAATTTCTACTTATTTAATTGAGACAAATATAATTTATTCTTTTCAGGGATATGCGATAATAGCTTATTTGAGTTTAACATACTCTTAGTCTTTGTTTGGAAGCAATGAGAAACATAAGAATTAAATAGCATATATTGCTTCTTTACTTTTCCTGAAAAAACAGAAAGGTTGATAATACTGCTATTTGAATGAACAGGAATTTTAAAATCATGGCCATTCTTCTGGCATAGTTTGATTATCTTCTTTTCATCATCCTATGAGTAGCATAGAAATTCCTCCTTCTCCAGCCCCAAATAAACTCAAATTAATTGGTTTCTTCATTTGTTTCTAAATGTTTTTACAGAGCTCATTTTCAGAAATATTAGTAGTAATTCCCTGATGCATACATGTTTGGCATACATCACTATTCATGTTCTTCAGTAAATTTATGGAGTATTTCTGCGTATTACAGTAGGACAGGCCACCTAAGAAAGAGAGTAGAATGAAGCTTTTTCCCTGTTGAATTGATACTGAAGCTTCTGATACTGTGCATTTTTGCATTTGTTGTAAAAATTCCATTGTGCTTGGATGATACATTTCTGAATGAGGAATATTTTCCCAGATGTGAAGTCCAAGAGGCTGAATACCTTTTTTGCAGAATAGAAGCTAAAATACTGATTATTTTTGTGTGTTGCGTTTTACACACTTCTCAGACTATACACAGGTAAATAAACACAATATTGTGTCAAAATACACTCACAAAAGAATTTCAAAAGAATATGCAGTCAATGAGGCTTTAAATACTTTAATTAATTGCTCATGACCACAAGGTGTTAAAAAGTATGTTAACGGTTCTTGAGAATGGCGCTGACAACGGATGAATAATTAGTACTTAGCTATAACTTGTCCACATTCAGGGGCTAAAATACAGACATTTCAAATGAGTCTCTGGCTACAGGTTGGGAAGTATTGCCTGAATGCTACATATGGTACTGCTGTACGTTGAGCTAAGGTGTGTCTTTTTTAGGGTCTCCTGTGTAGACTTCTCTCTCAGTAAATTTCTAGCTAATATGGAAGTTAAATTTAAGCAGAACTTTATCCATGTATCTCATATTCTGAAGAAGGGCTTTGTGGGTGAAACTGCCCCCACTAACATCTAGAGCAATTTACTTTTTAGCTTCGGGGCATAGGGAGGGTTTTTTTGTTTGTTTTTTTTGTTTGTTTGCTTAGGGGAAATAAAGGAGAAGGAGAAATGTCAACAGAAATGAAGGGCTTTTCAAAACTTGAGGAAAAAGAAAACTGTACCTTAAATTCCATGACAAATTTTAGTCTGGAGCAAATTAACATGTTGCAGTCTTAGGTGGAACAGAAACACATAGACAGACTTTTCACCATATTACTGTAGCTAGACAGATCTAAAGTGGATTGAATTAATGGAGAGTGACATTTTCTAAGTTTTTCTGCTGAAAAATTGTTATAGGAGCAAATGCAGACACCTCAACAAAATTCCTCAAAAACCTGCTTTAGAAATGAACAGAGATCTTCAGTCAGTTTTGAAAATTCAGCATCAATGAATACTGTCAGAGTTCAAATTTCCAGCTGACCTGCTACTGGCAAACAGACATTTCATGGATATTGTGCCATCATATACGGGAGTGGATGCTTACCCTTTTTTTTTTTTTTTTCAGACTAGCAAATCTCCTCTGTCAACATGTTTTATTTTTTGCTTTTTCTATTCTCGCTTTCTTTGAAATATGGCTAGAAGAAATCCTCATAACCAACGTACTATTTGTTTGAATTGTAGATGTGCACCTGTAAATTATTTAGGACTGATTTTAGACTATCTGAAAATTGCTCTGAGAAAAATCTACATTTTGACAAAAAGTTAATTTTTCCCTTGCACAGAATTTAGAATTAAAAACTTTGGATCAATTTTTACACTAAAGCAAATGCTTGTGTTATGTCCTTTTCATGCATAAATACAGTTCTTTCCGCTGTGAAGTTCTGTTATGCATATTAACATTGCTAATGACTAAAGTCACTGAAATCAGTGATTAGCATTATTAATATCCCAGTCAGCACTGGGATATTAAGGAAATAAATAACCCCATGTTTTGACTTTTTCACATGCATTACGCATGCAACATGTGATAACACCTTAGACATATTCCTCAGTAACATTAAGGAATATGCAGTCAGTACAGGCAATGCTTTTTTTTTTTTTTTTTTTCCCCTCCATTTCTCAGTATACATTCCAGGAAGCAAATTGAAGAACAGGAAAATATTGAGTCTACAGGAAAGGGCAGGATGTAAAGAATGACAGCCTTAAGCACACTTAATAAAATAGCATACAATATATTTCCAGGTGAAAACTCTGCTGAGATCTTCTTTTAGATGCAATAGATACCTTCTTTAACCCAAAGCTATGCCTAAATGTTATAACTAAATTCTAAGAGTCCAAACACATGTGATTCAAAGTACTGCTCTGTACTTTTAGTATTGAGACTAAAGTCACTGAAATCAGTGATTGATCCTTTTTTACAATTTACATTTTCTTATAATCACTGATGAAGCTGACTTAATCATCATTTGGAGTCACCATTCGTTTATATGTATGCAGCTTTGAGAATTATTTTTCACTGAATGCTGATGATGAAACATCTATCTGCTAGCCCATACTTATGCATGCTCACAAGAGCTAGCCCTATTTTTCTGTCTCCTTAAGTCAGTTGGATAAACTTTAAAATGTACAGTACATTCAGGAAGGAGAAAGTGATAGGGTAGGCTGAAAGGAACTTAGAACATGTGCATTTTTTCCCCATCAGCAAGAGTAAAACATTTTTCAGAAATGAATGACAAAGACCTTGTTGTCATGGAAAAATTCCCACATTCTTTGCACTCCGTGGTAAAGGAAAGATATTTCCTCTGTGTCATTTTTTTAATTTTAAAATAATTCCAACTGCCAGTCTTAATTTCCAGAGAATTTTTCACTGATCAGAAATCTTCATCTTCTTTCCTTTTTACATAGTCAGCAATTGGAATGCCCTGCTCAGTCCTTTAGTGATATCTCCTTCCACCTTTTGTCCTAGTTGTTTATTTAGGCCAAAATCATCTGAATGATTCAGTTAGAACAACTTTCTCGGTCTAAACTTGAACATTCTTTTAGCCCTTACTACAGGCATTAGACTAATGGCTAAGCAGTTATTGTTTCCAGATGTTGTTCCTTTCTGTCTACACCCAGGTACTGCTCAGCTGTGTTTGAAGTCAACCAATCTATTCACACATACAAAAGAGAAAAAGAAAAAAATATCCAAGTTGAGAAATGTTCCATGCAGCTGAACTGTAGACTCATAAATTCCTCACTCTAATGTTTACATACCTCTGAATGGCTCCACTTGCTACCAGCCAGGGGCCTGGGTGTTCTGCTTGCCACATAGAAATCTGAAACCTGTAGCAATTTCACAAACGATGGACCCTAACCAAGAACATATGCGCACCAGGCCACTATGTAAGGCATTAAATACCCAGGCAATATAAAGAAGGGGGAAAAGGGGAGAAGGAGAAAGAGAAGAACACTGAATATTTTGTTAAATGAAGCAGGATTGTCAGCTAAAGATCATTACTGTTGTTCTGCTTCAGAAGATTTTACACCCTTAGTGTTTTACCTAAAATAAAATCTCATTTTTGTGTCTGTTTCTAGCTACCCGCTATTAAATATTTATGTTAAACAAATACACACTATAAAAGATTTAGATCTGCCTTTACTGCTGTTTACTTACTTTTTTACCCGATGAATTTTGAAGTGTACAAGGCAATTTGTCACAGCTGTAGGACAGAGAATCTCCCCCTCCTTACTACATATAAATTAGTCCAAAACCAATGTTTAAACTCATTTTCTAGACTTATTAACCAGTGAAAGTTTCCTTCCCCACAGCTGAAACTATCTCCAACTATTAGGATTCCACAGTTTCCCTTGAGAAAATATTCCACAATCTAATAGACTCCACCATAAGGAAATTTTCTGATATAATTGAGCCCACATTTACTTAATAGGCATCCTTCAGCTTGGAAAATTCATAGATTTGATTGTTGTTTGGAGGAGGAGAGGACTAATGCTCCAACTATTTCATGCTTTCAGATTGTAAAAGAGGTTCAGCTCAAAAAGTGGAGAACTGATTACAAATCATGGCATCTTTTTTTGGTGAAATATGGTTCAATGCCTTGAACTTTGATGACTTCCTTTGTTATTTAAAAGCTGTTGGCTTTTCTTTTGGGAAGGGAACCCTCATAGAATGTCTATAGCTTTGGTGAGAGCATTACATCTGAGAAATGCTGAGGTGACTTGACTCATTTTACTCTTCCATTCCTGCTGCGCAAGCAAAATTATGTGCATTTGAATATTTTCATGACTTAACCTATTAACTGAATTTTGCTGTAGTTCAGTGTATTTAAATGGGGAGCATAAATCCAGAACTCTGAATAATGCCTGTTAAACAGCATAGATGGTTTAGCAGTAAAATATCAGACTAGCTAATAATGCATTGATTCAAGATCAGTACCCAAAATACCCCAATTTTATCCCATCTTGTTCTTCAGATGTGCTTTTCAAATTGATGATACACAAATGCCTAAACAGTGTCTGAAGTTTAACTGTAGGAACATTCCCACTTGAAAGATACTCATTTCTACTCAGAAGCATATCTGCAAAAGTAAGTTCTAGGAGAAGATATGTTGAAATCAGTTTCAGGTGTTCAGCAGGGCAAAAGTAAAACTCAGGAGCAGAAAAAAAAAAAAAAAAACAAAACAGAAAAAATTGATAGCTGTAATCTCTGTCTTTTTTTTTTCTTTTTCTTTTTTTTTTTTTTTTCTGCTACCTCAGTTGGATATGATCAATCTTGCTTATATCAAAAATTCTTCTATCAGTTTTAGCACTTGGTCTCTCTTAATGTCTCATCAGTAGAACCATCCTCTTCCGCTGACCCATGAGGACACCTTTGTCCCACTATAATTGTACTACAAGTTTCAGATACACCTTAATGGACTTCTAACTTGATAGCTCTTAATGAATGGGTCTTGATAAATACTTTGTGGAAGCTATTTCAAGAAGAGTTAAGCAAGAAAGAAACAAAAGTGGATTCAAGAAAGTAGGAAGACAGAGAGCTTACAGAAATAAAAGAAATTGCAGTTTTACCTTCTCCACAGTAGCTTCTACAAAGAAACATCCGAAAGGAAAACACTGCTGACAGCACGCTGGCTCATGATAAGCTGCAGCAAAATGCATCATACAGTGCTCTGAACTCCCAAGAGCAATAAAGACTTGTCTCTTTTGATTCCTCCATGGTTTCTTAGTTTGAACACTCCCATATACTGACAACATCATATTTCTCTTTCAAAACTGTCACAGACACTCTTGGAAGCACCATGTTCAGACTCATCGTTGTACTAGGAAGTGACAGTACTTACACTGGAAAACCTTGATGACACTTTGGTCTCTCCAGATGTGTTGAGATGTGTATGCCATTAATGTTATGTCATTTTTATAGAAGAATATGGTACAAAATGGAAATGGAGAAGCACAGCTTTTATGACTTGAAATAAATAAATGTGAGGAACAGATGAGTTCACTGAAATAAAACACAGATCAAATCAAGAATACAATTCTCTACAGGACAACCAAGGTCAGTCTGTCCTGTTTCCCATAGCTGTAATAATGAGTTAATGCAGAACAGTCTATATGACATGTATTTCATGTCACTACGCATTGCATGCAAAAGAATACATTATCCAGAACACTTTTAAGAGCTTCATATATATAATAAAAGATAAAATCCCATGACTATATTGTTATGCAATTATGAAGAAATAAAGATCTTTTATCATTTGTTAACTAACATTATAATTTAATTACTAAATTCCAGAATAGGTAATTTTAATTGGGGAATAAAATTGCTTATGAATAAAATTGCCTAATTCTATTTGGGGAAATTGCTAGATGATTTTGATCTTAAGTATGAAAACTAAAGAAGAAACAATAATGTCAACAATTCAGCTTCAAGAAAATGTCTTTTTAAACCCAAGTTTGATAACTGAAATAGTTATAAATAATATGCATGTAAGATTCACTCAACTGAGCGCCAGTTTAGTCCATAGGCACAATCTGTCCTACATCTTCCGTTTTAGTCCTCTCAGGTTGAACACCCCCAACTTTCTCAGCCTATCTCTTCTCCAGGCTGAACAGCCTCAACTTTCTCAGCCTATCTTCATATGGGAGGTGCTCCAGTCCCTGATCATCCTCGTGTCTCTCCTTTGGACCTGTTCTAACAGTTCCATGTCCTTTTTATGTTGACGACAACAGAACTGCATACAATACTCCAAGTGAGGTCTCACGAGAGCAGAGTAGAGGGGCAGGATCACCTCCCTCGACCTGCTGGTCACACTCCTTTTGATGCAGCCCAGGATACGGTTGGCTTTCTGGGTTGCAAGTGCACACTGCCAGCTCATGTTCATTTTTTCATCAACCCACACCCCCAAGTCCTTCCCCGCAGGGCTGCTTTTAATCTCTTCTCTGCCCAACCTGTAGATGTGTCTGGGATTGCTCCGACCCAGGTGGAGGGCGTAGCACTTGGCATGGTTAAACTTCATCAGGTTGACTTCAGCCCACCTCACAAGCGTGTCCAGGTCCCTCTGGATAACATTCCTTCCCTCCAGCGTATCAACCAAACCACACAGCTTGGTGTCATCGGCAAACTTGCTGAGGGCGCACTCAATCCCACTGTCCATGTCACCCACAAAGATGTTGAACAAGACTTGTCCCAACATCAATCCCTGATGGACACCACTCATTACTGGTTTCCAGCTGGACACTGAGCCATTGAGCACAACTCTTTGCGTGTGACCACCCGGACAGTTCTTTAGCCACCGAGTAGTCCACCTATCAAATTGATGTCTCTCCAACTTAGAGACAAGGATGTCATGTGGGAAAGTGTCAAATGCTTTGCACAAGTCCAGGTAGGTGACATCAACGGCTCTACCCCTGACCATCAGTTTTGTAGCCCTATCACGGGAGGCCACCAGGTTGGTCAGGCAGGATTTCCCCTTAGTGAAGCCATGCTGGCTGTCACCAAGCACCTTGTTGTTTTTCATGTGCCTTAGCATGCCTTCCAGGAGAATCTGCTCCAAGATTTTGCCAGGCACAGGGGCGAGGCTGACTGGTCTGTAGTTCCCTCGGTCATCCATTTTCCCCTTCTTGAAAATGGAGGTTATATTTCCCTTTTTCCAGTCATTGGGAACTTCACCTGACTCCATTTTTCAAATATGATGGGCAGTGGCTTAGCAACTTCATTTGCCAGCTCCTTCAGGACCCGCGGATGGATTTCATTAGGTCCCATGGACTTGTATAAGTTCAGTTTCTTAAGATGGTCTCGAACTAGATCTTCTCCTACAGTGGACCCACGGTCTTCATTTTCACTGTCCCTGTGTCTGCCTTCCAAGACTTGGGTGGTGTGGTCAGAGCATTTTCTGGTGAACATTGAGTCAAGGAAGTCATTAAGAACCTCAGCCTTCTCTAAATCCATGGTAGCCAGTTCTCCCGATAGCTTCTGGAGAGGGCCCACGTTGTCCCTAGCCTGTCTGTTATTTGCAATGTACCTATAGACTCCCTTCCTGTTATCTTTAACATCCCTAACCAAGTTTAATTCTAATTAGGCCTTAGCTTTCCTAACCTGGTCCCTAGTTTCCTAGACAACATCCCTGTATCACATGCACATCGATCTCAGACAGGTCTTTTAATATCTCTGCAACTCAGTATTACACACATGGATGAAGAATAATTCTATTTACTCTCATTGTGAGAAAAAATATCCACTGGATGTAGACCTTGTAAGATCCCATAATACGAAATTTATCTGAAATTTCCATGTGCTACTGTAGTATTGAATAATGTAACAGAAATTGGTTACATGTGTAAGTCTAAATGTGATATTTTTAGACTTAGCTTATTAAGTGCAATCACTCAAGTATATCCAGAAAGTGAATGAGAAACTGAGACTGTAGTGTAATTTCAGGTGACTTTATCATGTCTTAATACGTCTAGCATGAACATACGTTGCTGAATGTACTTAAACAACAGGAAACTTAATAGCGCTCAGAAGTAGCATAATTTTTTCTCTTATTAAGCCTTGAAGGATGAGTTATTAGTTGACAGATACCAATTTAAATGCCCAGTGGGTAGCCAACAGCTATTATGTAGTATTCCTTGGTAACATAAATAGGTTCAGCTTGTTGTCAGAAAAGGATACGTATAGATTACTGAGAGTGGTTTTGGGTTTTTATTTTTCATTATCTGACTTTGTGAAGTGGTAGGAAAGGAATATAATTGGTTTAGGAACAGTGGAGGGAGTGGAAAGAGACTCCTATTTTTCCTGAGCAATTTACTTTCTTCATCTAAAGCAGCCTGTTGTAATTTGCTTGAAATACTGATAACAGTTGAAGTAACTAAAATTTTTCCACTTTAAACTGCAATTATGATCACTTTTGTCTCACAATGGTCACAGATGAGCTCATCAAGCTTTTTCCATTCTTGCCAGAGGGCCAAGAGTTGATCTCTCAAGGGAAGAAGGGTTTTTTTTCTATGCCTTGAATGCACAGCTTCGCTGGGATTTGAAGTTTTGTAGTCTGACTAACCCCAAAAATCTGTGTCGAAGATAGTCTGCATGCCTGCTGTTAACAGTCATGCATTTCGTCATATAACCTGTGTGACTTTAAATAATGCAATGTTCTAATTAATTAAACTTTGAAGTTACATTCTTGTCTACTCTGACCTGAGTTTTCCTTCTCTGACTTGCTTTCCTGTTTTCCCAGCTAGCTTCAAATTAGGCTTTTATTTCTCTAAATAAGTAGTAGTAGTATCTTTAGATCTAATCAGTCTAGTCCCATAGTAGCTAATAGAACAATACAATTGCAAGAATTATTTTATTGCCTATCCATCATATGCGTATGTTCACCATAAAGACTTTTATTAGAAATTGCAATGCCAGATGAGACCATTGTTTTATCTTATAATTTCATGATTGAGTGTCAAATTTAACTTCAACTCATGCTTTAGTGTGTAACTGCAATTGAAAATGTTGTATGTTTTGCTATGTGAATATAACTCCATGATCTATCTGCAGAACTTTTACTGTGGCTTTATGGACTATTGGTGTGCCAAAGACCATACACTGAAAATTACCTTTTTTGTTGGAACCATTTCCAACACTTCCTTGTACTTCACAGCACCAAAAGCATTGTTATTGCTTATAAAAATGTATGTTCTTGAGTTAGTTATCTTGAAATAAATTCCTAGTGCAGCCAAAGCAGTTTATAATCTTCACTGCGAACATGTGAACAGGTCAAAAAAAGTTTGAAAACTTCCCTGTGGTCTTCAACTGAGCACATGAATCATGCATGAATTATATTTTGCCTAGCCTTAAGTAAAATGTGACATTGCGAATAACTCCTGTTGAGAATATACTTATTCCTTTCCCACAGGACAGCACAACTGGATAGATTTAAAGATAAACTTCTCAAATTAAGCAAAAACCATGATGTCCCTTTTCACAGTTCAAGTCATAGTGTAAATTATAAACTGTAGTAATTTGGTAGTCCTGTTCTTATCTTCTGGAAAGTTGTTAGTACTGTAAAACTAACTGGCAATTTGCTGTGATTTCTGTTTTCTGATCAAAAGAGGGCAATAAGTGGAATAGAATGTTTGAGGTCAGGATTAAGGAGTGTTGAGAAAGACTGTAAGAGCTAAAAAGCTGGAACAGCAGATCTTGCCACATCAGTAAATAACTGAATGATGATATTGAGTTTGTGTTTAGTAGTAAAAGAGCAAAGGTACCTAGGCCTTGTGACAGTTTTAGAGTTATTTTCAGGATTAGAGAAGAGAAGGCTAAAATATATTCTTATCTCTAACAGCTGTAGCAATCTTCAATCATTTTTATAAAGGTAAGTTTCATATTCAGTTTAAAAATATAAAAATAAAGATAATAAAATTGTAACTAAAGCTGTCAAACCTGCTTTGCTGAAATCTTCTATTATGAAAGATAAGTAAGAATGAAAAGAGAGGAACTTCGAACAGGATGAATCTTGATCTGAGAAGAAAATGTGACTCCCTGCAAATGTATAGATACATGCATATATGCCTATGTAAAATATATCTGCACATTACAACAAAATTAAATTTTGTTCTCTTATAAGAAAAAGTACTTGATTTTTCCAGATCCATTTTGAAGAGAGAAACCTTCTTTACTTCTGATCTGCTCATTTCCCAAGAACACTAATCAACTTTTTTTCTTCCTTCTTTTCTTGAAGATGCATGTGGGAGCTCGGCTTCTACATGGCATCAGGAAAAGCTTAATTGTAATCAAAGTGGCATGAACTTTCATTAGAAATTATTGAAAATACATGAAGGACTTAAATCTGTAGGATATTTTTAGTATTATTTTGTTGTCAGATGTTTCAAGGTCCATTGTTGAGAGAGAGCAAGATCAGAAAAATAAAAAAGAAAAAAAACCCCAATCCGATTTTTAAACTACGGAGGATAGAAAAGAACGGATACAAATTGTCTAAGAATGCTATGGATTTTTTTTTAGTCCTGTTATTTAAGACTTCCAGGGATGGCTTATGAATATTACTTTTGTTCTTTGGGCATAATAAATTTCTTCTTGAGCAATTATCTGACTTTGTAATCTGCCAGTCTCTTATAGCAATTATTAAATTTCAAAATTTTGCACAGAGCTTTTTTTCTGACATTTGTAAACAATTTTTCAGTTTTGATGATTTTCTTAGTCTGTTTCATAACTGAGTCCACAAGTAAAAAAACAAACAAAAAAAGTTGGCATGTAATTACTTGAAATATTCACCTCAGATTTTAGACAGGAATGTTTTAAAAGATCAGTTAAATAGACATCCTCATAGCTGTCAAAAAAATGTATGCTTAATGCTCATCAAAAATGTGTTAGAGAAAGCATCAACTTTTATTGATAATGGCTTGATTACACCCTTTATATCACTGTTTTCTACTGTTCTATTTAAAACGAACCAGTACATTTTTTAATTTACTCATCAAGAAGTTAGTTTCAGTCAAGATAATATATACTAGGACAAACTTTCTTGCAATTTGTGACAGAACAAGATGGAACTGACTTTTCTTTTCCCTGTGTCTTGGCTTTTTATATATGGTGATTCATGGATTTGCAGGAGATTATTTGCGAAATTCTTCCAAAAAAAAAACTTTCAGTTTCACAGGAACTGTTTTCAGATTAATTTTTTTCTTTTGACAATTAGGTAAATTTTTATTCTAAAACTTGTGAGACTTTAATCTGAATAGGGATTTGGTTTTTTTTAAAGATATTTTTCAAAGGTGGGTTTTATCATTCAAAGGAATGAAATTTTAATCCACAGATCTGCAGTAATATATTGTGCATGAACACAATTAAATATTTTTTCTTTCCCAAAAATTTCCATTATTTTACTTTATTACTTTCTTTATAGGGTATTTTTTTTTTCTTAGTGCTTGGTACCCGTTTTTTAATTTTATTTTCCTCCCCACAGGGTTTCCCTTCTCAATTTATTTTCTCTGTGGCAAAATCAGTCTGACATACAATGATGTATTTATACAGTCTGAGGCATTTTTTGAGCTAGTCATTGCACTAATAGAATTTGATGTGAGTTTATTTAGAGGGAAAGCAGAAAATTAAAAACCAAACTGACAAACAAAACCCCAACAATATTCTGGTACAGAACAGAAAATCTGCTAACAAACACGACTTCTTAAGCCTAAAAATGGACCATTAACTCAGACAGTTGCTTGTCTGTCTTGCTGAGTCATTTTAGGGTATCAGGATGTAAGGTTTTGAATGTTGACTAAAGGATTCTTTATCAAAAAGACAAAGCTGCTAGAAGCAATTCAATATCAGTCTCTAGAGGTGCTCCAAGTGACTAAGAGAGTGACAACCTGGTAATCTACAGATCAGAGAGTTGCACAAACATGTTTTGTCGTGTTTAATGGTGTGTAAGTTAGACCTCTATTTAGCAAGAAGGTAGGTAAGAGGAATTTTTCAGTTCATTTTAGATCTTCTCCTTAGGTTCTGTTTTCTATCCTTCTGTGATTTCCTTTGCCAATAAAAGCATTAGCTCACATATTTGTGAGGATAAAACCATTCTAAAAAAGACAAGTTTTAAAATATATCCCTACTTAATTTTCTGCTGCAGTCCAAGAATGCATCTGATTGTAAAAAAAAGATGTTATTTAATGAAGAACTGAGAAGTATGGTGACACTTTGGGTAATTATTTGTACTATGTCAGTAATCACATATTACTAAAAAAAGTTGGAAATTACTTTAGATGCACCATCTTGAAGATGCACGTTGATATTTTTCTTCCTTAAGTATAAGCTCACATGTAGTTATATAGAATCCTATCTTGTTAATTAAAAGTGATGGTCAAATAAGTGGGTTGGCTAGATGTCAGCAAGAAGGTTAGAAAACTTTGTATTATAATGAGAAGATACCAACACTGAAGATTCCTAGGTGACATATCTGGTCCATTTCCCGTTGTTCCAGTGATAGCTATAGTGAAACAGAGATATTGTCATAAGGAGATATGGAGAACAGTAGGCTTTAGGAAGAAAATTAGATAAGCTTTACAACTAAATTAGAGATAAAGCAAACCCTAAAAGGTTAAAAAAAAAAAACAAAAACACAAAAAAAACCAACCCTGCGCTATCAAGTATTAAGTAGTGTATTTTTAAAGAAAAGTTATTTACATTTCAAAAATTTCAAAGCATTATCTTTAATAAATGGGACTATTAGTGTATCTGCAGTTATAGGTACTGTGAGAGCATAGAGCTGCAAGATAGATTGTATCGAGTTATGTATTGCTAAACAAAGGCATACATGTATTCAGTGACTTTTCTCTCCTACAGTTCAATGGTACTGAGAAACTTAAACCAGGAGCTCTGATGTCCAGACTACTACTCCCTTCTTTTCACAGTAATTCCTTTTGACCTGTCCAAAATTAATTACCATCTGTCTCATGCTATCTTTCTAGATGAAGGTGAACTAAGAGTAGTAACATGGAGGCTACAATAATGTCTACCAGCAGATTTCATTGGGCTATTGCCAAAATGAGAGAGACCCATCTGCTTTCTGAGGACATGTTGCAGCAAACTCAGGTGCTCTCTTAATGACCTGACAAAACTGTTTAAAGAGATGTTTATGATTATCATATATCACTATCTTAATTGCAGCAGCAGGGATTCGTTCTCTTTATGCTCTTATGCTGTTTGCTTTGCTTGCTGTAGCCTTCTTACCTACTCCTTTAGCATATAAATTATATCACATTAGATTCTACTAGATCAATCCAAATTCCGATACAGTTTTTAAGGAAGTTTGAATTTTCATTTCTTGCATAAATGCACACCAGAATGGAGGTGATTCTCTTCCTTCCCTAATAAACAGGTAAACCTGAGAATCTTTACTGTCCTGAACTCTGTTTTAAACGCGTGGTGTGTAGGGGAAATATACTTTCGAAACTGTGAATTAAGCTGTTTTCTTTGACTTCCCAGTCCACCTGAGTTAGTGAATGATCTTTAGATTAAACTGTGACAGAACAACTGAGGATGTTTAGTATGCCCAGGCCACTGGTGAAAGAAGAAAATGAACTGCAGAGAAACACAATTTTAACATTTGAATGAAGCATCAAGCCCACTCCTGTAATCCATAGGAGGATTTTGCACTTTCGGTATGTAATTCATATGGGTGGTACCCCCTAAGCTGTTGGCTTGTCTCCAGATTTTCTACAGTTATAAAGCGACATTAGGGTGACTGGAAATCTGCTATATGGATGTCTAGATGTGAGCTACAGTTATATGAGACCAATAATGCCTCTCTTCCTTTCATGAAAAATAGGTGGCTTGGATTTAGTGAAGATTAATCATTCCACTGATCAGTCAGATGCACTAGCTGAAAAGAAGTACTTACATATCATTTAGCATATGCGAAGCTGAAGAAGGCATGCTGGAATAATTTCACTCACTTTGGAAGTGAGGTGGGGCTTCCTATTTCTAATGGGTTTTTTATCTTTGTTACAAGCATATTCTGTGCTGTTAAGTACAGTAAGAGATTCAAGAAGCGCTAATCCCCAGTTTAGAAAATATGTCATAGGAACTTTCTGACCATTCTTCTTCACTTCCTACTTTGCCATATCTGCCATATGGAAGTGCTGGTACACAAAATGACTATTCCTTTTTTTTTTTTTTTTTTTTTTTTTTCCCTTGGAAACCTGGTTTCCATAATGACTTAGTTATGTAATTATGATTTCAAGTCAAGTAAGAATGGCTTAAAATGAAAATTATCCACATGTATTCAAACTTAAATTTGCATTCAAATACCCTTACAGTGGTTTCCATTTGGGCCTGTCAGTGTCACTTCCATGATACACTCAGACCTTTAACCTTCCTGTAGAGAATCATAGGACCACAGAATAATAGAATGATTTGGGTAGGAAGGGACTTTAAAGGTTATCTAGTTTCACACCATCTGCTGTGGGCAGGGACACTTTCCACTATGCCATGTTGCTCAACATGTACGACTTGTGCTAAGATCATTCACAAAGCAGTGCATTTCAGGTTTATAGTGTCAAGGAGATCTCAGTTATACTGATGATGTTCAGTTGTCTTCTACCCAAACACATTTGAAGTGAGTTACCAGCATTCGCATTTCTACATGGATGTTTACATGCATTCCAGATTATGTATAGCCAAACTTAGCTGCCCTACAGCTTGCAGCTGTAGCTGCAAAACTGTCAGTACTGGTAGGATTGACTCTAATGATGGAAGGTATTTTCCCTCTCCATATTTTAAAATGATGCTAAATGGATTTTTCTTTCAGCAGGCTTTATTACCCTTCTGTATCTGTTTGGTGTACATGTATTAGCCTAACAGGAGAAATCGTCTCATTAGACAGTCATCATCTGCTTTCAAGGAAGTGCCTTGAACTGCAGACATTTTAGGAGAAAGAGGGAGGAAGGAAAGAATCAAACTTGTGAAACTATTTATTAGGCCTCAAAGGGTCAACAGTCTGTCATTTTGTGTACTTGCAATTAGCTTGTCTGTCTGACATTTTAATTGAGATAAAGTCTAAACCCTCTAACCCTCTTTCATATTGTCTAAGATATTTTTTCTTAGGTGTCAATTAGAAAAAATGTTCTCATCATAGAGAGGAAGGGAGAAATGAAAGTGATGAAACAATTGCAAGTGTAAGGTTCCTATAATCATATAATCAGAGAGACAAATTAGCCACAAGAGGAGTAAAAGTGAGAAAGGACATCTGTGCAACAGAGAAATATAAAGGCACTGATATTTCATTAGAGTTTATTGACTGCAAGGAAATGGAGCATGAGAGAAAAGCATGGCTTTGTTGAGAAGAGGAAGGCAGTCATTTATTATTCCAAGCCTTATAGTCTCAAAACGTTTTCAATCTCAGATTCTCCTTTCCCACCCAATTCAACATTTTTAAAAATGTTACTTCACTGCTGTATTGCATACTGATATTTTCCCAGCCTCCCCCCTGCCACTACCTCAGAGAAAAAGGAAACCATTTCCGTTATTTGCCAATACAAAAACTATATCCCTAGTAATGAGATTCCTCCCTCTCCATTCTCTTCCCTTTAATCTACGAGTTACTAAGACTTTCCTCTCACCCCTCATAGCAACAGGATATAAAATTTTTGTGATCCCTGATATGACGCAGCATTATGTTACTGGTCTTTGTTAGGGATCGAACTTTATGTGAGGTGAACTTGGGCAGCATCAACTGAATACATGATTCGTTATTACAAAGGTGCCAACTGAATGATCAGCTCAAATTTCCTCAAGCCGTTTTTATTGTAAATTGTAACTTAGGTATTACCATTAGCCTTCTTGTTTTTCTCTGGAACACCCTTTACTGACTTCTCAAGTGGCACAGAACTACTATCTCACGCACACTTAGGCTGTGTCCCTGGAGGTGTAATCCAGGCTAAATTTTAATGTTTTGATCAAAATTCCTGACACAGACACGATCAGACTACACCTGATTTTTCTGTTTGAGAGAAAAAGAAGCCAGCCATGGAGAGCCTTGCAGTAGAGGTTCAGATGTATTTGCCTACAGTGTAAAAAAAAAAAACAAAACCTACAAACAACAGTGGTTTATAAAGGAGTATCTGAATTTATGCCTCTCTTAAGGAAAACATCTGGATAGATGATCAACACATATGGCAAATTCATGTTATATTTCAATGACAAAATAGCTGGTACATTTTGACTCCTAGGTGCTTTATAAACTGTTGTTTAAATGTTGACATGCTTCCTGTAGTTTGTCTCTTGGTAGGGATTCATAGTGTGTCAAAATGTGACTTTTTTGTTTCAGATTTCATTTACTTAATCCATTATAGTTTGGGGTTTTAAGTATTTTGTATTCTAAGCTGCTCCTAAACTCACAGGACAGCTTGTACCTCTGCCTTTGCAAAAAGCAAAAATCCAAAATATAGAACTCTCATGGCCTTTGAAAACAAGCATATGGTGCTGGTACATTTTTTTTTATATACCAGTGTAGTGGTGTATTTCAGAGAAAAGTCTTCTTAACCAGTCTTTCAAAATCTATTGCCACCAAAAATCACTGATTACCATTATGCTTGGTTCCCGTAAGCAGTCTATAGCACTTTTGTGCCCTTACTTAACTTAGATGTTTGCATGAAGTATGTGTACTCTTCATGGAAAGCCATTGCATACTACGAGCTGGAGACATTGTGCAAGTTTGAGATGTACCTTTCCTTTTTTATAAATGTACAGGTAAAACATCTTTATTCCCATTATATGTATATCAAATAGAAAGTTAATACCACATGAATCAAGAGAGAATTAATTTTAAGTAACTGAGGGAAATAAAAAACCCTCTTTAGTATTCACTAAGAGATTGGGGTATATGCTTAAACCCCAACAGTCTTAATGCATGTATTCCACTGATTTGTTTATCAATGGTAAGGAAGTTTGACCACACATGAAGAAATCTGATATACTGAACAAGATTAAGTGCCAGGAAAAAAATACTTTTACAGCAGCGCTTGATTAATCCCTTCCACAGTGGAAAGGTCTTTTGTTATTCAGAAAAACACTCTCATTGATGATGGATCATCTATAACAGACTTGTCTCAGCTATATGATCTGCTTTGCCTGTGATGAATAAAAAAACATGCTTATTCCATAAGATGTTGCATTCTGCAAACAATTATGTTACCTGTGACACAAACCTATTCACCTGTTTGGTATCACAAGGAAAGTAAATGTGCGAGATATATATATGTGAAATTCTCTTAAGAGAAATGTTGTGGTTTCTTCTAACTATCTGCAACATGGACAGATCAATAAGTGTTTTAACCATCCCAGAGACCTGAAGTTATTCTTGGATGAATTAGTATCTCCAGATCCAATGATTTTCTTTTGTGTCCACAGATACGAGAAGCACCAGGGGCTAAACAAGTGTCCTTTTCAAGTTCCATATCATCTCTAGCCTTTCATACACCAGCCGCGGAAATCAATTAACCTTGGTGAAACTAAGCTGCTGTGTGTTCTCAATAATCATAGAATCATAGAATCATAGAATAGTAAGGGTTGGAAAGGACCTCAAGATCATCGAGTTCCAACCCCCCTGCCATTGGCAGGGACACCTCCCACTAAACCATGCCATCCAAGGCTATGTCCAACCCCACCTTGAACGCCGCCAGGGATGAAGCATTCACAACCTCCCTGGGCAACCCATTCCAGGGCCCCACCACCCTCACAGTAAAGAATTTCTTCCTCAGATCCAATCTAAACCTCCCCTGTTTAAGTTTAAACCCATTACCCCTTGTCCTCTCACCACAGTCCCTAATGAAGAGTCCCTCCCCAGCATCCCTATAGGCTCCCTTCAGGTATTGGAAGGCTGCTATGAGGTCTCCACGCAGTCTTCTCTTCTCCAGGCTCAACAGCCCCAATTTGCTCAGCCTATCTTCATACGAGAGGTGCTCCAGTCCCCTGATCATCCTCGTGGCCCTCCTCTGCACTTGTTCTAATAGTTCCATGTCCTTTTTATGTTGAGGACACCAGAACTGCACACAATACTCCAAGTGAGGTCTCACGAGAGCAGAGTAGAGGGGCAGGAGCACCTCCCTCGACCTGCTGGTCACACTCCTTTTGATGCAGCCCAGGATACGGTTGGCTTTCTGGGCTGCAAGCGCACACTGCCGGCTCATGTTCATTTTTTCATCAACCCACACCCCCAAGTCCTTCTCTGCAGGCCTGCTCTGAATCTCCTCCCCGCCCAATCTGTAGCTGTGCCTGGCATTGCTCCGACCCAGGTGGAGGACTTTGCATTTAGCATGGTTAAACTTCATCAGGTTGGCTTCAGCCCACCTCACAAGCATGTCAAGGTCCCTCTGGATGGCATTCCTTCCCTCCAATGGATCAACCGAACCACACAGCTTGGTGTCATCGGCAAACTTGCTGAGGGCGCACTCAATCCCACTGTCCATGTCACCCACAAAGATGTTGAACAAGACCGGTCCCAACACCGATCCCTAATGATATATACCAACTGTGCTCTAGTAATTTTCTCTGTCTGTAAAAAGAAAGATGGTGCTTCTGAATTTCTCACACTTTTTCCTAAATAAAATTGCCTTTTTGCTTCTGCTTTCAAAAGCTTCTGCTTTTTTTCTGTTACCAGATGTGCCAGACAGATTAACACAGGACAATATTTGAGAAGGCAGGAAAGCTATATTGTAGCACAGTCCTGACGTTTGTGATTCCCTAAGGCTGATATGAAGCCAGCTCTCAAAGTAAAAAGCATCTGATTGGGTACCAAAGTGAACTTACACAAATTCCCTGATAATACTATGATTACTGTCAATTCCTTGGGAATTTACAAGCTGCTCTCTTACAAATGTTTGCTTTCTATGCTTAGTAGAATTGCACTGCACCTTTGGGCTTGGAAAACTTGAAGACAATGTTTGAAATAGAGGATAAGTAGAATCTCAGTCTGTACACTGATTACAACTTTATAGTCAAATAGACAAGTGCATCTGTCTAGCACCTGATATCACTGAATTCAGTGTAAATAAGAACAGGACTGAAAAAAATGCACTTTGACATTTTCAGTGCTTATTATCTCTGTCGTTCCATATATGACTGTGAATTTACCATCTTTCCTTTTCCCTTCCCCTTCCCTTTCCCGTCCCCCTTCTATTTTTGTTCACCTTTCCCTTTCTATTCACCTTTCCCTTTTCTTTTTCTTTTCCCTCTCAAGAGTCTTAAATTTCTTTAGTTCCTCCTGTTACTTCTACCCCGAGAATTATTTTGCTTCAGCAAAATTTTTACAGAATAAATCAAACCTGAATATATTATTTGTGAAGTTTATTAAGAAAATTCAGTTGCCTACAGTGCTTATTGGAAAAAAAATTGTAAAGACTTATAATTGCATCATAGATCACCTACAAACCAGTGAATCATGCTTCTAATGTTTTGGTTGGTAGCTGGTACTACAGGGATATATATTGGAAATAGAAAAAGAGTTATTTAGGCACTTAAAATATATTGTATTAATATTGTTTTAGTGTGTCCAAGGCAGACTACAAAGAAAGAACAAAAGAAATGTTTCAAATATGTAGATTTAGTCTATCATGTCACATTTGTTGAAGGTTGCTTTCAGTGATGATTTCCTTAGTTCCTAGATATGAGAGATAGATAGTCAAAATGTGCAGTGATTTTACATTAGATAGTCTTCAATTACTTTTCTCCAGTTGCAGAAGAAAGCTGTAAAGTATAGCAGAATAAGAATTCACTTTCACAGTTCTGCATCACTAAGGTGAAAAAAAATCTAAAGATATATAGGGTAGTACAGCAGTAATTAGCCTGGAATATTTTGGTGCTCTTAATGTACTAAAAAAAGTTCAAATATCTTTACGAGTTTGTGTAGAAATATGCTTTATGCACTCCAATTATCTGATCCTCCAGTAGACAAAGCTGTTCTGTCCAGCATAGGAAAAAGTCAGAAATTTCTATTGGCAGAGATGAAAAAACTAAAAAAAGAAAACCCTAACAAACTACTGAAATATACTTATTTTGGACCTCTTTTGAAAATCAAAAATTGGTCCAAGAAATAGGGATTTTCATTAAGTTTGGGCTACCGGAACTTCATGGTATCTGAAGTTTTCTATCCCAAACAAAGTGCAATGTATCAGTTGCTTCCTCACTGTACTTTTAATTTCTGGAATCAGCTTCAAAACAGTTCTGAATCCATCAATATATTATAATATGTAGTATTACTCAAAAACATAGATGAATTATTCAAAATGTCAATTAGCAGAGAAGGTTTAATGCCCTAAGGCAAAGTTAGCAACAGTTCTGTAAGTTTGTCCTAGTGACATCTGATGAAGTGGCATATAAGCTGACTACAAGAACGAAAGTGCAGTTCCATTAATTGCCATCATCCCAGCCCAGTTGATATATTAATCTAACATAAATCTGTCCTTCTTGGATCAGATGACATAAGGAATCTTGACACAGCATTTCATTGCATGACAATAGAAGCCTAAGGAAGGCATTTGTCCAAGTACCACTGGCTTTAAATAAGCAGCCAGGTCCTTTCAGTTTTAAAAATCCCAGTTGTCACCATAGAGTATCAAATTTTCAGCCTGCTGAAAACAGAGTATTGAAAGTCTAGCACTGTGGGAGTCACAAAGAGGTATTTCAGAAACAGGACAATTCCGTGCATCGATAACAGCAAAACCAAATTTGTGGGCCAAATTCCTTACTAGCATGACTTTCTCAAGGCACCATCTGACTTGATGTTATTATCATAGAATCATAGAATCATAGAATAGTTAGGGTTGGAAAGGACCTTAAGATCATCTAGTTCCAACTCCCCTGCCATGGCCAGGGACACCTCCCACTAAACCATGACACCCAAGGCTCTGTCCAACCCAGCCTTGAGCACGGCCAGCGATGAAGCATTCACAACTTCCCTGGGCATCCCATTCCAGTGCCTCATCACCCTTACAGTAAAGAACTTGCTCATATCATCAGTAATTAGTTCTAATTTATCCAGCCCTGCAGTTGTCAAGCACTGCTACTGAGGAAAGTGATTAGAACTTGAGGACTACTTGCCAGTTAATATGTTTAATTTTTGCCAACTTAATTCTCTAAATGCCAGTAAAGATTCCAAAACTATTGTTATAAAATATTGTTTTGTGCACTTACCATCAAAGAGGAGTCAGAAAAAATCATGGTAAGTACTTTTTCTTGTTGCATTGAACACCTTGACACTTTCGTATGGTTTCTAATAAACACACTGTTCACCTTATAAAGTCCAAAGAACAGTACCTTTAAAAAAAAAACTAATTCCAATCTTGTTCTCATCAGCCTTATTTTCCAGGTCACATAGAAGCTTTTTTTTCTTTTAAATGGTAAAGGCTTTGCTTCATCTTTGCAACCTAAGTTGGAAGATTTTTGTTCATATTAGTACCTTGCTTACTTATCTTTTTATTCCAGAAAATGGAAAATGCTATTTTGCCTTTTCCATTTATGTTTCTCCTGTTTATCGTTACATTCCAGCCCTCACATGAAAACTCATAAACAAAAGGTCGACCAACTCTACTGAAGACAAGTGACATTCCAATAACTCAGGCTTTTATATCACACTGTTCAAACTACCTAAAAAGACAGAGACAAGGTGGGGAAGGTGGAATCATGTCCATGTGGAACTGAATAGGAAGCAATAGGCTTTTTAGAATAAACCCCATACATTATTGAATAAAATTGTTATGGCAAAAACATTACATCAGCCTATATTCTGACATTGTTTCCTTCTCATGATCATTTAATTCCAAGATGAATTTGTTTACCTTTATGAAGAGGAAGGAAAATAACTTTCAATGGTAAAGAGATTTTCGAATCAATTTGGAACATGTGGTCCACCTACTAAGAATTTTGCTGTTTACTTACAAATAAATTCTACAGAAAAGCATCATGTCTTAATTAAAAATCACACATTTCCAATACAGCACTCTGAAGTCAGCAACTGAAGGAGGTTAATTAATAGAAATCAGTAATTCTGGAGCTTAACCTCATGTTCTGTTGAAGTGTTTCTTGTTGAGAGTGGACATGAGAGCAATCCAACCTTTGACTTAGCCTCACTTGAGGAGTGAGAGGAAGGCTTCATAGGCTACTGAGAGGGTTAACAAAGGACGCCTGCCTGCCGACATGAAGAGGAAGTTGCCTTGGGGGGGCACTGAGCAGGATGTGGGATGTCCTGGCGCCGAATCAGTTTACCACAAAACAAACCTTGCTTACAAAACAGGAAAGCAGATACTAGCCTGTCGCTATGGACATTTCATAAGCTGCAACCAATCATTAAGCTGTTGTTAACAGTTGGTTAAGAGGTGTTAACCAATCAGATGTTATCGAATGTTCCAGTACTTTGTAACTTTTCTATAAAAGGCACTGCTTGAGTTTAATAAATTGTCAACTTTTGATCACATTGGTCGTTGTTGCGTTGTCCTTGATCTCCCACCAATGTTCCTAAAGATACTTTTTTCCTAAATATTACTTCTAAAGATATTTTCCTCTATCTTATTAATCATTACTTTGAAACTAAATGCAGATTAATTCTGGAGCAACTACTTTTGTGAAATATCTTCAAAAGGCATTGATCGATTTTCTTTTCTTTTTGCTTTAAAATAAAAAAGGTTCGTTTGGGGTTTTTTTGTTGCTGCTGTTTTGTTGATTGTTTGTTTTTCTATTACCCAGTAAACATGAGTTCATAAATTGCCAAGTTGATCAATTAGATCAATTCCTTTTAGAAAATTCAGAAATTTTGGATAAACAATGAGGAAAATATATTTAAAGGTACATCTGCAAATCCATAGGTAAAACACAGAGCTATTTGGAGAGTGGGAAGAAAATATCCTTTGGAGTATGTACTGAACTCTTTAGCTTGTTACAAGATGGTGATTAGGAGATTATACTTTTACTCTGCTTCTATATTCTTTCAGAGAATCGCTATGTCAGGCGATAGAATCCCAGTATCTACTATCTACCACACTTACAGAGAAGTGTTCTCTGCTTTGAGTATGTCAAGTTGATTGTTTTCCCTAAGAACAAGAATTTTAGTCATATAAAGTCATGCACAACCAGAGGGCACTGGCCGCGATCCTCTTTGTATATGCCACATATGTTTTTAATACTGAATGTTTCATGAACTCTGGATTTTGGGGGTTCATTTCCTTTTCTCATCACCTTTCTTTGCTCAAGGGGGAAATTCAAGGCATCAAAGAGCATCAGATTCATCACTTCTTGAAAATGCAATGAAACCTCAACAGAGACTGATTGCTTTAAAAATGAATTTAAATAAAAGCAATTAGTTGGTGTTCTTTAAAATCTAATTCAAAGAAATCCTTCTGGAGATTCAAAACTTGCTGGAATTATCCCTGAGGGTGATCCAATAGCACAAGAATAAATACACCATTAACCAATTACACATAATAATGCTTAGATGTGTCAGTGGGATGCCATTCAGGTGATTTATTAGATTTACTATGAAGAATCTACTTCTAATCTGTATTTATTAGAGAAAACATTGTATGAATTCAGTGCATAATACTCAGTTTTAAATCCTGTACCATGATACCGTAATTCCAAAATTCTTTTTCTCTCTAAAAAGAGAAAACAACTGAACCATGAAAACAGTCTTTATTATATAAAACTTATATCAAAGATTTCCTGAATTATCCCAGACTTTATGAATTTAAAGCCTGATTTAAAGATTTTACTTGTGGGATTACTTTAATTGAATCCTCAATTTGATTTCATTTCTAGTGTTATCTAGCAGAGAAACACAAATGAAAACATAGTTTTATGCTAGCAATTAGAAAGAAAAAGAAAGGAGTATGTTCTTAAAGAAAGATTGCCTGACCATGTCTTGAAGCTCAATAGAAGTGTAGTGTTTTTGGTTTGTCTTTTTTTGTTCTTCTTACATACAAAACACTAGGAGACTTTTCTCACACTCAGATGGACAAGAAACAAGGATTTTTTCTAACAAAAGGCAAACACTGTGAGTGCCATTTTTCTTGCTCTCATACATTCATATAGATGACAATATATACATACACCACCTTAGAGGGGATAGTTCTATGGCAAAATGGCATTGGTGCATTGAAATGTCAAAGGAAAAAAGGAAACAAGAAAAAAAGCCCCACAAACAACAAAATACAAAACACATAAAAAAATAACCAAAAAAAAACCCAAACCTGAAAGTGCCTACCCAGCATAAAGGATATAAATGACATGTTATTTACTGATACAGCTTGGTTCTTTTGAAAGCCACAAATACACCGATGATATCACTTCACATAGCTGACATTTTTCAGCACGATTTTGTTACTTTGGATGTTGGCGCGAACTCGTCTTAGGCCTGTGTGAGGAGCTGCTGCATAAGGAGCAACTCTAATGTTGGCTGGGTAGCCAGAGAACTTCCTGTCCCTGCAGTTCTGAAAGGCATTCTTTGATCAAGGCTTGAAGCTGACTGGTACAAATTCTCCATCTACACTCTCTTAATTGCTCTTTTACTCCACTGGACCTCCTTTTAATCTATTTCATATACATAACCTTCTCAAACTCTTCATCTCCCCTCCTCTTTCCATGAACTTCAGCTTTCACTAACAAGTACAGCTTAAAAAAAATATACAAAGAAACAAAACAAACAAACAAACAAAAAACCACAAAAAAAAACCCCAAACAACAGAGAATACGTCTTTCTTTCTGCCATTGTTTTATTTTTGTGTTATTAAGAATGTCCACATGTTGTCTCGTTAACTTTCTTGTTGATTTGTAATAAATACTGCATGAAAGCAATTTATTACCTCCTGCTTAGTATAATGTAGTTCCATTCTTCTTTTGCCTTTATGTGCTTTCCTAATAAGCACTATTAATAACAAGAAACGGAATAGCCCATGTTCTTTTTTTAGTTACACACCTGTGAATTATTGTGAATTACTGTTTTTCCTGTAATAAATAATTCCCTTTTTTTTTTTTTAAAAAAAATATAAGCCTAATCAGAAATAAGTGTGTTTGCTTGCTTGTTTGCTTTCTTACTGGATGTCTCCAATATTTGATGAGCTAAAAAATTGTTTAACAAGTTAGTGTGGACCTCAATTTTTTTGGCATAAATCCAGTAATTCATTTGATCCTGAAGGATATGACAATAGAGAAGACATTGACATGAACAGACCTGAATGATGTGGTTCTGGGCAATCTGAACTGCAGATCCTTCTGTGTAAACATTCTGGCCATTCCAATTGTCCAGGAAATATCAGGGAATAGAAATGGTTGAGAATGATTAAGTAGAGGCTGATCTTTGGCTTTCATAACTCCATTTTACCAGGAAGGAATCAGAAATGTGTGACGGAGTATTAGAGTTCCCTTTGTAAACAAATCTTTGTTACTACTTTTATTTCTTTTTTTTTTCAAATTCCAAAAGTAAAAGGAAAACAAGAAGGAATTAATTGTACATTACTGAGTACTTGCCACCAAGGTGACTATGTGATTACCCTGCAGTCTCATATGTGGCATTTGCAAAAAATAGCTCCTGCAGCTAAAGAAAATAAGTCGTCGTTTGGCCCTTTTTGTCCAAAATGAGGAAAACAAAAAACAAAACAATACCAACCCCCCCAAAAAAAAACAACAAACTACAAAACAAACACACCAAAACAAACAAAACCCGATAAAGCCCAACAAACAACAACAACAACAGCAACAACAAAACAACCAGGAAAACATAAAACCCGTATAATTACATTGTCATATATACATTAAAAAAGGATAGGACTGCAGTTCTGCAAGAAGCCTTCATGTTGTTTTTTTTTTTTTTAAAGCCATTCAGGAGAGGGATATCTCAGAGGCTTGTGCTTTTTTGTGACTTTTCTTTGCAATTTATCGAAGTTGAACTTTAAAAGAAAGAAAATTCTATTTTAATTTGTGCACTGCAGCAACACAGTGTAAGACTGGAAGCAAGAAAATACTCCCTTTTTTATCTTTCATGTTCGTCTGCACATGTCAAATTTGTGTTCAGTTCTGGAGCTAAAAGTTAATATCAGGTCTTCAGTTTACATAAACAATATAACTTGGATGATTCAATGCTAATTTGAACCAGCAGAGAAGATGTGGACTGAAATGTCTGCAATGACATTTCTCATTTGAAGGAAGAAATACAGGCATCACAAATGATTTGCACAGAGTCTAGGAGGTTAATTCAATAGGGTTTTACTTTTGCAAATCTGGCCCTAAAACTTCTCAATACAAAGTCCTGATATCTTATCAATGAACAATAAATTTGAAATTTTATTTATTTTGTTTAATTTTCAACTTCACTCTATTCCTATGCATCGCAAAATTACAGATCTATTTGTGACATGTTTTATTCTTGGCTTGCACTGTATTAGTTTAGGAATATTTTACATCTATGCCTAAACTTTCCCATAAATCACTGTTTTTCTTGGTATAGTCACAGAAGACTTTTAATGAACTTTTGACTGGAACCTAGATTAACTGACATGCTTGTTTATAGTCAGAACCAAAGCAAGAAAGCCAAGTCTTATTAGTATGGAAAAATATAGATTGGTCAGGGACTCCAAGGCCTAGGGTAAGTCTTAGAAAATAGCTTTATTTCAAGAGTTCATTGTGAGAGAAATAGAAACAACTTGAAGAAAAATATGCATGTACAAATGCGAAGTTAAAATTGTTAAGACAAGGGAATTTGCTACACACTTCTCTGTTTTAAGAGAAAATGTAACAAAGTTTTGATTAAAAAAATAGACCTTATATACTGCATTTCCTTGTAAACCTTTATTTCTGATAAAAAATATTATACTAATGCTAAAAAAAAAGAAAGTCTATTTGAATTCTATGAATTATCTCCTTAAAACTCAGCTATAGCTGACCAACGAGTCTGTGACTACTCTGCCAGTTGGATAACTGTCCATTAATTACCTATATTTGGGCAAATAATGACAGATTTTGCCTGCAAAATTTACTGGTCTTTAGGAAAATTGTCATGAAATAGAATACTTTACTGAACAGAATGCATCATTTCAGAAGATTTTTGCAGGGTTTTTTTTCAGCTGAGAATGTTGTCTATCAGAGAGATGAACTTATTGTCACTATCTTCACATGTGAAATATGTCATGGTGTGAAATATTGCAAAGTGGCTTATGATACAAAGGTCTGTGTTCTTCTTTACCTTTTTAATCTAATAAAGTTATTGTCAATCCAACAATGAAGTTATGGCAAAATGTTGAACAGCAAAACTTTGGAAAAGATCATAAAAAGCTAATGTTTAATTAGTTACATGAAGGAAAGATTTTCTTAAGGGCTAGAGATTTCATTGTTCTTTATTTCAAGGTTTCTTGAACCATAGGTTATGGCTGCTGAAATTAGTCTTTATAAGAAATAGATTTCTGAACTTTAGAGGTAAGTATTTTTATCCATCTTTCCCAGTTATCTTTGCCCAGGAGTGGACACGGGAAATAAAAGCTAATTTCGTACTAGCAGTGAATAAACCTAAAGGGAGAAAGCATTTTCATCTGTTTTAGATGCACATTTATTTCTTTGGTGTCTTCAGACTTGGAGCACACATCCCTAATAATTACATTTTTCATGGGATTTCTACACCTATTCACAAGTCGAGCTTTTATCCTGAAAAAATCGGAACGGATTATTTAAAAATAACCAACAGCTTCCAAGATAAGTTCAGATCACATTTGCTTCCAGTTTAAAACAAAAGCTGAGGTTGAGCAAAAAAGGCTGCATGTTTCTAATTGTGTCACTAATAGATCACCGTATCCACTTCATTCATGGAGATACAGAACACAAAGCATATCAAAAATGTCAAATTGTTATCAACTGCTAATGAAATTCTGCTCATGTGATCTGATACACTGCTGTGAGTGAAGCATCTGCTTCATCAGCAATTTAAAGACCTAACAAGCTAGTATTTATGTTTTTACACTGCAAGAAGCTCCATTCTTTGTCTTTCTATACAAGGGAGATAATAAATAGCATGTATTCTAACATTAGAGCTTTGTTTGTTTTTCAAACTGTTTTTTTGCACTTTCTTCTTGATAACTTTACAGCAATCGGATCTGAAATCTCACAAAGAGCCTCACATTACAATTGCCTTCCTGGTATTGTTATTTCTGAAAGCTCAAAGTTCAAAGGGCCACGGACACCCATCTTGATAAAAGGCAGAGGAATGTTGTTGTATGCCTGCTTTGAATTTCTTATCCTTCATTAAGCCAAAAGCATAGTTCATCAATAACGTAGTAGTGTTCTCAAAAAACAGACCTCATCTGCAAGAAACTACTGAAGTTTCACATTTTAGAATTAAGTCTGGCAAATAAAATCTCAGTACACAAATGTCACTACATGTACTCAGTGCACAAGTGCCAATAATGACATCTCTCCATGACTTACAGGGCTCACTAGATGTTTTGGCTTTTGTTTTCCTCTTCATAACTTGTGGGGTGTGATTTTACTTAGGTTCTGCTAACATTCTGAAAAAAAAAATATTCAAGAAATTAAATCTTTGTACATTTCAAAATATGTTGAGGACTGAACTAAATTATGAAAATGTATTAATTGTGGTAATCTTACTTTATTACTGTTGATTAAGTTGTTCAAAAAGTCTCATCAGTATTCTGCTGGAAAGCCATTTAGCACAATAAAAATGCCAAAGAACATTAGAAGAAAGTTAAAGATAACTTTATAAAGATTTAATGGATTACCCAGGCTACTTCTAGGCCAAAGCAAGATACTTACCAGCAGAACATGCATTGTGCTATCTCTCATGCTGCAAATACTCTGAAAAGGCTACTTCTTCAAATCTCTTCTTTAGAAATTTGCTCCTGCGATGCTTTAAACAAAATTAGTGAGCTGCTTCATGGAGGGCACTACGTTTCCAGCTAACCAAAGGCATTCTGCTTTCTGGTATTCTGTTTGTTCCTTCTGATCTCCCTTGTTTGGGAGGTGACTATTCTTCTGCCTTTGTGCAGAATTTAACATAATGGAAAGCCCTGCTGCACTGGAACACTACCTCCTAGACAGTAGCATAAAAGTAAAGAAATTAATATCACTGTATGGGTAAGAGATGTTTGTGTGCACATATACACCAGAACTTTTCCACTTGTTTCATAACTCAGTGGTGCTGGAGCACAATTTCTAATAATGTAAGTAGTCTCACTGGAGTTACCAGCTATGAAGATAAATCCCGTTACAGCCTGGGGCTGGCAAATCCTGTGTTCCTATCTCTGTCACCATCTACTTTCAGTGATTAGGGAAGAAATTTGAGTAAACAACTCAGGCTAATGTATTCACATTTACTGAGAATGGGAGGCTAATTAGAAGAGATTAATTGTTTTGTATAGAATGAAGAAACTAGTACAGCCCTTTAAAACTTGAATTTATCTAGGGAGTTTTAAGAGCTCTGATATGTGTTGCCCTTATTATAAAGTAAGTACATAAATTTGGTTCCACTTCTGTCAATATATATAATTCCTTAATTTACACAAGTCTAGTAAGCACCTAGAGAAAAATTCAGACATTTCAAATATGCCTCCTTTAAATGAATATGGAATCTGAGTAGTTTCTTTCTGTTTGAATGGTTTCAAAGACACAGTACTGCAAATTGACAGGTAACATCCCATTCAAATGAAATAGAAAGCGGTAGCTCCCAGGGTTGTGTGTGCCCTTGGGAGAAGCAACCCCACCATGAGTTGGCAGGTACAACTATTTCAGATCACACAGGAAGACATCTGATTGTTTCAGGAGTGTGTGCTGTTAAGATAGAAATTTCTTGTCTCCCCCAGTGGGATACTACAACATTTGTAACTGCCACTTTCTTGTTGGTACTATAAGCATATGTAAAGAAAAAAACATCTACAGGAATCTCTCAGTAGACAAGGAAAACATATAGTGTGAGATGCTTTGCTGCTGCAGAATGGTTATTTCCTTCTTTAAAGTGTCGAATTTTATAATGCATTGGAAAGATGCCAAATTCTGTAAGTATGGTATTACAGTTTGTGGCATTTTGAACGACATGATCTCGGAAAGTCATGTCTCTTTAAACTATTCTTACAGCCTGTCTGGAAATTCAGACTTATTACACTCCCTCACACTGGGTCCATGAGTTTTAGATAAAGTGTCAATGGATAAAGACAAGAAAAAGTAAAAAAGTAAAAAAAAAAAAAAGTAAAAAAACTCACCAGAAAATAAAAGACATATTAAAAAAAAAATAAAATTACAAGTGCTGTATAGCAATTTTACTTGAAGGTATAACTTCTGCAGAAAATTCTATAACAGCTCAAGAATGCACAGCATCCTAAAACTCACAGTAGAAGTGAAATAAGAGATTAGGTAATATAACTGCTTTTATCCATGGCAAAGTATGCATGAGTTCTTCGGTTATTGTGTGCTGTATTATGTTTGAAATCATAAAATTCACAGTACCTTTATACAGCACCTTCTCTACAGATACTGTCTTAACATAAAAAGATTCCAAACCCTTAATCATTTATTGCATGTAAATAGGATATCTTCAGTGCTAAATTGATATTATATGATGTTTATTGAATGTTCTCTAAGAAGCTGGGCTTGATTATAGAACTCATTATTCAGAAACACCTTATGAGACATTTCAAATTTATAATGAAAGGAAAATCCAGAGATTTTCATTGTCATTTGGTTATTAAGACAAACCATTTGCTGTCACTGAACCACAGCTCAAGTTCTGCCAAAATGTCAGTCACCAGGTGTGCCTGAAAAATTGCATGATAAACTGCAGCTTTTCAAGAAATAACTCATTCAGGCTCATTGGATTTATAATATCCTGCAGTGCAGCAGTTATAGGGTTTCATTTTTCACTGTCTTTTTTAAAAGGTTTTGTTGTTTGCACAATCAAACTTTATTTTTTAATCTCCATAAACATTTGAAAACAGCTGCACTTAGGAAAAAGAAAAAGGGCATGCCTGTAGGGAAAAAAAAAGAGTGTGTTTCTAAATCAGCCTCATTAATCCAAATAAAAAAACTCAGTCTGAGGTTGCAGTCAGAGAAGTTATCTCAGCTCTTGATTGGGCTAAACTCTTGAATCTCTCCAACACCTGCAATGACAAAATGAACAGTACTCAATGTGATGGATGCCTGTGAAGCAGCTTACTTGCTCTACCAGTTTAGGTTCAAAGGGAGTCCATAGCTCAGCTGCAGCAATTAAAATTGCTGGGTTTACTGCTGTGTTAACTTAAAATTATCTCAGGCAAGCACATCTAAGTCAAGAATGTGCCTTTTCAGGGTGAAGAAATTTTGTCCACTTCGTCGCTACTGAACACATTTTGGAGTATGACCATAGATCCAGGAGGTCCATCTATGGAAATGGAAATCAACAGCATACACCAGTCCTTACTGTAGGAATGCCACAAATGGTTACCAAGACTCCTCTTATGATGACTGAAAACCCATGCCAGACCCAAGGACTTTGTCAGCCTACAGTTATCAAGAGTAAGGGAATCTTACAAGCCTTACAGGCATTATGTGTTGTCACCAGAAAGTGCTCTTCAGTTATATCACCTATTCCGGAAATAATGTTTCCAAATTCTAGGAGGTCTGAACAAGGTCAGAAATTAGATTAAAGAAAGTACATCAATTTGCTCTAGAAAAAAGATATCCAGAAGTTAATTTTGGTTAATCAGGTTGCATCACATCAAGCATGACAATATGACAATATGGATTTATATCATATATCCCATCAGTGGGTTCTGAATACAGTGAAGATCTGTTGTTTATTAGCTGTCATCCAAACCTTTCTCATGTGAGATGTTTCAGATTATATACTTCAAGAAATCAAACCAAAGGATAACTAAAAGGTCTTATATTAATTTGATTTGAAGTGTTTTAATTAATAAATAATAAGTATCATTTTTTAAAAAATAGAAAGTTACAATGTAGCATGGGAAGAGGCAAAAATCTGATTTTACTTTTAATCATTCTTTACTGGTTTAAAATATTTTTTTTTAAATTATGCTAATTTCCTGAGGTAATGTCAGCAAAATCAAGGAAAATGCAATACTCAGGAGATTAATTTTGATTAGAATCTGTGTAAAAAGCTTGTAAAATGTATCCTGCATGACAGATATTGAGATATCTTCAAAGACCAATAGTCTTTTTAACAGAAAATTCTCAAAGCAGGAAGTTGAAGACAGATCACCTGGTCAGTGAAAAACCAGTTTTGGCCATATCACGCAGTTGAAATGATATGTGTACCACACTCTTATCCAGAAATATATTTATAATTTTTTACTCCTTTTTTTTTTTTTTTTTTTTTGGCAGATAGTAAGCACTAAAGAGAGTAAAATACTAAATTTGGTTTTGAATTGACAAGATTTAGAGAAAACTTTAACACCTTTAAGACTTGATCATTTATGTTGTGTCACACTAGTAAAAGGCATGTTTCTCTAGCTGGCTTTTAATTAAATCCAGGATTTTTCATCCACTCTATATTGAGTGCTCTCTAAATGTAAATAAATAGCGTTTCTACCTAGAAAAGTAATTATACTATAAAAAAATCACAGAGCTTTCAACCCTAAGTGGTGTTAAAATAACAAAAGTATGGGTATGATCCTCTCTTTTCTCAGTATAGTTATTTGACTTACCTAAATAAAGATTACAAGATATAAACTTGAAGTTGTCATCACTTGAGAACTAGTGCTAACATGACCAAGAATGTCTATCATTCCAATGATGCAAAATCAGATTCTTTAAGCTACAATACTTGAAGCATAATATTTTTTGTTTCTACTAATGTCTAGCAATGACAGCTTGAACATTTCAAGTCACTCAGGCAAATCCACAAAGATCTAAGCTCTCCACAGTGTCGTCAAAATGCTGTTGAAAAGCATTAAACATCAATTTCATTTCCTTTGAAAATTAGATAGTTGTATCTGCATTTCAAGAAATTAGACAGATCACTGTAGCAATTCCCAACTGCAAATTTTCTGGAGTTATTCAGGTACTTATAACTTTAATGATGGTGGATTTTGGTGAAATTAGGACTGTTACAATGTGTGGACTGATCTTTTTATACTGTAAATAATGCTATTACCTATATCATTTAATGTTTTTTTTCAGAAAAACTACAGCAGTCATAGACAGGACAAGTGGCTAAAAAGGCTATATGTTCTCTATACGTTGAATTGGCATGTCAGCTATATAGGTCTACTTTTAGTCTAGAAGAATGATGAAAAATGATCAAAAATAAATTCATTTCAGCTACCGAAATGATCTGCAGATCTGAATATGTAGCAGGATTTGCCAAGGAAATATATTTGGAAACATGTATATAATAAAAAACAGGTGATTGACATCTTTGAAGGCACTAATGGTTATATGTGCTCCACATGAAAAAAATGAAGAAATTGTTACTAGAGTATTACCAACATCTTTTTGTAGTTTTACACCTTTCCGGCTCAGGAAATTTCATTTCTCTTTTATGAGTTTAATTTATGAAAATTCCTCCTTTCTGTCACCTGTATCAATGCAGCACTCAGTAAAACAAGCTGTATATATCTGTGGTCCTGGAGTTGTTTACTTAATGACATCTCAGAGATTTCTTTCTTAGATGTAGCTGGTTTACCTATTTTCGTTTTGTAGTTTACATAGTAGAAACTCAGCAACCAAATACAGTCTCAGCTTTCACAGCGTACTATTCATTGTGGAATCACAATTTCCAGTAAAAGGAAAGAAGCTGCTCTGAGAGCACATTTTATTTACTCAGCTGGCATCAGTCTAAGGTAATATAAGAAATATTCCAATCTTCATTCCTGATTTGTATTAAAAAAAAAAATGGAAAAGTAGGTTTTGAAATGTTTTTCAGTAATCAGTCTTGCAAACATTGAGCTTGGAAACATTTCTTCCAGAGATTAAAGACCAATTAAATGCAGGAAGGGCAATAACTTATCTTAACAATTTTTTTTTCTTTTTTTTTATTTTTTTTTTTTTTTAATGAGGCATTGTCCTGAGTTCAGCAGTAGCAGTCATTTTTTTTTTTCTCCTTCTCAGTAGGTAGTGCAGCACTGTGTTTTTGACTTTTGGCCTGGGAGCAGAGCTGATAACACCGATGTTATCAGTTACTGCTCAAATGTTTAGTCTGACCAAGGACTGAGTCTCATGCTCTGCCAGGGAGGAGGGGAAGACGGGATGAAGCAGAGACAGGACACCTGACCCAAACTAGCCAAAGGGGTATTCCATACCACAGCATATCATGCCCAGGATGTAAAAACTGGGGGCAGGGACCCGGAAGAAAGAGTTCATGGCTTGGTCGTCAGGTGGTGACCGGTGGTATTCTCTTCCCTTGTATTTACCTTGTCATTATTATTATTGGTGGTAGCAGCAGTGGTTTGTGTTATACCTTAGTTACTGGACTGTTCTTATCTCAACCCATGGGAGTTACATTCTTTCAATTTTCCTCCTCATCCCTCCAGGAGTGGGGGGAAGGAAGGGGAGGGGAGACTCCAGAAACTGTGTGGTTTTTCTGAGTTACAGCTGGGCTTAAACCATGACAGTTCTTTTTGGCGCCCAAGGTGGGGCACAAAGGGTTGAGATAACGACAGGATTAATAATCACTCGTCACAATGTTTATTTATTGGCTCTCAAAGTTGTTGCTCTTGATCTCACAGGTACCTCACTTACAGACAGTATTTGTGGTCTTAGCATTTACCAGATGGTGGGTTCGGGCTAAGGTTCTTGTCTCATTGTACTTTATGGTAATGACTTGTAATACAATAGAATCATTGATCATGAAACTGATCTGGCTTTTGTTCCCAGTGTGGTCACCACTTCTGTACTTTGGGAGGTATATAATAGAAGTGCTTAGCAATTACACATCTCTTTTCACCTCCCCGGGTGGTGAACCTCTGAAGGAGACATTCTTTTATGATCCCAGCCCCCCTACCAAACCATTTACAGCATCATTTGAGAGTTTTGAAGGTTTTGAATGACCTTTAAGTACCCTTGAGACCTGCCTGCTGATTGTGATGGGGATCACCATGTTGACACACATACAGAGTGTGTTTTACCCACGACCGTTTTGTCTGGTCCCAAGAGTTAAACAGAGTCAGGTTTGGGCCTTGTCTAGGGTTAGACAACGATATAGGAGGACCAAGAGATTTTCCCTGAGGCTGGACAGTCAGGAGTGGCAGGGTGTGTGGGACAGTGTGGGCAAGTATCTAGGCCAGTGGGCCCCTGCAGTGCTTTGGAGCTTCACTGCTGAGCAAGTGCAAAATCCAGAAAAATTAGTAAAAGACCTAAAGGAAGTGTGTTGTCATTCTGGTCACACCAGAGACAGACAAATCATGGCAACATGCTGGGGCTTGGCTTATGCTTACAGAGCCCTGTTCAACACTATCCAGCACCTTCAAAGGGAAAAAAATGTCCCTGGATCTGAGGACAAGGCAACAGGACAGCACAGCTACTCCAGCTCCAAGCACAGCAGATGCACCATCCCCAGCAACAAGTACAGTAGCCACTCAAACTTCGACCGTAATGGACAGTGTAGCTACTGCAGCTCCAAGCCCAGCAGCTTACACCACCCCCACGAAAGTACAGCTGCTACTCAAACCCCAGTGACAGGTACAGCAGCTGCCCAAACCACAGTGATAATCACAGCAGCTAAAACAGAGGACCAACTCCTACCGATATAGGTGGCCCCTGCACACAAGAGGAAAAGCAAAAAAGAGGCAAGAAAGATGAAGCAAGATGAAGAAACAATGTACTCACCTCCCAATAACCAATGATTGATGACTTTTTTTCATCTATTTTTAGAATAAGAAATATACCAAAGTCAACTTCCACATAAATATCCATAAAGTTCCAAAAGTCTAGCTAGTTCTGTAGCAGACAGGAAAATGAAACCTTTCAATAATAATAATAAAAAAAAAGTTGGATAATTTTTTTTTCCCTGAGTTAACAAAAAGTGTGATCTGAGTTTCAGGGAAAAAAGCCCAAAAACCTAAGAGACGTAGTACTTTCACATTTAATGGCTAGATGACAAAAAGAAATTTGCCACTATCGCCAAATTGAAGTTATACTTTTTTAAAGAAAATTAGATTTTACAAAAAAATCTGCTTTTTAATTTTCAGAAATAAAAGGAAAATCATATCTTTATACAAATGTATGCATATATAATTACACATACAGGAAAGATACAGACATAACCCTGCCTTTGGTGAAAATGATTAAAAAAAATAATTTTTGTTTGTTTTTCTTAATGCAGAATTCTTTTTACCCCGTTAAAGGTGTCTGGTTTCTAGACTATGCAACAGACATGGCAAAATTTGTCCCCGTTGTACATGTATTAGTACTTTGTCCAGTCTAAACACTTTGAGCAATGGAATGTCCTTTGGGAGACTTATTTTCCATGGTCTAATACATCTCACTGTCAGAAAATTGTTTCTGTTATTCAGCCTAATTTTTTTCCTCCCTTAATTTCCTCCCATTGCTCCTAATTATGTCTCCTTAGAATCATAGAATGCCACCCTAAATAATTTCTCCCCCGGCTTAGTGTTTATGGCCTTCAAATACCTTCAGAATGTTATCATATCCTTATGAGTTGTCATTTACCCAAATTCTATGTAGAAATTTATGTAAATTGGCACTGCTAAATTGACTTATGCTATTTATACCATCTGAGCATATAAGGCACAGCATTCAATTCTCATGAGAGGAGAGTTGATGCCAGTTTGTGTCATGACTCACACCTGCCTAGAGAAGGGAAAAGAAAAATATGCTTCAAAAATTATCTTTTTCACCAAGCCCCCACAGCCTGCTAGTTCTGCCTTAGTGTGCAAAACTGTGATTGCATTCAAATATACACGTGTGTATAATATGCTTCAAAACTTAGACACAAATACTGTGAAAAATCTCTGATGAGAGCACTACTAGCATATTTGGAAAAAGAACAATCCTAACAGGCAAGGCTTTAAGCCAGCAAGAGTCCTCTTCACATCAAACCAGTGATGAATCCACTTCTGGATGTGTAAACTTTTGAGGAATATCACAAATCCAGCTAGGGATACATTACAATACTTTTGTCCAAGCTAGAAAAAATCCTTGTGGAAAGTACAAAGTCCTTGACAAACTTGTGCATGACCTTGAAGGGCAGTAGGTAGCTCTTTCTGAAGAGCATTTATGTTCTGTCGTGGTTTATCCCCAGTCGGCAACTAAGTCCCACACAGCCAATTGCTTGCTCCCCCCTGGTGGGATGGGGGAGAGAATTGGAAGAAAAATTGAGAAAACTCACAGTTTGAGATCAAGACAGTTTAATAGGTAAAACAAAAGCTACTCTTACAAGCAAAGCAGAACAAGGAATTAATTCACTACTTCTCTTTGGCAGGCAGACGTTCAGACATCTCCAGGACAGCAGAGCTACATCACACATAACAGTTACTTGGGAATACAAATACCATCACTCCCAACTTCCCCCCCATCCTTCTTCTTCACCCACTTTGCGATGCTGAGCACATCATATAGTGTGGGATATCCCTTTGGTCAATTGGGGTCATCTGTCCCAGCTGTGTTTCCTCCCAGCTTCTTGTGCACTCCCAGACTGCTTGCTGGTGAGGTTATTTGAAGAGCAGAAAAGGCCTTGACTCTGTGTAAGCACAGCTCAGGAATTACAAAACCATCCCTGTGTTATCATCTCTGTATCCAGCACAATTCCAAATTATAGTTCTATACTAACCACTGTGAAGAAAATTAACTCTACCCAGCCAAAACTAAAAAGAAGTGTGTGATGTCAATTCTGAAAACATCACTAATTGCTAAGGTAAATCATAAATTTGGGTAATTCAGTGATTGCTTTTTCAGAAAGCACCAGTTCTGCAAGGCTAACATAAAACTTCCAGTGGTCTGTAAATCATAGATTTATCTAGCTACATGTGTACCTTAGGCAGTGCACAAGATAGATAGGGTTATCACAAGAGAGGAGGATTTTTACGATTTTCATATCATTCAGATTATGAGGAGAGCTGATAGCATTAGAAACAGCTTTCCAGATCTAAGACATTTATCACCTTCATTCCTCTATTATCATAGAATCATAGAATCATAGAATAGTTAGGGTTGGAAAAGACCTCAAGATCAGCTAGTTCCAATCCCCCTGCCATAGGCAGGGACACCTCCCACTAAACCATGCCATCCAAGGCTATGTCCAACCCCACCTTGAACGCCGCCAGGGATGAAGCATTCACAACTTCCCTGGGCAAACCATTCCAGGGCCTCACCACCCTTACAGTAAAGAATTTCTTCCTCAGATCCAATCTAAACTTCCTCTGTTTAAGTTTGAACTCGTTACCCCTTGTCCTCTCACTACAGGCCCTCATGAAGGATCCCCCACTAGCATTCCTATAGGCCCCCTTCAGGTATTGAAAGGCTGCTATGAGGTCTCCACGCAGCCTTCTCTTCTCCAGGCTGAACAGCCCCAATTTTCTCAGCCTATCTTCATATGGGAGGTGCTCCAGTCCCCTGATCATCCTCGTGGCCCTCCTCTGCACTTGTTCTAACACTTCCATGTTCTTTTTATGTTGAGGACACCAGAACTGCACACAATACTCCAAGTGAGGTCTCACGAGAGCAGAGTAGAGGGGCACGATCACCTCCCTCGACCTGCTGGTCACACTCCTTTTGATGCAGCCCAGGATACAGTTGGCTTTCTGGGCTGCAAGTGCACACTGCCGGCTCATGTTCATTTTTTCATCAACCCACACCCCCAAGTCCTTCTCCACAGGGCTGCTCTGAATCTCCTCCCCGCCCAACCTGTAGCTGTGCCTGAGATTGCTCCAACCCAGGTGTAGGACCTTGCACTTGGCATGGTTAAACTTCATCAGGTTGGCATCAGCCCACCTCACAAGCGTGTCAAGGTCCCTCTGGATGGCATTCCTTCCCTCTAATGTATCAACCGAACCTCACAGCTTGGTGTCATCGGCAAACTTGCTGAGGGCGCACTCAATCCCACTGTTCATGTCACCCATGAAGATGTTGAACAAGACCGGCCCCAACACCGATCCCTGGGGGACGCCACGCGTTACTGGTCTCCAACTGGACACTGAGCCACTGAGCACTACTCTTTGCATGCGGCCATCCAGCCAGTTCTTTATCCACCGAGTGGTCCACCTATCAAACTGATGTCTCTCCAACTTAGAGAGAAGGATGTCATGCAAGACAGTGTCAAAAGCTTTACATAAGTCCAGGTAGATAACATCAACTGCTCTACCCGTGTCCATCAGTTCCGTGGCCCCTTCATAGAAGGCCACCAGATTGGTCAGCCAGAACTGAATTCAGCAGGGATGTAATCGTCTTAGCACAACTGGAACTTCATCTAAAGAATCACAACCCTGGAGCATAATACTAGACAGATAACAAAGATTCCTTGCTTGATTCTTCAAAACAGCATAGGTGTACACCAAATACAAATGACAAGACAGTTGGTTTCAAATAAAGAGCATATCAAAAGGTATCTCTCTGAAAAGCACATCTCTCACCCATGGCTTCTCATGTGAAAACTCACTCAGCAGGAGCATTAGGAAACTGTACAATATGATCTAGGCACACTCTACTGAACACATTATGTGGATGGCAGGAGGCTAAGGTGCTCTTTTATTAGCACAGTAATTACCAGGTTCTTCAACAAAGAGATGATATTATGTGTTTGCTATACTTGTACAGTTTCAACACCCTTTGTAATGCTGATTTTAACATTTTAATTATAAAAATGTAGTTAATGCTGAACAGTTAGGAATATTATTTCTGAGCATTATTCTCAACAGTTATGAGAAAGTTAGCATGGAACAGAACAAAAAAAGCTACTTATGTAACTTAAAATGCCCATAATGCAGTCAAGATGTATCTGAAACCCCCTTACAAAGGTGCAACTTCTGTTGAGCGGTACTTGCTGAAACACGCAGGATGGCGTATGCCCCTTGCTGCAGTCTGCATGGCAGTCATCCAGATCTGTGGAAAAGCATTTGGAGTAGATGGTTGTGACTGAAAAACACAGGAACATATAACAGTGCCTATTTTTCATATAGGTCTTTTTCCATGTTAGCATACACTCGGGAAAAGAAAAGGGGGAAGAAATGCTATATTACAATGAAGAAATCATCACTGTCAACCCTAATGGATGAAAAATGATGTCACTGCAGAAAGATCCCCAGACAGACACAATTTTCCCTCCATTAGAGAAGCCTTCAGTAGGCCAAGAAAATGAACATCAAAAAAGTGTAATTTTGCCCAGAGTAAATAAGTAAATACGTAAATCTCTTTTGCTACTAGAATACCATTGAAGTCATTACTTTAGCTTAAAGAGACCACTCCACATGAGATTCACCAAAGATTAGGTTTTTCTCTTGCACTAATTACTCTGAGAAATAAAACACCTCATAAAATACCTGTAGTCAGTTCTTCCAAATTTTCAGTTTCCAAAGAAACAGAATGTATCAGCATGGCTTGGTAATGGAGGAGACAGGGTTAATCACACTTCAGACAAAAGCAAATCAGATACCCGGCAGAAGCTGTCACCTTTGTTATCGGTTACGTGTTGCCTTAGCTTATTCACCTTGCATTGCATTACTGAAATTGCATCACTCTTTCCCACTGATGTGTGTCATTGTAAACTTTCAGCTGAAATTTATTTCTGCGTCTCATCAGGATTCTCTCAAGTTTACGCCCTTTTGGAGTTTTCATGTTAGTAAAATAGTTCCACTTAGTTCCTCTTTAGTTTTTTTGTGCCTTATCTCTTTGAAGGAATTCCATTCCCTATTCGTGTGCATGTCTGCACATTGTGCGTACACATGCCCGTGTGTGTGTGTGTATGTAAAGTGTACCTGATCCCTATTGGATGCTTTCTGTCATTCTAGGCTGAGGAACCTAATAAAGAAAAATAAATTATTGTAAAGGCTGAAAATGATCTAAGGCATGCTTCCAAGTTAATTACCTCTTTTCAGTGCTATCAAGCTGGGCCTTCTTAAAAAACTGCACCTTCACAGAATCACAGAATAGTAAGGGCTGGAAAGGACCTCAAGATCATCGAGTTCCAACCCCCCCGCCATGGGCAGGGACACCTCCCACTAAACCATGCCATCCAAGGCTATGTCCAACCCCACCTAGAACGCCGCCAGGGATGAAGCATTCACAACTTCCCCGGGCAACCCATTCCAGGGCCCCACCACCCTCACAGTAAAGAATTTCTTCCTCAGATCCAATCTAAACCTCCCCTGTTTAAGTTTAAACCTGGACTTCAAGAGAGCAGACTTTGGCCTCTTCAGGAACCTGCTCAGTAAGGTTCCATGGGATACAGCCCTAGAGGGCAGGGGGGCCCAAGGCTGTTGGTTGATATTCAAGGCTCACCTGCTGCAAGCTCAGGAGCGGTGCATCCCAACTAGAAGGAAGTTCAGCAGGAGGGCCAGGAGACCTCCTTGGATGGATAAGGAGCTGCTGAGCAAAATTCGAAAGAAAAAAGAGGCTTATAAAAGGTGGAAGCAAGGTCAGGCGGCCTGGGGAGAATACAGGGATGTTGTCCGGGAAGCTAGGGACCAGGTTAGGAAAGCTAAGGCCCACTTAGAATTAAACTTGGCTAGGGATGTTAAGGATAACAGGAAGGGATTTTATAGGTACATTGCCGATAAGAGACAGGTTAGGGACACCGTGGGCCCTCTCCAGAAGCTATCGGGAGAACTGGCTACCCTGGATTTGGAGAAGGCTGAGGTTCTTAATGACTTCTTTGCCTCAGTCTTTACCGGCAAATGCTCTGACCACACCACCCAAGTCTTGGAAGGCAGACGCGGGGACGGTGAGGGTGGGGACCCTGGGCCCACTGTGGGGGAGGATCTTGTTCGGGACCACCTTAGGAACCTGAATGTATACAAGTCCATGGGACCGGATGAAATCCATCCACGGGTCCTGAAGGAGCTGGCAAATGAAGTTGCTAAGCCACTGTCCATCCTATTTGAAAAATCATGGCAGTCAGGTGAAGTTCCCGATGACTGGAAAAAGGGAAATATAACCCCCCTTTTTAAGAAGGGAAAAATGGATGACCCAGGGAATTACAGACCAGTCAGTCTCACCTCTGTGCCTCGCAAAATCTTGGAGCGGATTCTCCTGGAAGGCATGCTAAGGCACATGAAAAACAACAAGGTGCTTGGGGACAGCCAGCATGGCTTCACTAAGGGGAAATCCTGCCTAACCAATCTGGTGACCTTCTATGAAGGGGCTACGGAACTGATGGTCAGGGGCAGAGCAGTTGATGTCATCTACCTGGACTTGTGTAAAGCCGTTGACACTGTCTCCCATGACATCCTTCTCTCTAAGTTAGAGAGACATCAATTTGATAGGTGGACCACTTGGTGGATAAAGAACTGGCTGGATGGCCGCACGCAAAGAGTAGTGCTCAGTGGCTCAATGTCCAGTTGGAGACCAGTAACGAGTGGTGTCCCCCAGGGATCGGTGTTGGGAGCGGTCTTGTTCAACATCTTTGTGGGTGACATGGACAGTGGGATTGAGTGCGCCCTCAGCAAGTTTGCCGATGACACCAAGCTGTGTGGTTCGGTTGATCCATTGGAGGGAAGGAATGCCATCCAGAGGGACCTTGACACGCTTGTGAGGTGGGCTGATGCCAACCTGATGAAGTTCAACCATGCTAAATGCAAAGTCCTACACCTGGGTCGGAGCAATGCCAGGCACAGCTACAGGTTGGGCGGGGAGGAGATTGAGAGCAGCCCTGCAGAGAAGGACTTGGGGGTGTGGGTTGATGAAAAAATGAACATGAGCCGGCAGTGTGCGCTTGCAGCCCAGAAGGCCAACCGTATCGTGGGCTGCATCAAAAGGAGCATGACCAGCAGGTCGAGGGAGGTGATCGTGCCCCTCTACTCTGCTCTCGTGAGACCTCACTTGGAGTATTGTGTGCAGTTCTGGTGTCCTCAACATAAAAAGAACATGGAACTGTTAGAACAAGTGCAGAGGAGGGCCACGAAAATGATCAGGGGACTGGAGCACCTCTCGTATGAAGATAGGCTGAGAAAGTTGGGGCTGTTCAGCCTGGAGAAGAGAAGGCTGCGTGGAGACCTCATAGCAGCCTTTCAATACCTGAAGGGGGCCTATAGGGATGCTGGGGAGGGACTCTTCATTAGGGACTGTGGTGAGAGGAGAAGACCTTGCTTGTTGTGAATAAATATCACAGCAACCTAGACTATGTGATTATTAAGTTCCTTTAATTGCCACTCTATCTAAGTCAAAAATTCTGGACAAAATGCTTGTTGTGAATATACACATATATATATACATGCAAATATATATACATATATAAAGCATTCTGAAATATTTTAATAAAAACATTAAAATATTTAATAGACATCTCTTGTGTGGATACATTGACATGAAATCAGGGCATACAGGTGAAAATAACTTTATTCTCTATTGCTATATTATAATATACTATTTATGTATAACGTAATTTATAATATAGTGTGACATAATATACCTTATGATGTGTTATATCATATCATATTCATGTTACTATATTCTAGTCCTGCAAATAATATAGCATATATCATATGCAATTTGGACTTTAGCTTCAGATTTTCAAAGCAACACCCTGGCAAATCAGTAAGGAGAGTACTTAATAATTAGGAAGGTCAGCTGTGGCTGTGGAGTGCTAATATCTATCTGTTTCAACAGAAACAGAGAGGCTACTCTACAAGATGCTTCACAATACAGACTTGGGTATTCTGAATATTCCTGACAGAACAATTTCTCCTCCATTAACTGAAGACATTTAATAAAAAACAGGTTTTCCAGACTAAAGTGACTTTCTGGATATCCACATAAATTCCTCTTTTTAGCCTCGTTTGTACAATTACTTTAGTTTTCCCAAATTCCAGAAATACTTATTAAGATCAAAAATATATTATTGAGATATTCTTCTGTGTATGAAATCTAAGATAAAGATATCTGTTCCTTCAGACTTGCAAGTACAAAGTGAGAAAAATATGAAGGTCCTTAAGTGTCTAATTCATGGAATTTACTGAAAAATTAATGGGCAATCATGACTCTCCTGCTGAAAAATCCAGCATGAGTAAATCACATGCTTGTATGCCTTGCGCAGTGTTAGGCAGATTGAAAACTGAGCCCTGTGTAGCATAAATTATGACAATACAAAAAAAAAAAAAAAAAAGACAAAAAAAAACAAAACAAAACAACCAAGCATAAAAAATTACTTTCCCTGTGTTTAATTTATCCAACTATAGAGAGATATAGAAACATTACACTTGCATTCCTTTAACTACATCCCTAGCAAGTCAACATGATTACATCTGGACAGAGTATTTTCAGCATCAATAAAACAGAGGTAGATTGAGCAAACTCTGTTCTTTCATCCAAATCAACAGAAGACATAGAACCCCTGGCGTTCAGTTATTTTTTTCAATTAGAAAGTGTATAAAATTTACATTATCACACTGAATGCAATCATAGAATCATAGAGTAGTTAGGGTTGGAAAGGATCTTAAGATCATCTAGTTTCAAACCCCTGACATGGACAGGGACACCTCCCACTAAACCATGCCACCCAAAGCACTGTGCAACCCCACCTTGAACACCAGTAACAATGGAGCATTCACAGCTTCCTTGGGCAACACATTCCAGGGCCTCGCCACCATCACAGTAAAGAACTTCTTCCTCAGATCCAATCTAAACTTCCTCTGTTTAAGTTTGAACTAGTTACCCCTTGTCCTCTCACTACAGTCTCTCATGAAGAGTCCCTCCCCAGCATCCCTATAGGCTCCCTTCAGGTATTGGAAGGCTGCTATGAAGTCTCCACGCAGCCTTCTTTTCTCCAGGCTGAACAGCCTCAACTTTTCTCAGCCTATCTTCATATGGGAGGTGCTCCAGTCCCCTGATCATCCTCGTGGCCCTCCTTTGGACTTGTTCCAACAGTCCCATGTCCTTTTTATGTTGAGGACACTAGAACTGCATACAATATTCCAAGTGAGGTCTCACAAGAGCAGAGAGGCAGGATCACATCCTTCTACCTGCTGGTCACACTCCTTTTGATGCAGCCCAGGATGCGGCTGAATTTCTGGGCTGCAAGTGCACACTGCCGGCTCATGCTCATTTTTTCATCGACCAACACCCCCAAGTCCTTCTCCGCAGGGCTGCTCTGAATCTCTTCTCTGACCAACTTGTAGTTGTGCCTGGGATTGCTCCAACCCAGGTGTAGGACCCTGCACTTGTCATGGTTAAACTTCATCAGGTTGGCATCAGCCCACCTCATAAGCGTGTCAAGGTCCCTCTGGATGGCATTCCTTCCCTCCAACGTATCAACCAAACCACACAGCTTGGTGTCATCGGCAAACTTGCTGAGGGTGCAATCAATCCCACTGTCCATGTCACCTACAAAGATGTTGAACAACACTGGTCATCATTTCTGAATGGATGCAATGAAAAAATAAAGCAGCAGAAATTTAAATTGCAAATCAGTTGGGTTTCTGTATTTAAAAAAATTAGTTTCCTGACAGTAGTAATTTTGATAATAGTTCTAAAGAGCACAGTTATGGAGTTTTCTTCTGAAGCTAAAAAAATGCAGTGCTTAAAACTTGCCATTAAATAAAATAGGCAGGTGTAAATATGTTAAAGTTCACGTCATTGTGTTTTTTTATGTAAATAACAATTTAAATTTTTTGTTTGAACACACTGATGCAACTATAGTGAGTTTAATAACATTTTTAACCCTCAAATAATTTGTTACTGAAGTAAATTAGGTTTTTTCTCTTGCTCGCAGTAGATTTAGGATTATAAACCATATTTGTGACAGGCAGATCTGTGAGTATGCCTTTTTGGTGTCAGTGAATGATCTGATAATGCCCCTGATGCATTTCACAGCAAAGACCTACATAAGAAAAATTTAAGCGTTTGGCATTCTCTGTTTTATGCTTGCTTGACTTGCAGGTGTTCCTTGGCTTTCAAATAATTGTGGTCAGGACGTGTTTTCAGGGTAGATAAAATTAAGGCTTTCCTGCTATTGAAAGAAAAAAAATAACATTCCTTTTTTGCAGTGCAATGGATAGTTAAGAGTATATGTTATTAATCACATATTTCCCCTTTTAAAAATGGACCATTTTATATCTGAATTGCTTTAAAACTAAATGCAGAATGATTTTATTGTCTCTTGACAGTGTTAAGCAATATTCTATTCGTTTTTCATCACTTTTTACAGAATACAAACAAGATTTGTTTCCCTTTGATGCAGTTTTTCTTACATTCTTGTCTTTTAAGGTCATAACAGCATTCTGTTTAAAAAGTAAAAGCCAGACTGACTTTTTTTCGTAAGGAAAATAGGTGAAAATTCCATTTGTTTCTACACATTCATCACATGTTTGATTGTGCACGGTACTGGAAAGCACGTATACACAACATTGCCTCTGGAGCACAAATATCTTCTCTACACTGTCAAAAATTTATTCCAGTACCTCTGACATTAATTTGAAAAGGTCAGGCTGTTAAATATATAGGAATAATATAACTCTTCTTTAGCTCTACCCGAGAACAGATGGCAAATCATACTTAGAAAAACAGAAGGTTTGGGTTGCTTGTTTTTTTTTTTTGGCATTCAAGAAAGTATCTTCAAGGCTGATTGGAAGAAAGCGAAACAAGCTATTAATGCATTATTCTTATGTCATGAGAAGATACATCCTGTCATGTTAAATGTCATTATGACAGTTACAATAATCTAAGACTAGATTTTGAAAAACTAATAGAAGCAAATAATCTATTTTTGTATTTCCAGCTTTCTGTTCTGCTTACACATTTTCTCAGAACATGTCGCTTCCCAAAAACTTCTTATAAATCCTTCCATAAATGTTTCATCCGAAACAGAGATTCAGAGAAATAAGTCTATAAATGCATATACATGTCACAAAGCATGTTTATGCAATCTGTTTGCATAAATTGTAAAAGAAAATTTGAAATTATTTTCCCATGTATATTCTATTCCACAACATTTATTTCTATATAATTTTTCAGTTTACTGTTTCCATATGTATATGTATTTTCCTATATTTTTAATGCTTTTTTATTAAGGAGATAAAACTCTTAGTCCATCTTTCTTTTTCTTTTTAAGATTTGATTAAGCTTTAATGGCTAGACTGAGATACCAAAGAAAGAAAATTTGTGGTTTACATATCAATCTTATGGAAGTTACTATTAACTTGAATTAATACATATATGTATTGCAAGTATTAAAACAGCAGGAGTGATCCAAAGGGTCATTTTAAAAAATAAAATGAAAAAAAAAATTACTATTTATAATTAACTGGTATTCTTTTACTTATCCAGTGTGCCTACAGAAAGTCTTATGAAATGTGTGCTCCTGACCTGCTGGGTCTTTAAAATGCTGCTAGGTAGGAATCTGCTAGAACTATTTATGCATACATAGCAATTTCTGACTCATGGTATGTAAATGTTTTGCACACATCTGTTGACCCCTTGTCACAGACAATAAATAATACTACTTTCCACTCATGTAGCAGTTTTACACCCATAGCTTGCTAACCAGATAAGCACTTCAAGGTAAAGGAGAGCAAATGACAATGCCACACTCAAGCGCTGGCTCAATGGCAGAATTGTTTTTGAACTTCAGCCTTTTGACGTATAAAAATGCACTGGTGTTGGCTCCCATGCAGAACCTTACTTTTCGTATTAAGATAAAGTGAACACAGTTATATAATATCAAATAAATAAAAGATTAGGAGGGGAATAATGGTTTGAAACTGGACTTATACAGGGTGTGTGATAGGCATTAGCTGTTGTCTGATAAGACAGTGACAAGAGTGGACTGCCATAACAGAAAGAGAGGGCATCAGCAATGTGTTATTATAGCCTTTGTGCTAAAGATGATTTTATTCTGGTTTTATGTGACTCTGCTCAGTTGTCCATATTTTCTGCCTTTTCACTTATTTCAGCTTCTGGAAATGATAACAAGTGGAAGATTGAGTGTGTTTGTCCAGTGCAGTTGTGATTAGTCTAAAGCATAAAACATCAAGTGTCAAAATTCAGTGTAAGAACGAGGATAGAAAAGGCAACAATCAGAAAAGTGGAAGAGGAATTTATAGGGCAACATATAGTATGAAATCTCTGCAATAAACCAGGTTTTAAGATAATTTTACTCATCAGGAACTAGTATATACTTTTTCTTTCTTTTTTACTTTTTTAAAAAATGTAAAGAAAGGATGGTTCTGCAGGTAGAGCTAAGTCTCAGAATGCCCTGAGTTCAGCACACTGCACCGGCTACTAAGAAAGAGAAAAATGACTGCTACTGCTGAACCCCAGACATAGGAAATCAAATTACAAATCCAAGTCCATTTTTAATTAATTCAGATCTATCAGTTAGAACAATAGAAATTGGAAATGACAGTTACTATTTTAGGCATCTAGAAGTAGATCATAAGGGACACGGGCCCCCTCCATCTGTGTCATAAAACTTTCTGGCAGTTGATGCTGGGAGAGGAACTGAAAGGCATAGATTTAGGAAAATGAATTTCTTGTCTGTGAGAAAAGTTAACAAATCCAAATTCAAGAAAACTGATATCCTAGACTTAATTGCTGTAGAAAGAGTCTAGAAATGGGTACTTCTGTTGTCCCTTCTTTCTCCAAGTACCAAAACACATTAGAACTGTCTTGAAAGGAAAACATTTTTTGGCAAACAGGAATGGACCATATACATATCCAAAGCTGTCTCCCGTGTTTCCTTATGTTTCCTATGTGCTGGTTTTCCTTTGTTGCCTTTTAGCACCCTGACTTCTACATTTTCCACCATTTTGTCAATCCATTCAATGCAGAGGGAGTCCAGCCAGTGGATTATGTTTATAGACAGCTGTAAATAAAATGGACACTGATAGTCGCAACTAGGGCACCTAAATCCTCTGTAGTCGTACCCTTCTTGTGCCTTTGCTTCTTGCTTGTAAAGTATATACAATAGCACTTTTCCACTTAGTACAATGGGAAGGAAAAGATATTTAATGCAAGGAACGCAGCTAAACTGTGGTAAAAAAAGAACTCTCAAGTACCTAAGACAGACAGTAAATATTACACCAGACTTCAGGCCATCAAAAGACCATCTTTTCAGTGATCCTCCATAACTTTTAATGGTTTGCAAAGAAAAGTAACAATGCAAAATGAAATCATGCCTTGGTTCTTTAATACCACTAGCATAAATAAAGAGGTTCTTCAGAGTGTTTCATCTTCTTTTCCTTCCAGGTGTCAATATCAACATTACAGAGTGTTAGTGAAAGAATTTAGCATGCTAAGATAGAGAAAGAGATGTTTTGGAAAAGGCTCAGATATATCTTTGTAAATAAGGATGTAATTTTCAAAGGAAATGACCAAAGTGGTGATGCTACATGGTTGTGCTCTCACTTTCATGGTAGCATTACATGTCCCTTCATAGAAGTGTTCTTCCAGCATTTCAAATTTGAGCCAGAATGTCAGAACTCCTTTGCAAATTACTGCAAAATACTTTGGTTCATGGAGTTACCCATTCATTATATTGCATTAAAAAGACACAGGAGACCTTAGAATAGAAATTAAACTCATAAAACTTTTAATATTTTTAATTAATTAATCTTTCATTCAATTTTAAAATATGATGTAATAGATTTTCTTAAAACTGAAAGGGGAGAATTTTTTCCCCAAGATTTGTTTTCTGTGTTTTCTTCTAAAGGTTAATAAAACCAATGTTCATTTGGGGAATGGACAAATAATGCTGTTCTGGTCTGAATACTTTTTATATATATATCCTCAACACATATGGATTTCAAAGATCCTGTAGCAATTTTCTCCAGAGTCAGGGCTTATTTTCCTGACCTAATTTCAATTGCATTAATTACTATTTCACACCCCTTTTGTTCAGAGTCCCTAAAGTGGTGTGAAGGGGCTGCCTCTTCACACTATGTCCTAGGAGGCAGTTTTAGAATGTCTGAAGGAGACACATGAGGTGCGGAAAAGGAAAAAATATCTACTTTGGATATCCTCTGTCTTCAAGATTTAAGGGAAGCAGAAATCAAGGTGCCCTCAAGCTATGTTTTTATTATGATTGTTCCTATCTAAAATGCAGGAATGGAAGAACCATAAAGGGAGCCTAAAATTATTGCAAGTTTTGTAAAAAAAAGATTAGTAGTAGTATTAAATAAGTATTCCAATAGAAATGTTGTCACTGAAGTGATAATAAAGAAGGTCACCAAATCAGTAATAGGATAGCCAAATAACATTGTATGGCGATGTGCGGGAAACCTGCACAAATAATTGAAACCTTCTGAACTATTCAAATGCATATTATTACCTTCATTGCTCTGCCTTATGTTTTAGATGTTGAACAAAGATTCAGTCTCTAAGGTCCTCCTTTAAGATTATTCTTTGGAAGTGGGATAAGAACAAAGCAGAAGGAAGGGAGAGGCTTATACGGCATTTTGTCATAAACTCAGAAATGTTGACACTGCTTGTTAAAACCAATGCCAGCGCATTCTCCTGAGAACTGAGTAGAAAAGTGATAAACATCACTAATGAAAACTATTCTTGGAATGTGCTGTAAACAACTGTCTTAAAAAGTCACTAACAAACACCCCCCCTCCAAAAAAAATAATTAAAAAAAATCATCATCTGTCCTGCAATTCTCCCAGTGTGAATTTTGCTTGTTTAAAAGCAGGGTATAACAAACACATATGGATTGGAGAATATTTCAGATTCAGCTGCTGAATCACTTTGAATTAAAAAAGCCAGCTGGGATCATGATAGAGTATATCAGGTATATCTATATATCAGGTACTTTGTAGAAAGGAGTAGAAGAAAGGAACATGCATGAAAAAGGTATGCAAAAAGGAAATTCATCCTAGACCATAAAATGTAGGAATCTGAGACAAAGTATTTGCCTGACCATAAAGGAGTCAGATATGTACATATGTATGTGTGTGCGTCTGCGTGTATTTGCACTTTAAAATTGATTGAAAAAATATTAATCAATAAAAAAGTCTCTGACTACAATCAGTCTAACATGATCCCATTAGATTCCAGGCTATATCTCTGTGATTTGTTGTCCTTTAAGTTTAGCCATTTCAGCTTTGCTGCGACATTTCCATTCAGTTATCACTCACATTCCTCTCTTCAGCTTTCCTCTCTTTCAATAGGTGCAACCATCTGTTTGTATGGGCAAATTTCAGGAGACATTCAGTGTATGTACATTAATGTCCTCAGAAGTGCACTTTCAAAGTAAATCTCACAGTTCTCTCCACCACTTGTCTTTAGTTCACATAGTGGAATGATCCTAGACTCAGGGAGCTGGATTCCTAGAAGATGTGAACTAGGGGTGCATTTCATTCCAGCTACAAATAAGCATTCAGTTTATCGGACTGATGTATGGGGCTCTCAGCTCTGGTTGAATACTCTGCCCTCTTATTTTGTGTCTTGATAATGTGGACATATAATTTTCTTCACTCATAGGCTGATATTATTTTCTTTTTCCTTTAAATTGTACATTTGATAGAGAAATTTCAGAGAAAGGCTCCACTATAGAGTCTTACCTAATTTCTTCACTCTGTAAATTACTTTGTGTAGCTTTTGGGAAAGCCTTTTTAAATAGGTTGTCAGTGCTTTTAGCTTCAGAGTTTGATGCAATTCTCTGAACATTTCTAATACTGCAACAAGTCACAGAAGTGCACTGTAAGAAATACAATGAAATAAAATTGCACACACCTTTGGTTCCTCCTGTATCTGGTCAATTTAGGGGTTTCTTCTTGTATTGTCTGAATAAATTATAGATATTATTTTGCTACTGTAGCTGCTCTTCTAATATGTGACCACTTGAGCCTTTAGGTTCTTCAGGGAACCGCATAAGACTAAAAATGACTGTGACGCTCCTTTCACTTCTGCCCTCAGGGTGTGCAGGTTTCTCAACTGTATGGCAAAGTTTTATTGAAATGAAATACCTTAGTGATGAAAGTTTCTGCTCTTTTTCTGTCCATAGATTATAAATCTGTGAAGAGCAAGAAGTCTAAGCTACAGAGCTGTTCATAGACAACTTTGAAAAGCCCAGTTTTACTAATCATCATTATTCCATAAAAATGTCAACCTCTCCTCCAACTCCAATACCATATGCTCTTGATCACAATCTTCTGCCTTTCATCAAATGAGGCCCTAAATGAACTCTGTTCTGTCCTTTCACCCCAGAGCAGTTCACCCAAGTTCAGTGATAGGTCGTAAAAGGAAATCTGCATTGTATCTGTACCTTTCTCAAAGTTAAAAAGTCATCCAGCCTGAAGAATTAAAAACTGTTCATGAATTTATAATATACATATTTTGGAAACAGAAAAGAAATGGAAGCCCTTGATATTGTGTTTAGATTTTCTTCTAACTATTCACTTTTGAGAACACAATAGTTTAATTTCATTTCCTTTGAACAATTTTTTATTATTAGATCCTAGGATAGTACTGGCAAAATATAAATCTGAAAAAGGATCATCAAAATTGCAAACATGAAAGATCTGGTTATTAAAAGCAGCTCAAACCTGAGTTGGTCAAGAAACTAAACTAAAAGCTGCCATTGGTAAGAACACAAATAAGATATGCACAACTACATCTGTACTGAAATCTCGAAGAATCTCAGGTTCTTACTGTTCTTAATCCTCTCAACCTATAGCACAGAGCTGTTTGGCTTGGAAGGAACATTTTAAAGATCATCTAGTCCAATCTCCCCTGTCATTTCACTAGTCAGGTAATGTCAATGGGTAAACAAGACATTGTCTATGTCTGACATTAAGAAAGAATTTAATTTTGACACTGACATTTCTTCTTGGGGGTTTCATTGTGCAAAGAGATTTGCATTTTATGATTCTTCCCAGAGAAGCTTTAAGCACCTTCAATATAGTGTCAAAAACAGGTGAAGGACAGACACATTAAGGTGTAGCAGGAATCCAAACGCTATAGGAGTATATGTGACCCGTAGCATGTGATTTTCCCATGAGTCTTTGCAAGATCCACAATTGTTTTGGCAATGTTGCCTAAATCAAATGAATTGGTTATAGACCAGGAGGTACTCCTAGTTTTAAAGACAGAATTTCTGTGGACAAGGGAAGAATGAAGAAAAATGAGTGTTTACTTATATTGCACTTTACAGTCCAAGTTGCTATGGCCTTTAATGAAATATGTCATGCTCCATCTCCAGATTGTCCTTATTCCAGCACCCCATCCATTTAGCTTAATCTCGTTTCAACAGGCCTATTGCACTGCTTTTGGACTCAGAACACCTTGCTACACTGGTGATGCCAGAAGGGGGCAATATACTTGAGAACCACTCTGAAATAACAAAATGCGCTTCAAATGATCCAAGATCTAGCTGCTAGTGTAACACTATTCCTTTAATAGTTCTAATTTTAGCTGTGTAAAATTATAGCTACCATTATTACATAGAAAGTTGAAAAGAGTTACAATTAATGGAGTTTATGAAAACAGTATATTGAGACATAAAGCTCTATCAGCTTTAACAACTATGCTGTATGTAAGTTTTTTAAAATTCTGAACAAGAACCTGGATTATTGAGTTTTATGTCTTACATTTTGGTATTCCTTAATAGAAATAAAAACAATGCTGGTCCAAAGTCTCTGATGGTATAAATCATCATAGTAACACTGATTTATACCATCTGAGTCTATTGCACAGTAATTCCATTCTCATTCTGTTATATTCTGTCTGCATGCCTTCTGCACTGGGGAGTTAGTTTAACCAGTATCTATGGGGACTTTTGATTTTCTCAATTAGGAGAGAGGTCATTACGGGCAGAGTTTTGAGAAAATACAGAAAGCAATATAGGAAAAGGTCCTAAGCTCATAAATGTCCTTAATTATATATAGTCTCCTTACTGTAAAGAATTACCTTCAGGTCATTCTGTCTCTTTTATCAGAATAAATCACCATCATCATCTATTCACTTGTGCATTCAATTCACGACATAATAGTGTCAGAGGTGACACAGAATATATACGTATATGCTCAAATTCCAATACAATGACCCAAATTGTGTCTACAGCTGCCAAGTAGACTGTCATAGACATTTAACAGAAAGGGTTTATTTTAGAGAACTATTTGTTCCTACTGAAGGGAGGTAAATGGAACAATGGCTTAGTGAAGTAGCCCAAAGAACTAGATTTAAAGCCCATTTTATCTCATAACTAAATACCTCAACTTAATCCTTAGCTCATGTTAGAAAAATACCACAGCATATTGACAATTCTTGCTTCAAATGGAGGGAATATTGCAAAATAGCGGTGTGCTGAACTTCAGAACTAAAGTGCATCAGTAGAATTGCAGCAGTATAAATTCATGGTGGAAAGCAGTAAGTAAGAAAATTTCACAGGTTAAGTTTCATGGTGTTTTTGCAAACTGGAAAAAAAAAAAGTAATTTTCCAGACACACATTTAAGCCCAAAGTTTCTGTATATACACACCATTCCTAAGAAAAAGAATTCAGTTCTATCCTTGACAATCCTATGATTATGGACTGCAAAATTAGTCTAAAGTTTGAAGTTCAACTGCTGGATTTTCCGAAGAATTTTCTGAAGAATTCCAATGCGACACATGTCTGTGTCGTATTTGCAAAATACAAGGATTCTGCATTTGCACAGCACAGCGTTACAAGTCTCCTGGGGACTGCAAAGACTTAGGCAAAACAGTTCTGGTATATCTGATTTCACAGTTAATGTAACATAAAGTCACTCTAAGAGGGCAGAATAGCTCTCAGGTGTTGGACTTCCTGTGTACCTGCAGATCAGCTGCATGACATATGTACATGCAGCACACTAGCATTATGGTCTTTTACTCACAAGTCATTTCCAGATATAACCTGAAAAATCCCAAAGTGTTATTGAGAAAATTTATTTGCTACCTATCTCATGGGTGACAATGTAACACTGAGCTTCATTCTCCACATATGCTTTCTACAGATATGTAAGAATGAAATGACTCCAGACCCAGAACATACAGAAATAAGAGTATGAGACATATTCCCATAAAAAATACAACCTTTAGAAAAATCTAGTAATAAATCATGTACACTTAATACAATTAACTCTTTAAAAATAATTTACCTTTTTTTTTTTTTTTTGGTTGGGATTTTTCTAAAACTGATCCCTTTATCAGAAAGGAAGGAAACAAAAAAGGAGTCCAGCATAACCAATTAATGTAAGTGGATTTGATATATTTTATTCAACTCAATCTATCTTTCGCTTTGCTCCTGAAAAGTTACAGGGAAAGTAGCTTTCTCCTTAAGCCATTAGAAGTGGTAAAGCAGCAGACACCTTACGATTAAGCCCATTTTCAGAATTGGAGGTGGTAGAAAATATAGGTAAGTATCCAGTGTTTTGGTTGTGAATGTAGTCTAAGTTTTATAAAGCCGACCCATTCCTTATGAGACTATGATAAAAAGATGAAATGTAACAAGTAATTTGAGATGTCACCTAACCTCTGTTTCTGCATAAGTGCCCAGGTTGATAATTAATTCTTTTTAAGTTTATAGACATGCAAACAAAAAGCTATTTATTTGGGAAAGAGTAATTCTTCTTAATTAGAAATAATGAACACAGAACTGCCTGATCAAAAGTATGCTTATAATTTTATGTTGGGTTTTTTTTTTTTTTTTTTTACTGTTAAATAAGACTTACTGCAAGTCAGAAATTTAGATTGAGCTTCTCTCTTTAGTGAATGATATGAACCCTAACAATGTCAGGAGGAGTTTTTGCATTTACTTCATTGCATTAAGCTATGGTCTCCCCAGAAGCAATGAGCCATGGCAACACTTGATTCCAGCTTAAAACAACAAGTTGCTTTTTGAAGTGACATCATAAATTTACACTTCTATCAATATGTTGAAGCTGACTGTAACCTCAATTCAAATGAGTGAGCTTATAAAAGATATTATTGTGATAGATTATTTTTGCTTCCGACTATGTCCGCTTGGTAATAAAAATGTAAAGAATTTTACAGCGGTTTAGCTCTTCTTTGACATTTTATTGTTTGTTTTGCAGGATTTGTTCTTTGATAAGTGGTGAGTTAATCTTGTGCACTGCAGAAAGGAAGGCTTGTTTTATTACACGTTGCATGTAAAGAAAGCACAGCACCATGATACATTATGCATTGTTTCTCTGTGTTGGTACATGCAGAAGCTTACGATGGCTACGTACTTTGGAGTTCCCAAAATAGTTACTTAGTACGGATTCTTATACTTTTGCTAATACAGCTGAATCCAAACCATAGTTAAGATCCTACCTTAACAAAAACTCAGATTTAGGAGGGCATTCCATGATGCACTGCTCTAAAATGCAGGACATGACCCTTCCTATGCCTCAGTTCAGTAAATATTGACATTTCTGTGTTTAGAAAACTAGCACCAGATCCGTGACTGCCAGATATTATGCCAGAAATGCTAACATCACCTCTGAGTGAATAAAATAATCATTCTCCTAAACAAGAGACGCAACCTGAGCTGGATAAAATATATTACTGACTGTAAAATATTCTTTGTGACAAGAAGAAAAATCACATGAGGACTATCAATCAGGATGCCAATTTACAATCTAAGGAGATTCAAAGTGACAAAGACAAAAACCTGTGCCCCATCAAATGATGTTTTTAATGGCCAGGAAATACATGAGTAGTATAAGGCTTTAGCTAGAATTGATTAGACATATAATAAAGTTATTTAAATCCTTTGGAACTTCCAGAAAAGCTGTAGCTATGCGATCCTAGAAACATTATCTGATATTATTTTAATTTTTGACAGTACTATTCTCTAGAGCTGGTGCAAAGAAGCACACAAAAATCTTATTCCAGCTGTTTGCTATGCTGAGGAGAGGTTATGTTGTCCTAGAGTTCTTGTGAGTGACAATATCATGTATCATTTAAATTTTGGGTTGATGTCATATCTTCAGCGGACTCAACAACTCTCATTATGAGATTTTTTTTGACAAGCACAAAAGGGGTTTTCTGATTCATGCATTCCCCTTGAGGTGTCTCCCTGTAGTAAATTCACTGTCAAGTACTGTCCGCATGCTGTTTTTCAGACTTTTCAGAGAGCAGTCTGTGGCAATAGCCAAGCCTTTTTCCACTAATCACACCTGCCATACACTGAGAATCACTGCAGTAAGGCAGGATATTCCCCTGTGAAACATGACTGAATCAAAACAAAGCATGTATTTTTTTTTTTTTTTTTTTCTGAAGGAGAGTAAACTACAAGACTACAATTTCAATTAAGTAGATTTAAATTATAGGTCACCTCTGCCCTTACTTTACCTTTCTTTGTTGCCACTGTGCTGGGAGGAATAACTAAGAATATTATACTGATTTACCCCATATCTTCACTAGGAATAATTGTCATAATCATCATCATCTATCTGGTGCTTGTACTGGGAATGTGCTTACAAATCTCAGAGAGAGAAATGAGACCTATCTTGGAGTAAAAGGCAGAAATTCATACCACATTCTCAGCCATCCAAGTAACCGCAGTAGAAGGCACTGGTGTCTTGTAGTACTGTGCAACCCACTACCAGCAACAGCAAAACTTTGATCTCTGAGGAGGCTCAGAGTCACATAATCTCACATTACTTTCTTTCACTTTTTTCAATCTATGGATTTATTTACCTCTTTAAAAATACAGCTGCATTTCAGGTAAGCCAAAATACTTAGATATCCACCATGTCATGGCTACTACATTTTACAGTTTCAAATGAAGGCAGACAAATCAGTCCTAAACTCCGATGTGCAATCCTAACCTCTTTAAAATGAAGAGGATTTTGCTTTGTCCTGATTTATTTTACAATAACTACAATAGGGCTAAGAATTTATTCTCAATTATGTTACCTGTGTACTGTGAAGCTTGGGTGAATATCTTAATTCCACAGAGCTATAGTTTGTCCATTATCAAGTAAAGTAATAGCGTAATTAAAAGTATTTTCTTGTCTTAATAAAAGTAGTGTTTCTAATGTTCTGTGAGATATCTGGAGAAAATACCTGTAACTGCAATTATATGCTTTTATTATCACTATAACACCTTATGTATGTTCCATTCAGCAGTAAAATGTTGTAATCTTTAATTTTCAAACTAATATCCTATATGCAACATAATGACAGACACTGTCAGAGAAATCTAAGGTAGATAGACATAAGAGAGAGCTTAAAAGCTCAACTACAGTAAAGAAGCACAACTCTGTTGCTGAGAAGGATCCCGCTTCTGAGCATAAGAACATAAAGGGCAGGGAAAGGATTCAAAAGTGACTTGCTAATTCACACCACCTTTGGCATTACATTTTTAAGCGCCCAAAAGTGGCTAAAGACAAAACACAAGGTAGCTTTAGAATCAAGTCTGATCACGTTAAAGCAGATAGTGATAAAATCTGTCTTCATGGTGCAAGTCAAAATCATTCCTAGTAAAAAACCTAATTTCTTCAATAGAGCACATACAAGGTGTGAGTTTAGCCCTGAATGTTAAAAACCACTGTGGTACAAGAGAGAAAGTCTTTCTAAAAGATAGCATTTTTTATTTGCATACAAGAAGGATGGGTAACACATCTGTCTTAACAGGAGTCTGGCTTAGCAGGAGTGAACAGCAGCAGTGGTAGCATGAGCAGCAAATTTTTTAATATTAGCAGTTCAAATGCAAGTATCAGATTGGTTTTGTATTTGAATCATTCATCAGGGTTTGCTCCAAGGTTAAAACTTTTTTCTGAAAGTTCTGTAAAAATTCATTCAAAACACCTTTTCTCCATAGAATGAAATGGAGTGGAACAGAGAAAAACACGTCAATGGAGATTTTCCAAGAGTATGAAGATTTTTTTATATTTAAAACATAACTGAGCCATTATTTACAATCTAGAACTTTGGCGCAGTCCCAAGTCTATAGAAAATTCTGAAATAGGTTCATCTCATACTGTTCTCTGACTTTCATGCACATGTGAAAATTTCAGTGATTTGCATGCTTGGAAGAATCACCAGCTTTTCATCTTTACTAACACTCCAGCAACTATCTCTTTAGAAGCTCTTATTCTGTGATTACAGCGCACAGACTTACTCCAAATGGCTTTTTCTGCTTATGTAATGATCTTTCAATATTGAGTCCTACTAAGACAGTCGATTACTGGCCATTCTCTCCTGTCAGAGCAATGAAGCATTTGTGTACTTGAGATAATCATGTCTGGAGCTTTAGTTTTATATCTAAGAGCTCCACTCACCTTTTGAAATTCCTTGCTTTATTAAGTGATTTTCTTATATAAAGCCATTACTGAAGGAAAGACTCTTTCATTATTCATCACTTGCTACCACCAAAAGTCTTGAAAATATAATAGGAAATAGTCTCTGTTTCAGCATTCAGCAAGGGAGATAAACCATTATCTCAGTACATTAAGAGAGACACAGCCAGCATATATCCCATTTTAAGCATTCCTGAGTGCTTAAAATACATCACAGAAGTATGGGACTAGATGGGTGTAGGTGGCCAGATAAATTATGTCTCTGAAAACACAGCATGGCAGGCAGTCAAAATGGCTATGAAGCTGGGGAAACTTTTGTACCATGTTGCCAAAAGAGTCCCAATATGTGGAGACTAAGGCACAGACCCTATTTCTGGTGATGAAATGAAATTGTTTATTATCTGATGGTCCAGGGTTGATATAGGCTTTCCGAAGTACCCGCGTGTATGAGCGGCTAATACAATTGATTCGCTAGCTGCACCCACTTGGGTATCTTCACTTCTTCATTGGTGGATATCTTGCTCACTGGTTGCCTTGATTGGCTTCTTGCTTCTCGCTTCTCTCTTCCTTCTTATCTTGCCCACAATACTCCCAGAACTTTCCTATCAACATTCCTCAGCTATCTCAAAGCTTTCCCAGGAGGTAGTCCAACTCAGAAATCCTTCACATTTACACCCACACCTATAACTCTTCCAGCACAAAATGAGTAGCCATATGCCGTCCTAAATCCTTGTGGTGGGTTGATTCTGGTTGAATGCCAGTTGCCCACCAAAGCTGCTCTGTCACTCCACTCCTCAATGGGACAGGGAAGAGAAAATATAACACTTACAGGTCAAGATAAGGACAGGGAGAGATTATTCACCAGTTATGGCCACAGGCAAAACAGACTTAATTTGGGTTAAATGAATTTAATTTATTACCAATCAAATCAGAATATGATAATGAGAAATAGAACAGAATCCTGAAACAGCTTAACCCACCCCTCCCTTCTTTCTGGGCTTACCTTTACTCTCAATTTCTCTACCTCCTCCCACCGGCAGCACAGAGGGATGAGAAATGGGGGTTTCAGCCAGTTCAACACACGCTGCCTCTGCTGCTGCTTCTTCCTCAGGGGTGGGGTCCCTCCAATGGGAGACAAACCTCCATGAATTTCTCTAACTTGACTCCTTCCCATGGGCTGCAGTTTTTCATGAGCTGCTCCACTGAGAGACCCTTCTATGGGGTGCAGTCTTTCAGGCACAGACTGCTCCAGTGTGGGTCCCCCACGGGGTCACAAAGTCCCGCCAGAAAACTTGCTCCAGCGTGGGCTCCTCTCTACGCAGGTCCTGACAGGTTCCTAATTCAGTGTGGGCTTCCCAAGGGGTCACAGCCTCTGGCATGCTGTCCTTCATGGCTGCGGATGGATATCTGTTCCATGGGCTACAGCGGGACAGCCTTCCTCATTGGGCCTCTCTGGGCCAGCAGAATCTCTGCTCTGGTGTCTGGCGCACCTCCTTTATCTGCTTTTTCACTGAGCAAAGTTGCTGCTCTCACATATTTTCAGTCCTCTCTCCAGCTACAGTTGCTTCTGAGCAGTAACTTTCCCTCCCATTCTTAAACATGCTATTCCAGAGGCCCTACCGCCACTGCTGCCAGGCTTCGCCTTGGCCAGCGGCAAGTTTGTCTTTGAGCTGTTTGGCATTGCCTCCGTCTGACACAAGGGAAGCTTCCAGCAGCTTCTCACAGAATCTACCCCTGCAGGCCCCCCGCTACCAAAGCCTAGTCAGTATGGTAAGTTTACTTACTTCACTTAAGCTGACCAAACTGGGTAATACAAAGTTCCAGACTGCTCTACAGCACTTCGATAACACAAAATTACTTTTTAAAGTTTTTTTCTTCCTTTTAAATTTTTCTTTTTCAAGGGTATTAACAAGGACCAAAGTATACGCCCACTGATTTCAATAGCTAAAGGTCACAACCAGACTTAATTACCACAAATTATAACAATGGAAGACAAATGGCCATTATTTGTTCTAATTTTAAATCTCTGATCACTCTTGATTTTTTTTTTTAGGATGTATATAATGATGCCATTAGAGGTCTAAATAATCAATTTATATTTAATTCACATTCATAATTTGAAGATTTCCATTTTTCTGAAAAATGAAGAATTGAAATTGGGAAAAGAGAGGAGGAAGGAAGTAATAACTTTGATACCCCAGGAAAAAAAAAAAAAAAAAAAAGGAAAAAGAAAAAGCTGAAATTTTAAAGTAACCTACCCTTATTTTTTAATTTGCATGCAAGTATAGGCATATTTTATGTAGGCTTTGACTATAATACAGAAATAAAGCAATACCTTGTCTATTTATGTATTGATGGTTACATCTATTCCCATCTCAACAGAAATATTCTTGCATTAATTCAGCTTCCTATGTCTCAGCTACTTTTGCTTTCTATTCCACCTCCACATACCAATACTTATTGCTATGCTTTTCATAAGTCAGTTCCCTTCATGCATAATATAGTATTACAACAAACAAAAAGTATTTGCTTTCTATTCACTGCATATTTACCAAGTGTGGGCTATGCAATACACTTCCACTGTCAAATTGCTGAATTTCACTCGTCTTCAAAAAAAACTTGAGTAAGTCACATTCTCTGTGATCCTCTCACTGCTATGACGGATTAATATGTGGTATCCTTAGGAAAATATGCAAACATAATTTATAGAGCTCTGTTCTAGTGGGGTTTTTACAGAAAACAAAGATATACTGCAAGGAGTTATTGTAGCGATCTTGTCTTCAGAATGATATATTTGGTCAAGAAACGAATTAATATGGCTTTAGTAGCCTGGATCCTCACTTTGCCTACCTCATACATCTACCTCAAGAAACAGCTGCATGAATGAGAGCAAAAGACTAACAGCCTCTGCCCTGGCTAGGAAAACCAAAATAATACAGGGGTGTTGCAGCTCAGGAATGAAGTAAATTGGCAGGTAGAAAATTAATTTATATTGTTATGTACCTGGGTAGATAGGTTAAAAAAAAATAAAAATTGGTTGTCTTATTTGTAGTGAATCATGTATTATAATAATTTGAGAACAAAGATGAGAGGACTCACTTGGGAGTTTAGCTCCTCAACTAACATATTCAGTACATCAACTGCTATCACCATATTTTCTTGATTGTAATTTTTATTATATTTTTAAATAAAAGAAATCAAAGTGCTCTTTCAATTTATCTTCCTTCCAACAGGAGCTGTAGTTTAATTTGTAATCGCCTGACATAATCTCCTGACATTCATTTTTCTTAAATTGCAGTTTCTTGTTTGTACTCTATGGGCTGTATGCACTAAGTATGTGTGGAAAAGGCTATAGTAATTTTGCCATCACCAAGTGAGGACAGAACTGCTGTCTCATCCTTCCAGTCACCATGTTCAATTTCTTTTTTAAAGTGAGTTACTTACACCTCATGCTGCATTAGGAAAAAAAAAAAAATAAAAAATAAATCAATTCTATCAAGTGGCCTCCCTTGTTTTAAAATATATGAGGAGAAAAGTTTTAAATAAGAGAATAAAACCATTATATTTTCTGTAAGTGTGATATTTCAAGCAATTTCTTGTATGGTGTCCCACAGTATTGTTATTGGACTTGAACTAATCAGGCTAACTTTCATGCCATTTGGCTGTCTCCTTTGAGAAGTGAAAAACTCACCTCCCAGCACAAATTTTTACAAAAAAATCAAGTTAAAAACAGGAGAGTCAAAATTATTGATTAAGTGAACCACAACCTGTGCGATTCTTATCCTACAATTCAGTCTAACAGGGAACAATTGATGAGAATAGAGTCTTTGAGTAGGAATAAATAGATGTCAATGTGACTACACTTCAGTTAAAAGAAACCTGTGGGCAAGGGTTAAACTGCAGCTTCACATAGCTGGCAGGAAGTTCAGCACAGCCTGAAAAATTTATCTTTATCAAATCTTGTGCTTCTTCAACAGATTTCCACTCTGCATTCAATACCAGAAGGAGTTAGGTTAAAGCTCACTTTGATACACCTACAGCATAGCAACCATCCCGATGTCTGAAGCTGAGGCATGCCCTATGAGACAGAAAATCCCAGAGCACACGATGTTTTGAGGCAACAAATCACTCAAGGAACTTCCCTGTTGTACCTGTGCTTACATTACTAGTCCCGTGCCAGCAAAAAGGAATGTTAGCACAAACATTTTGTCAGAAAGAAATTATTTTTGCCATGTAGCTTTTATTTCAGACAGGGGTTAATGAAGAAAGAGCTTTACTTTTAGCTTTAGCTTGCACTTTACTTTTAGCAATAATACATACTATATTCCAAAACCAGGAAAACGCCATGATCAATTTATCTCACAAGATGGTACCAGTCTTCTTTTTGGTGACAATGGTAAAGTTTTGCCATTGTTTCTGAAAAAAGAACAAAACATTCGTTTTGATGACACTCCAAGTGTAAAATATTTTTAGGTGTTGTGGTTTAAGCTTATAAACCCATGCAGTCGCTCTATCACTCACTCCCCACTCTTTCTTCCCTCTGCTCCTGGAGGGATGGGAAGGAGAATCGAAAGAATGCAACTCCCCCAGGTTGAGATAAGAACAGTTTATTAACTAAGGTATAACACAAATCACTACTGCTACCACCAATAATAATAATGACAAAGCAGATACAAGGAAAAGGAGAATACAATAGCTCACCATCAAATATCAAGCCTGACCACCCAGTACACCCCCACCAGTAACAATAATGACAAGGCAAATACAAGGGAAGGATACAATAGCTCACCACCCAGCTCGACCAAGCTGTGCACCCCCACCGGTGCACCCCTCACCGGCTGCACCCCCCACCGTGCACCCTCACCACCCTTCCAGGTCTCTGCTCTCCGTTTCTACATCCTGGACATGACGTGCTGTGGTATGGAATAATCTCTTTGGTTAGTCTGGGTCAGGTGTCCTGTCTCTCCTTCCTCCTGGCTTCCCCTCCTCCCTGGCAGAGCATGAGGCTCACAATGTCCTTGGCCAGCCTAAACATCACCAAGCACTAACTGAAAACACTGGTGTTATCAGCGCTGTTCTCAGGCCCAAAATCAAAAACACAGAGCTGCACCAGCTACCAAGTAGGAGAAAAAAAAAAATGACTGCTTCTGCTGAACCCATGACATTCCACCCCTTATTCCATACCATTCACGTCATCCTCAGATCCCACATTTTTTCAATAGACAATCACATGTGTATATATATATATATACATCCACACACATGCCCAGAGGGAGAGACATCATCCCTCAGTGCATGGACCAATCCCTACAAAGCTGCTTAGTCCATCCAGTCCATGATGCTGGGCTCCATCTTTTATAAGAGTCTTTCAGAGCAGGAGACTGTGCAGTGTTCACACTCGTGAATAACCTGGGCAATAGTGTCCATTGCTAAGTCCACCCCTCGATCATGAGTCCATCTGTATGTTGCATCTCTGCCCTGATGGCCTAATGTGTCGTAGGCCCACCAGGCTCAAAATAATTCACCCTCCCCTCCAGCAGTTTCTGCAGCTTGTCGTTGGGGACTCCATACAGCTGCCTTCCATCTCCAATGCTTCCAAAGCACTGGAGGGGCCCAGTGGACTAGATACTCGCCCATACTGTCCCACACACCCTGCCACTCATGACTGTCCATCCTTGGGGAAAATCTCTTGGTCACCCTGCATCGTAGTCTAGCCACAGGCAAGGCCCACACCCCACTCTGGTTAACTCTCAGGACCAGACAAAATGGTTGTGGGTAAAACACACTCTGTATGCATGCCAACATGCTGATCCCCACCAGAATCAGCAGGCAGGTCTCAAGGGTACCCAAAGGCCATTGAAACCCTTCAGAACTCTCAAATGACGCTGCTGTACATGTCACTGGGGCTGGTGTAGCTGCTGGGCTTGCCGGCTCTCTCACCACCAGCTGCTCTTTGGCTGAGTCCACATCTTCCTCCTCTGCCTTGCTGGGAAGTGCTGCGTGGTCTCCTGCGTCCTCCTGGGGCTCGGGCTCGCGGGGCTCTGCGGGCGGCTGCTGGGGAATGCTCTCGGCCGCTGCGGGGCTGGCCTCTGCCGCCGCCCCCCCTCGCCGCTCGGGAGCTGCGGGGTTCGGCTTCTCTGCCGTTTCCCCCTTCCCGGCCTCTTGATCCCCCGCGCCGGTCTCCCGGGCCGTTTCGGCCGTCGGCGGCTCCCGGGGCCGCCCCTCCTCCGCTCCGCACAGCCCCTCAAAGACGGAGGCGAAAATGAGGGCCTGGACAGTAAAGAGCAGCCGACCTGCCAGGTACAAGTCCACGTCCACGTCCATGTCCCCGTCCGCCCCTCCCTGCTTCTGGAGCCCACCCGTGTCACAAGCCCTTCCTATAAAGCACACTGAAACAAGAACCTTAGCCCAAAACTCATATCTGAGTGCTAAGATAACAAATACTGGCTGTAAGTAAGGTAGAACAGACTGAAACCATGAAAACCAGAGCAACAACTTTGAGAGCCAATAAATCAGCATTGTGACGAGTGGCTATTAATCCTGTCGTTATCTCAACCCTTCGAGCCCCACGTTGGGCGCCAAAAAGAACTGTTGTGGTTTAAGCTTATAAACCCATGCAGTCGCTCTATCACTCACTCCCCACTCTTTCTTCCCTCTGCTCCTGGAGGGATGGGAAGGAGAATCGAAAGAATGCAACTCCCCCAGGTTGAGATAAGAACAGTTTATTAACTAAGGTATAACACAAATCACTACTGCTACCACCAATAATAATAATGACAAAGCAGATACAAGGAAAAGGAGAATACAATAGCTCACCATCAAATATCAAGCCTGACCACCCAGTACACCCCCACCAGTAACAATAATGACAAGGCAAATACAAGGGAAGGATACAATAGCTCACCACCCAGCTCGACCAAGCTGTGCACCCCCACCGGTGCACCCCTCACCGGCTGCACCCCCCACCGTGCACCCTCACCACCCTTCCGGGTCTCTGCTCTCTGTTTCTACATCCTGGACATGACGTGCTGTGGTATGGAATAATCTCTTTGGTTAGTCTGGGTCAGGTGCCCTGTCTCTCCTTCCTCCTGGCTTCCCCTCCTCCCTAGCAGAGCATGAGGCTCACAAAGTCCTTGGCCAGCCTAAACATCACCAAGCACTAACTGAAAACACTGGTGTTATCAGCGCTGTTCTCAGGCCCAAAATCAAAAACACAGAGCTGCACCAGCTACCAAGTAGGAGAAAAAAAAAATGACTGCTTCTGCTGAACCCATGACATTAGGGAAAACACTTCTGTTTTGAAGGTGATCTCGTCAGTGCAGCTCTGAGAAATTACCTCAAGTTACAATACAATTTTAGCGGTACCATTTTTGAGTTATCACTGAAAAACAGGAAACACAAAGTGAAATTTTGTTAAACCTCTCTAGAGTTCAGAAGCAGTGACAAATACCAGCTTCTGCATTAAAAGAGAAAACAAATATAGGATTCTTTTTTTGTTGTTGTTAACCATGACTACAACAAGCACGGTCATCACTAGAGACCTGGAACAAAGGAGTTCTAGAATAATAAATAAATAAATAAATAAACAAATAAATTAGAAGAAATATTACTCAGATGGAATCTGTGTTGATTTTAACAGCTGTGTGAATTCCCCACCACTTTTGGTATTGCCCGTGGCATGGGAAAATTGCTCATTTTCTCTGCCCTTCAGTCTGACAGGCACAAAAAGTGTTGCTTTTAAATGTCTGTTTGGACAATTTGCATGATGCGGATTGTAACAGCCTCTCTAAAACACCGTGAAGTACTTCAGAAATTGCTTTAGGAGTAGGCACAGGAAAAAAACGCAGGTTAAAAAAAAAAAAAAAAAAAAGAAAGAAAAAGAGACAATGTGTTTCAAGCTCTTTGGAAATTTTTTTTTCTCTGCTCAAAAGTTTGTTCCTTCATTATCAAAGACATAATATTTCTGACTTGTTACATTGCACAAATAGCCAACCAAATATGCATTTTACACAGTCTTGCAAAAACTGCCTTCACCAAACAATAGTAACACAAAAGGGCAAGAGGAAATATTTTGCATTTTCTTGAGGTAAATGCTACTTAATTGAAAATATTTCTTGCCTTAAAAAATATAAAGACTACCACTCTCATCTCCTGCTATGTCTTGATTACAGTAAACAGAAGTTTAGGTCAGATTTAGCTAACATGGATTGACAAAATGGAATGAAACCTATTTTCCTAAATGATAACTTTTGTGGGCCATATTTTTAGCTGAGAAGAGATCCAGTCACTACAATGTTTCCTGCTATGATTTCTGAACAATTTCAAAGTGATGCTGACACTGGGATGCAACAGAGGTGTCAGAAATGGGAAGAGAGCCAGTTTGAAATCTGGTTTTTGTGCTGTTAGGCACCAAGAATATCCTTAGGCAAAGCAAGAAGCTGCCTAGGGCAACAGCATGATGGAGTTTTGATGGCAAAATCTGTAGAAGTGGCAAAGTGGCTTTTGCAGACAGCAGCCTCTCAATAATTGCAGTTTTTTGCCTCAGCAGTCCTTGGCCATGGTCCCTGGTTTTGCACACCCAACCTTTTCCTTTTTTCATCCCTAAAGCACTCCTGTTTGGGAGAAAATCCATTAAATAGCAATTTATCTCAGCAAAGGGATAGAGGACAGGAGTGACTCAAATGGATTACAGTATCCCTTCACTCCCTACCTCCCCAAGGCCAGAAATGCTATCATATCTCATCAAACGGTATAAGCTAGGGATACAGGATGCTTACCACAGGGGCTGGACACTGAATTGTGAGAGGAAAATGTTTATGTCCACTGCAAGTGTTGATGGAATGCATAATGAAGGTATGATATTACCATCTGATCCTTATTTGAGAATTGGAAAGAAGCATCTGTGGGAGGAGGGAAAATGGGTTGAGCCCAGGGTAGGAATGGTGATTTTCAGAAACTAGAAGCATGAAGAAGTGGCACATGGCAGTAAAGACAATGTCCACCAGCAATATAAGATTGTAATCCCTTTTCACAGGCTGAAATCCAGGCAGAACTTTTTTTCTGTATCTGTTGAAAAAAGAAAAGCCTTCTGTACTTTAAGGAAGAAGATATATGCAAATTCTGGATAACTTCTATACGATTGGGCCTGTTTCACTTATATGAAGCATTTCTCGGTTTTTTGTTTATTTTGAAGCAGAGCAATAATCTACTGTTTTTTTAACCAATCATTGCTTATGGTGACTGGTTCCATGCAGAAATTTCTGCTTTAAAAAAACATTTAAATTTTATAATGGGATGTGTAACAAAAAGTAAGGCATTAAAATGAAAATGGAGTAACCAGAATGGAATGTCAGTGATTTTCATTATTAACTGGTTTTGAATCCTATATTGCTACCTGAAGAGAAAAATTAATAACCCTGGAGTGGTTATACATATATTTGAAAATTGTCGCGGAGGGAGCACCTTCAGAATGGTTAGTCAGAGGTTAGCATCTGCTACCCAGAAAGCATTTAGGCGTTTACAGTGACAATTAGGTCCCTAATTCCTGAGTGTCTTGAGCTGGGTTATTCTGTCACTGCATACCTCAGATGCATTGCTATCATCAGCTTCTGCAGGGACCTGCACTCACAGAATCCACTTGACTCTAACATATGCTGCTGCTCACTATTGCTACTGCATTTGGCACTGAATAAAATGCTGGTCAGAACAGTGGTCTGAGCCCAGGGCACAGAAGACCTGTGTGTTCATTGGGAAGTAAGCCACTTGGACAGTGAGCTGGTAATTCTTGCAAAAGCAGAAGGACTCTTGGAAAGAAAGCTGCAAACTATCAAATGTCCACATGTCCTGGAGTTCCCCAATTTTGATTTATTGTCTTTCATCTTCAGTGAGGACAGTAGTCGAACACTCTCCTCTTGCTCTCAGAGTAAAATATATTCAGGGAAGAGCCTCCTGGAAGTGCAAGCCCAGCCAAGCCAAGCCAGGAGACAAACCTGAGCTTCCTGCTTTCTGCACAAGTAAATTATTTGGGCTGTCACGTAAAACTTGCCTTATTCACTTTGTTGACAGTGTTTGGGCAGTGAAGAGAGGCCCTCAAGCTGTAGATCGCCATTGTGATGGAAGTTCTTTTTCTGTAGCACCAAGCTGGGCACATCCAGACCTAAGAGATTTCAAATCCAACACAGTGCCTAGCCTAGCCAGCTAATCATTAAGCAGCTTCATGCTATTTAAAGAAGGTGCCATTCTTCTGGAATCCAGTAAGAAGCCATTCATCTTTGCTAATGTGCTAAAACCAGGTTACTGAAACACAATGTTGGACTGTGTTCAGAAGAACTGAAAGTTATGGTATTGTGAAGAGCTTTTAGGCACCTGAGTCCTTCATTTGATATTGCAAAAGGTATTATTTGGCATGATTAGAAATTGTTACCTCTAGGCACTTTATTAAAATAACTGGTTGAAAAGCACTGACTATATTCACGACTCTCAAAAGTAGATAAACAAGTAGATAAACAAACATACCCACATCTCCCAAGAAGACATTTTTGAATCTCTCTACCACCATGTATGTCATGACTCAAATGTTTAATTATTTAACCTCTTATGCAAATACCAATGACTTGTAGTTCCAAGATATTACCAATAGATGGCAATAGTATCTTGTGGATGCTTTTTTTTTTTTTTCTTTTTTTACTCACCCTACCTGTTTTTTTCCCTAATTTAGGTTTTTTGGCAACATTTTTATAATAGGTGCACATATATCCTATTTCCAAGTAAATAAATGTTCTAATTAAAAGCTTTCTAATTTCAACAGAAAAATGGGTATGGAAATAAACAAAATCAAAATTTTGCAGTGATTTTAGACAGAGTAACCACCTTCTTATCAGCAAAGAATGCATAAATATTTTTGAGCTACACCTGGTCTCACATACATTTTAGACATATTTTATTTCTAGACCAAGAATATGTAAGAACTGTATAGTACACTTGGTACTATAAGTCAATATCAGAGAACAGTATTTGTTTTTAAGTAGTGATTTAGAATATTAATATTAAAATCAATATTTACATGGAGCTCATACCCCATTTTGAAGTGGAAAATTGTATATGAATACGAATATATAAAATATATGGAACATACAGAAATAAATAAAAAAAAAGGCAGTCTGTGAATCTGGGTGTGTACCTGTACAGTATTGCACCATTTTCTACCCAATGCCACTTACATAGAATGAGTTGTAGACCTATATAATGGCTACTAGTAGGATTTGGGTTTGTATGACAATAATGCTGTTCTCCATTATCCTTCTGTTTCCAATGGAACAAGCAGTCTTTTCCTGTGAGGGGGTGCATTTCTGGTAACTGGACGACAACTTTTCCATATAATTTGGTGTCTTTGTGTTCTCTCTTCTGTTAACAGTAAATATTTTTTTCTGGTAATCATTAGTGTCTAAAACTTCAGAATCCATTACATCAGCACCTTGTGAGACCACTGTGAATCCGAGTTTTATGTCTCTTAGACAGTTAATATTTACTGTAAATCTTAATTTTTGCTCTGTAAAAAAAAAAAAAGAAAACCACCAAAAACAAAAGCCTCATTTTTTTATAATGTTCTACAAAACTGCTTTAAAATATGATGCAAAACTGAAACAGAATTTGTAGATAAATATTATTTAAATTAATTTAATTACATTTTTAATCTGCAAGTTGTGGGCAGAAGTTGAGCTCTGGTTATCTATTTGCAACACAAACGGAAGCTTGGATGGAGCTACTTTCTAGCGTTAAGAACCTCAAAAAATCTGTTGTTTTCATAAATCACTTCAGCATTTGTTGCAGTCTTAAGTTCCAGGAGTTTTGATTTCCACCGGCACTTTAATGTGTGTGACAGCTGGTCTGTAATGAGGAAACTGGCAAATTGTGGACAACTGAAGAAGAGAAGAATTTTAAGATTTTATTGCCAGGTTTTCATATTAATTGTAGATTTCATATATGGAATGCAAAAGTAGACAATAAAATCCAAGCCATTCAAAAGATGATGAAAATTAAACCTCAGTTTGAAGCTTGTTTTCAATCATTTGTGGAGTTTGATAATAAAAAAGTCATTTCTGTTAAGATGGAAGTACAAATTTCAGTTACTAATGAGACTCAGGGTGTAATACTATGAGATTCAGACCCTTCTGTAATGACAAGATTACTATATGGAAAACAGAGAAAGCAGCTCACCTTCTTGTCCCAGTAGGAGCGCTTTTCAGTACCAGTTTGAAGAGCATAAAATACTTCAAAGTGAAATAGTTTATCAGCTTGACCGTTACTTGTGGTTTTATTCCTGGTTGGATAATCATAAGGCGATTTTGTATTAGTGTTAATTAGCATATCAATAGCATGATATTTTCAAACATAAGTATTATAAACCCTTATATAAGCATCTGAAAATCAGACCATTTAAAGATAGCGACTTTTTATTACATTTCTAGTACTTTGCTTTCTGAACAATGAGAGTTATACAATTATTTTATAATTAAGTTACAGCTTTTCAGATAGAAATCTAGCCACTTTGTTGTCATCAGAGTCTTTACACTGATGATTCTCCAGTTTCTACTACAGTTGTTGACAATCACATCTTCCTGAAGGAGTGTAGCTTGCATTTTCTGTGCTTTGGTGAGATTCAGCAAGTGTATTTTGTCAGGACTGAGTCTTATGATACAAATGCAATAAATTCCAGTATTCTCACAAATTTTTGTCTTACTTGGAAGAGCGAAAGGAAACTCATTCAACCACCTCCATACCCCATATGGCTTCCTCTAGGAGAAAAGCACTAAGTCAGTTCTTCTGCAGAGAAACTTTGCTGTATTTTACTCTCTTCTCTCTACCACTTATTTCTCCTCAGTGCAGTTCTTCCTCCTGAAAATGTGGGCAGACCTTGGAACTTCATTCCCCAGGCATCAAGAAATGATATGCTGTAGCATACCAGAAGCAGCAGGAGGACAGAAATGGAAGGTAAAATTAAACAAGGGGGAGGATCTGCTCTGCAGATTTAATGTGAAAGTAGAGGGCTGGGACAGAAATGGTGCAGCATTTGACTGGATATGATTGATTTGAAATTTGGGTGGGTAGAAGAAATCTCTGAGTAAGAAAAAAACATTTGTGTGACCAAGACCTAGACAGAGTCAGAGTTATCATAATTAAATAAGTTTGGGAAAACAGCAACATCACTTTTCAGATCAGCATATGGGGTTTGACTGGGGGACGTACAAAATATCTAGAATATAATCCTTGCAGGAAAAAAAAACAAAACAGCAACCAGCTAAACTCATTTTTCATGTTTCTTTCCTTTTGGGGGGAAAAAATAACAAATTTATGCACAGTTTTTATTGACCACAGCATTTCTGGAAATAGTTATTTTATATAGGAGCAGTTTGATTCTACTTATGTGAGCTCTTAACATGATAATCTGGCATGCAGTACAGGAATCAGTAATTACATAATGAAATAGATGCTACTTCTACAAAATAGTGCGGAAATTGGTTATTTATTTTTTCTTGCTCATTTTTAGCTATTGCAATCAAATATGTGACCTAACATTTCAGTAAAGAGAAGATTAAATTAATGTAAACATATAGTATCAACCCTTCTGAACCACTCAGATATCAGATTAATCTAGTTTACCATGCAGAAGTTCTGTTTATGGAATGCATTACTCCACAAAAGTGATAAAGAGACTGATGGCCTGTAAAATCCCTTTACTGAAAGGATGTGCTATCAAAAAAGGTGCAGTAGCAAATACTAATAAATGCAGCCTTCCAATATCTGAAGGGGGCCTATAGGGATGCTGGGGAGTGATTCTTCATGAGGGACTGTAGTGAGAGGACAAGAGGTAATGGGTTCAAATTTAAACAGGGGAAGTTTAGATTGAATATGAGGAAGAAATTCTTTACTGTAAGGGTGGTGAGGCCCTGGAATGGATTGCCCAGGGAAGTTATGAATGCTTCCTCCCTGGCGGCGTTCAAGGCTGGGTTGGGCATAGCCTTGGATGGCATGGTTTAGTGGGAGGTGTCCCTGCCCATGGCAGGGGGGTTGGAACTAGATGATCTTAAAGTCCTTTCCAACCCTAACTATTCTATGATTCTGTATATAAATGTAGTCTTTAAAACTTTATTAACGAGAAGCATTTCATCAACAGTAATTCCCCTAAAGGATGGTAAAAAAGTTTTTCAAATGATGTTTCTGATATGAGAAAATAAGTTTTATTTAGACCAAACAATTCTTCTTAAAAGCTTTTTAATCTGAAAAATAATATATTGTGTTTGTTTTGCTTTAGTTTTTGGTTGCTTTTTTTTTTATGAGAAGAAAGAGATAATCTTGCAGATAATATAACTTGGTTCCTTTGATCTACTTGCCCAAGCATATTTATAAGCTAGATCTCACACTGCATGTAACTGATCATAATAATTAAGAAATTATAATTTACCAGTCAGCAGTGAAATAAAAAGTGAGTGATGCTGTGACACTCATAGAGGGTGACATGTCACAGGAAGAGCTGCACAGAGTAATTAGAACTACAGGGAGAATAATATAAAAATATATTGCCTCATTACCTTGTATGTTTGCACTTGGGTCGTCTTGTTTTGTCTATGTATGCCCATACACTTTTCCCCATTCCTCTTGCAAAAATAAGAGTAAGGAAATGAATCATACCACTACCAAAGCAAAGAGCTACTCTCATGCTTAACTCTGTAATGTGATTGTGTGTTGAGCCCATTTGCTATTTTTCCAGAAGGCAGCAGTCTTGTATATCTTACTGGACTTCTTGTGGTGCCATCACCAACAACTTTAAACCTGTGTAGAATATATCAGTGAATAAGACATATTTATACAAGCAGAAGACAAACGATCCACTGATATCCTGTTTTCTATGGAGTGATAAAGTACATGGGCCCCCTAAGTGGTCAAGGAAGAATGATTAAATAATGTATGCTGCAAATGTGTTGTTATGCAGAAAAACATTAAAAGAGTATTACAGCTGTTTCAGGAAATTCACAGTTCAGGGTCAAATGTACCATATGTCTGTCAATAACTAGGCACAACAGGGTGCATTAGAAGAAGCTACTTAGGTGGTTCCCCATTGCTCCAAGACTTTTGAGGACGTATGGTACCTTTCACCTGTGACTAACATTTCCTTTCAGTCATTGTTTTCTGTAGCTACCTTAAATGTTCTTTGAGTATCATTTTTGTTTCTAGTTGTATATGTATGTGTGAATGAACACGTGTATAAGAAAGAGAGGGAGATGCAGTTTCCTCTTAGAAAACCTCCTATTCTTAGAGATCGAAAGATTCTGTGCCAAATTTGGCAATCCTTATTGCTATATAGGCTGGGAACATACGAATTTTTTACAGTGTATGCAAGATACTAAATGGAAAAATAAGCAGTTTCCACCTTAAACCAGAAAATGAAAATAGGCCAATAAATTCCTGGTTCATGACTGAAAGATGAGATATCATAACTCCAATGTTAAGAACAGTAACAGTAATGCTAACAGTAACAGCAACAGGAAGAGCAATAACAATAATAGTACATAAACCATGAGTATTTTTACTAATGGGCTACAATTAATTACCTAAATAAATTTATAAAGAAAGAGGTAATTCCCTCCTTAAAGAGTACATACCAGAGAGATTGTTTATCTCCTTATTTGAAGAATTTTTGATGCTTAAAGTCCCACTGAGGGGAATCCACTTCTCTATTTTGTGTTGTTATTTTTCCAGAAATTGATAAGCTGAGTATGCACTACATGCCTTTTGTATATATAAGCAAATAAGTTCCCTGTGGAAAGTGCCAAGATTCCCTTCTATCTTAATATTGTCCTTCTCAGTAGATCAGGTACATCTTGGAATAGGATGTTTAGATGCACCCTAAGGGGGTGCATCAGAACACCTTGCAGATGTTTATTGCTAAAAAGTAGGGAAGAACTATTTTCTTGAAATGAAGTTACAGGGAATCAGAATAGATTCTGAATAGAACAAAGTATTACGAGACTGATTATTGTAGCACCCAGTCTTTAGTCTCTTTAATTCCTAGCATCTTTGTGCTTCAGTGAGGTGCTTACTTCTTAGCTTCCTGCCTAGAAAGAATTAAACATCTGGGAGCTGCAGACAAGAAAGCTAGCCTACTAATGTAGTGGAATGCCAAAGAAAGTCAAAAGGATAACGTCAGAAGAGGATGCATTAAGCTCAATTACTTTGAAGGCTATGGTGGCTTGTTCATTTCTATGAGAAGATTCTTATTCCCCAAATGGGATACACAGACATCTGTCTGCTCACAGGTTATGTGTCAAAGGTTATCGAAATGTGATATACATGATTCATTATTCCATTGACTTGTCCCAGGGACTGAAAATTTAATGTGTCTGAGAGGATTTGGCTTTACTTCCATGGGAAAATATTGGATGTGATATAACTTCATAGAAAACGGAATTTTCATTTTCCTCTGATGTATTTAATTCTGTTTTTATGAAAATATCAAGTATTCAGGCTAGAGAGAAGAAAATAATATACATGAGTTATTCATTGACTTGACTTTTAGACCAGTTACCCAGTGGGAAGACATAGGTTCAAGTTCTTGCTTCCAGAACAATATTAAAATAAAACACCTAGGGATTTAACAGCAGGCTGAGAGCTGGTAGCAACATAAACAATTAAACATTACTTGTGGAGATTAGGTCCATGTAGTTTCGTCTAATTTCTTTCATGAGTCTCCGCACATTACTTTTAATGCTCTTATTGTTAGAAAAAAATAGAAGAAAATACACCACTCATCATCCAAACTCTGTTGATGTGAAATGATGAAGCCAAAGTGAATTGGCCTCCTTCTGAGCATCAGAGATAGGAACCAGAAAATCAGGACTGGGGATTCATTGAGTGAAAATTCATTCTCTCAATTTGACAAAATAAGGAACACCAATTAATCACTTAACAAGTAAAATGGTACAATAAGTTTTAAATAGGCATTCTCCAATTAAATAGTCCAGAACAAAAAAATAAAATATCCTGTGATTGTGTTGACACAGAAGTCCCTGACACAGCACACAGACCAATATGATCAGGCTGTACCAAGTTTATTTCGCATATAGCTCAGTATATATAGGCATTCTACTTGTCTATCATTGACACACACAACTCTAATTGGATACATGCATTGTTCACGCGACTAAATGCAGAATAGGATTTGCTCAGACCCTCTGTCCACATGCATAGTGCTCTCCACCCACATTCTACTTGGTGTCCTGCTTAATATATGATTGGTTAATATCTCTCATCTAAGTGTTAGTAACAGCTTAATGATTGGTTAACTATTACAGTATATGTTTCAAGGTTACAGTTATCAGTTCCCTCCTGCACATCTCTCTCAGTAGCTTTCCGTGCCAACTTCCTCAAGACTTCTGCATGTGCACGAACTTTAGTAAACCCCAGGCGGGGCCTCAATGCCTGTGGGTTACTACCTTACAATTGCCAAGCAGTTGTCTGGATTGCTCACATGCCCGTTCACAGCCAAATAGCTCTCCACATGATTGTCTCTGGCATGAATGACAAATGGTTGTTTTTTTTGAATCTTCTACAAATAATAATAATAATAATAATAATAAAAAAATCCAAACTAAACAAATAATTATAAATAAGAAATTGTATTTATTCAACATACTTTGCACAAGTGTTGCAGGAGATCTACACCAGCTGCATGCGCATGTATCTTGTGCTGTTTGCCATGCTATATATTAAACAAAAATTACTCAATGCTAAAATTATTTACTCCAAGATGATTTAGCAAGTAAACACCTGTGGCCAATACCTTTCATATCCTTTGCTCCTAACATAACCTGAGCAATGATTGGAAAGTACATTGCAAAGAAGGTATTGCATCTAACCACTGTTTGGATATATTAGGAACCGTGGCTGAATTAAAGTTGGCAAACATTTTCAAGAAATTAGCCATTAATATGCCATATATAAGATACAGGAAACAAAATTTCCCCTGCATATGAGTGATTAAATCACCCATAGAACACTGTATTAATGAGCCAAAAAAAAAAAAAAAAAAAAGAGCAATCTGTCAACAGGCATATACAGTGATATACAGTAGCTCATGTAATAATCATATCCCTCAAGGAAGCTTCTCTCAGACTTGGAAAATCAAGTGTCCTGGCCAAAGAACTGATCACAGACACATTTACTCTGTGTTTTCAGAGACCTAACTTTCTCAAATATACCCACTCTGCCTCTCTTCACTAATCTGTTTGACAGATCCTATACACCAGGAAATTCTGTCTTAAAGGGTTTTGGAAATTATGAACTTGGCAAAGCCCTCTCGGTAATGCCATGAAAGGAGTTTCAGCTGATTCTGTATGAGGTGAGGACAAAGGCAAAATATGGGATAGATGTAAAAAATATATTGCTGACAATGAGAGTCAAACCCATACAGAAATGTGAAGTCCTGAAGTCCACACTTCACTTCAGAAATGAGGTAGGAACAGGCTTTACTGTTTATCCTTGTGCCTTCTTATAATCAAAGCTTATTTCGGGGGTTTGCAAAAAGGAAGGAAGATATTAAAACGGATTTTCTATGCCAACATAGGTCTGTCCTCCCTGTCCTCATTAGGAGATGAAGGATTTGCATTGAGATTTATAAAAAGCCCCTTTAAACTCTCTATCTTTTAATGATTGATGCTACATTTTGTTACCAAGAGTATTGAGCTTAAATGAAAGATCAATTCCTTCATTTAGAACTTCATGTTCTTTAGTTCTTTTTCCTTTCCTCTTCCTTTCCTTGTTTTTTTTTCTTTCTTTGCCTTGCCTTCCCTCGTTTTTTCCTTTGTCTTTCCGTTCCCTTTCTCTTCCTGCCCTTAATGTGCCCTTTCTGTGCCCTTGCCTTCTCAAACCTTTCTCACACCATGGTGGACAGTATTTTTCCTCATCCAACAATTTCCTCCAGGCTTTATTTCTGACAAAACAACTCACTGGCCAAAATCTAATTTTTCCAAGACATGATTCACAGGAACAGCATCAGAAATATTGTTTCTGTTAATTAAGAACCCGAACATGCACAAGTTCATGAGACCTGAGGAAATCCATCCACGGGTCCTGAAGGAGCTGGCAAATGATGTTGCTAAGCCATTGTGCATCACATTTGAAAAATCATGGAGTCAGGTGAAGTTCCCGATGACTGGAAAAAGGGAAATATAACCCCCATTTTCAAGAAGGGGAAAATGGATGACCAAGGGAACTACAGACCAGTCAGTCTCACCTCTGTGCCTGGCAAAATCTCAGAGCAAATTCTCCTGGAAGGCATGCTGAGGCACATGAAAAACAACAAGGTGCTTGGTGACAGCCAGCGTGGCTTCACTAAGGGGAAATCCTGCCTGACTAATCTGGTGACATTCGGTGATGGAGCTACGGAACTGATGGGCAGGGGTAGAGCAGCTGATGTCATCTACCTGGATTTGTGCACAGCATTTGACACTGCCTCACAAGACATCCTTGTCTCTAAGTTGGGGAGATATCAATTTGATAGGTGGACCACTCGGATAAAGGACTGGCTGGATGGCCACACACAAAGTGCTGTGCTCAATGGCTCAATGTCCAGCTGGAGACCTGTAACGAATGGTGCCTCTCAGGGATCGGTGTTGGGGTCGGTCTTGTTCAACACCTTTGTCAGTGACATGAACAGTGGGATTGAGTGCGCCCTCAGCAAGTTTGCCGATGACACCAAGCTGTGTGGTTCGGTTGGTAGGTTGGAAGTAAGGAATGCCATCCATAGAGACGCTGACACACTTTTGTGGTGGGTTGATGCCAACCTGATGAAGTTTAATCATGCCAAGTGCAAGGTCCTGCACCTGGGTCTGAGCAATCCCAGGCACAGCTACAGGTTGGGCAGAGAAGAGATTCAGAACAGCCCTGTTCAGAAGGACTTGGGGGTGTTGGTTGATTTAAAAATGAGCATGAGCCGACAGTGTGCTCTTGCAACCCAGAAAGCCAACTGTATCCTGGGCTGCATCAAAAGGAGCGTGACCAACAGGTCGAGGGAGGTGATCGTGCCCCTCTACTCTGCTCTTGTGAGACTCACTTGATGTATTGTGTGCAGTTCTGGTGTCCTCAACATAAAAAGGACATGGAACTGTTGGAACAAGTTTGGAGGAAGGCCACGAGGATGATCAGGGGACTGGAGCACCTCCCATATGAACATAGACCGAGGAAGTTATGGCTGTTCAGCCTGGAGAAAAGAAGGCTGCTATGAGATCTTCCAGTATCTGAAGGGGGCCTATAAGGATGCTGGGGAGGGACACTTCATTAGGGACTGTAGTGAGAGGACAAGGTGTAACAGGTTCAAACTTAAACAGAAGTTAGATTTGGTATAAGGAAGAAGTTCTTTACTGTAAGGGTGGTGAGGCACTGAACGGGCTGCCCAGAGAAGTGGTAAATATTCCATCCCTTGAAGTGTTCAAGACCGGGTTAGACAGAGCCTTGGGTGGCATGGTTTAGTGTGAGGTGTCCATGGCCATGGAACTAGATGATCTTGAGATCGTTTCCAACTCTAACTATTCTATGATTCTACGATTGTCCATTTAAGCTTCTCTGTCATGATAGGAAATCCAAACTGAAACTTGTGATTTTTATTAGAGAAATTTGGGACCAAGATCTGGGTTTCCCACCACCCAACTGTTCCAGGTATATGAATATACTGAAGAGTGGACAAAGACATGATACATCAAGTGTCATCTTGGATCTGATGAATCATTTCCCAGTAATGATCCAGTGGGATTTCGGCTTTCAATAAAGCATGTATTCGATAAGAAGAAAAAAAAAAATGAAAAAAATAATTCTAATTCTAAACAGCTGTGTGAGTTCAGTTGCTTCAGGTTTGCATCAGTATAAATAAGAGCAGAATTTGTCCCACCAACGTCTTGATGGGGAATAGACTTTTGGGAGTTGGACTAGGTGGTCGCAAGAGTTTCATTCTAACCCTTGCAATTTTGTGATTCTGTGACTTTCAAGGAGTTAAAAATAAAATAAAAAAAGAAAAAAATATCTCCATAAGTACTATCAACAAATTCAATTAAAAAAATCTTCTGAGTTCTTATTTATATTGTGCATCAAACGTATTCCTTTCCCTTCCTAACTACAGAGAACTTGGTTATTTTTTTTTGTTTTATATTTTCAATTCTCTATTTAAAAGACCAGAATTCTTGAATGTCTCTAAAGTTTCATTAAACACAGAGAACATATTTATTTTTCCTTTTGTTTTTTCTTTTCTTTTTTCTTTTTTCATATTTCTCTCAACTACCTTCAGCAAAAGAAAATACAATTTCAAGTGCCTCATTTGCCATGTGCATATATATGCATCTGTTAGTATACTCAGATAAAAAAGTCATTTAATATAGGAGCATAAACAATTGACTACCCAGAGACGGAATATTTGTCTACTAGTCTTACTAAACACAAATGCTTCCAAAAGTCAGATATGCGCAGGTAAAGAGAGGTGGGAAATACCCTCAGAATTTCCTATGTTGTGCTGTGGCACGTTGCACAATTCCAGAAACTTTAATAATTAAGACATCAGAGTAAAATGATTCCCAGATGCACCATGGTCACTGGGGAGACAAGAATCTTAAATCAGACTGCAAAACAAATCTGAAAATTAAATTATGTCTAGAGAATAAATACACAAATTAACTCAATACAAGCTGTCAATAAAATTGTTATTCTCTTTGTCTCCATAACGATCTGCTTCTATTTATGAAATTATTTATTGTAAATAAAGCAAGCCAAATAGAAAACAGTCACTGAAAATTAAAGAGACAGGTTGAATCTTCTTTTCAAAATATGTGGGTAGACTGTTTGAGATTAAACAATACATCCATTTCAAAATTGTCAGGCCTTAACATCTGCAATGTGCAGAGTGGATATGAAGTCGATTTATTTTGTATTTAAATATTTCTGGAAATCCAGTACTCTAAATCTCCTTTAAAACTTTTTCCCTGCTTATAATATAGACCTTATTTCTTTGCATAAATCTAGTAGAGAAATTTCTTCTTCATTCCCCTCCTACCACTTATCCTCCATACCCTCCCCCCAAACAGATGTGGAATAAAAGAATTTTAGAAGAAAAGAATAAGTAAACCCAAATAAAAATAAATAAATGAATAAATTAAGAAAAAAAAATTAAAAAAAAAAAAAACAACACCAAGGGACAAAATCATCAAAGCATGAACAAGTGAAGGCCTAAGTACATTCCAACTTCCACTTGTCCTTTAGGTGAAGATTTTCAAAAGACACCAAGGCTGTTGACACAGAAATTGTATTAAAAGTCACTGAGGTTTGAGTACCTTTAAGCTTCTTTGAAAATGCCTCTTGATTTTTGCTTTAGTGTCAAGATACAAGGAGAAGTAAAGAAACTTACATTTCAGTGTCTAGACCTTGTGTTTGAGCAGAGTGCTACCCCTCTCCTCTGAGTGCAAATTCCCAGTAGCAGTCCCTCAGCCTCTATGCTTCATTGTTAAAATACAGGCTCTTTCCTTCTTTTTAATGAAAATCAAAACTGAACTGTATAAATTACTGCAGCCTGCAGAAAGAAAAGCTGTTATAATCCCATGTAATACATTGGCTTGCAAGAGTGATTCCTATAGTGGCTGTGTTTCTAGCTCTCTTATGTGCATATTTTTATCACTACTTGTCACAAGAAATCTATATTTTTCCATCCTCAATTTGTATTAATCCCCTCTATTTCCCTGTTTCCTTTTCCCTTTGTCATAGCATCATTACACAGAGCAATAAATAACAGCAATGAGAAGGGCAGCCTTGCCGCTAGTATACATGTCTGTTTAATGGCGCAAGTTCACACTAATTCCCTTGCCTGGGCTTTTATCTTTCTTTATTGGGTAACAATTCCAGAGTCTTAACTCTGTCTGGCTGCTGAAAGTTGAATCCCACTGCTGGTGGCTTTGACGGTGCTTTCTTCAGTCACAGGCAAGCCTCTGGAACTAAACCACAGCCTCACACAACAAAAGCAACGTTTGAAAAAAGCATCTGTTGATTTGAGGGAAACAGTAAGATTTGGGTGGTAGCTGCTCCGTTTATTTTCTATATGTGGACTTGAGTGATTCCTTCCAGTAAGGACAGAAGTAGAGCAATAAAGAGCAAGGCTTGGACAAGACACTGAACGATATCAACAAACTTCATCTAACAGCTTTGCTGTTTGCACCCATTTGTCTTTATTGACTTCTGTCTTTTTAACCAGCAGTTAAGCCAGATTTGACTGCCCATCTGTTGAGCTTGTCGCACCATTAAAGGGTGAGACAACATGTTTCTAGTATCTTCAGGAACTATGGCACAGTATAGTATCTTCAGGAACTATGGCACAGTAGATTGCAAGAAAGTACTCCGGAATCAATGAACTGTCTTTTATGCAAATATTCCATAAGTAACAATGAATTACTGAACTTGGGGTGCTTCTGACCACCTGATCCAGATATGCCCTCCAGACATATTATTGCAACTTCTCTATGAAGCCTGAGTATTCACCAGCCAGTCCTGATGCCTGCGATTATTAGGAGGGAAATCTGTTTGTAAAAGCTGGTGACAGTTGTTGTGCACTGATACTTCATGTGAGATCTCTTCAGGTTCCTGACCACTGGCTGATAGACTCATATGCCAATGTTCTCTTTAGATAAACTGAACATTGCCAGTGAGACTGAATAAACCTTACAGACTTTGTCAATATGTTTTCAGAGCTTTGATAAATCAACACAGCTCCCTTGTGATTCAGAGAAAACTCCAGGAACAAACTCACCAACAAAGTTTCTAAGTTGACAAGCAGATATTCTTTATTGTGGTACCGGGAGACACGGGGGATAGTTCCATCTAATGTGTGCCTTCGTATTGCCACACAAGCCGTCCTTATATAGCCACTGGGCATACATACATATTCATGAGACCACGTAGGGATTACATCATTTTCCAGAAAGTTCCCCGGATGCATACAAAAATGTGGTGGTGGTCTCTGAGGGTCGTTTACTTCTTCCAACAATCTTCATCACTTCTGGCAGCCTTCGAAACACGCACAGTAGATGTTTATACCAGTTTGATTGGTTCGTTAACACCACTGACATAACAATCATCCTGTCCTTCTAGTTATCAGTTAGTTTAACTGCAGCCCATCCTGGACACCTGCCATTCCAGATACTCCTCATCCTTAGGTCTTGTTCTTCTAGCCTGTTTTTCCTACACTCATTTTGTACTAAGGTCATAAAGGCCTAAAGCAATGTCAACTACAATGGTCTATCTTATACAAGAATTCTCAGTATGTTCTCTAGCTGTACTCTATTTTCTTTTTTCTGTGAATCATGCACCTCAGTAATTTTTCATTGCTGCTGTTACAAAGCCATCAAACTTAACATTACCTAAAACTGATTCTAAAGGTTTGTATATTTCATTTTGTGATTTTGTGCCCCCCTTGTCTTAAATCCCGCCTTTTTCTGTCCTTTTGCAAATTCCTTTGAAATATTTTATATACTACCATTACCGTCCAAAGTCTTTTCGAAATAATTTCCCATTTCTACTTGATACTTGATTTTATGTCTCTTCCAATCTTCATAATTTATCATAGACCATTTACAATACCAGAAGAAACATTGTATCATACCACAAGTAATCAATATTAAACCAATTAACATCAATATTCCCGCAACCAGTTGCCTCAAGAAGGAGAGATTAGGTAACCATGAAGTTAACTTTTCCATATTTCTTCAAAACCCCAGGAGGGGGCCATTTCATGAAATACTTCAGTTTGTTTCCAGATTTCCTCCAGTTCTGTTTCAATTCTACCACTTTGATCTATACAGGAGTAGCAACTTTCACTGATGATAGAGCAAACCCCTCCTTGTGAAGTCAGTAACATGTCTAGAGCCATTCGTTTTTGTAATACCACTTTAGATAGGCTAGTTATCTCTTTTGTTCTGCTTAGATTCTATCAATGGTTTTACTTTCTATTTCCTCTTTTTTTTTTTTTTTTTTTTAATTTAAATAGACAATGCAAACATTCTGCATGAAGGTCCATCAAACACCTTAGAACATACGGTGCAACTACTACTTGAGATTTATCATGTGCCTGGATATTGGTTAATGATGTTTACAGTTTCAGCCGTGTGATTCTGGAAAGGAGCTCAGTCATTCCTTACCCTTACCTCAAACTCAAGACATTGGCTAATACTCTTGAGTTCACCAGCATTTTTCTCAGCTTCTAAGCACAGCTACCACATATGTTTTAGTCAAACACCATTTATCAGGATCAGAACAGAATAAATTACAATGGCTGAAACTGTATGGTGTGCATTATAGGATATTAGACCAGATGACTTTTAGTCCCTTGTTGTCACTAAAATCTATAAAGAATAACTCTCACAAAAATCTGTGGCCCATAGAGAGCCCACACTAGAGCAGAGAAAATTCTGAGGAAGAAGGAACAGCAGAGAGAAACTGCTATGTACTGACTGTAAAACACACAAACACCAAACACAGATCCCTACCACCCTGCTCATAGTGGAAGCATTGTAGAGGAAAAGGCCTGGAAAGAGTGGGTAGTAAGGTGTTGATTTCATATGTATTTTCTTGCTCCTTACTACCAAATCAGCAATCAATTAAATTAATTTTCCCCACATTGAGTCTGTTTTACATGTGACAGTGAATTATAAGCATTCTCCCTGTCTTTATCTCAACCCACAAGCTTTCTCATCTTCTATCCACCCCATATCCTGTTGAAGAGAGGGAGTGTGAATGGCTGGGTGAACAGCTTAGCTAAAGACCTATGAATGACATACCTATGAATGACACAAAATCTCCAAAAAAAAAGGCTTTCGGGTGTTAGCATATCAGAGGACTGAATCCATATCAGTAAACAATCATCTAAGTATTTAGAGACAAGGTAATTGATTAGCAGCCACTAAGTGCTATTAATGAGTTTGACAAGATTATTAGATGGACTTTCAAGGATCATACTGGATGCTGATAAACACTTGTAAAGTATTACACTGTACAAGAGCTATATACAGGAAGAATCAAATGATAAGTTTAGATGGGATATAAGGAAGAAATTCTTTACAGTTAAGGTGGTGAGGCACCGGAACGGGTTGCCCAGGGAAGCTGTGCATGCTCCATCCCTGGCGGTGTTCAAGGCCGGGTTGAACAGAGCCTTGGGTGACATGGTTTAGTGTGAGGTGTCCCTGCCCATGGCAGGGGGGTTGGAATTAGATGATCTTAAGGTCCTTTCCAACCCTCACTATTCTATGATTCTATAATAGAAATGGGATGGAACTAAATAATACAAAGTGAAATTTCACCTGAAAAAGCAAGAACCTCAGAAAAGCCTCTGGGTATTATCAGTGGAAACTCCAAAGTCCAGGCAACTGCACAATATAGCTGTAAGGGTGAACAGAGCTTCTTCTTTGTGAGAAAAATTTTAATCTGTATGAGGTACAGTTTGCAACAAAAATGTGTGGGAGAAGTCCCAACTTACCTTTGTATGACAGTAATTTTTTAGACTTAGATGACAAAAGGAGAACTAAGATTCTAGGAAACATCTACAAAAAAGCATGCATAGGTATGTGCTCCCATGATGCCAGCCGGATGCTGTCTAGCCATGTTAGAGAAGTGCTATTCCCAAGATAATAAGATCAGCTCAAACCGTGAGCTTGACTGGTTTGGCCATTATGCTTATACATGTAATTAGGCTGGATCTTTCTTATTATATCAGGTTTTACCTGATATAATATAGGCATAGAAAACTGAAACCTATTTATTCACAAAGATACAGACATGAAGTCGTGGGTGTACACACAGACAACCACACAGTTCTGTGTACTGACTCAGGCAGATAATTTATGAAAGCACGAGTTATGAATTTCAAGCTTGATCCAGGTCAGTTTTCCATCCCTTTCCCTCAATACTTTGTACATAAAATCTTACTGCAATACCAGAGCAAAAAAAAATATGTCTGATATTTCATGTTATAGCTCTTGCTAAAAAGAATGTCATAGCTATTAATGTATGTTTGATATTGAATGAATATATAGATAGCTGTAGGAGATAGCTGGGGACTACTGAAATGACAACATTACAATCATGGCATTTTGTTTATTTTTCCCAGCAGGATATTCAGCTTGTTTCCCTTACAGAGGGCTCAAGTAATGATTCTAGTTATTGTGTTAAATGCAAGTTTTCTACTTTTCTTTTAAAATGTATCAATTTTCTCAAACGTGTGCGCGCACAAAATGCATGAGTAAAAGGGAGGCAGGATTATAATCCTGAATCTACATGCGCTAGGACAGACAGTGCCAGCTGCTGGACCTATTCTCCAGAACTGTCTGAAAACCTTCCCTATACAGGTATCTGTTTCCACCCAGCAGCTGCAGTATAGACAAACACAGAATGACCCAGCTCCTTCTTCCTGCTCAAATGAAGAATTTCTGTGACTTCTGTGTTTTTTTGATATTGGAAAGCAATTTTTTTCACCCTTGTTTTAGTAAAGTCTGCCTTGTTTCAATCTGCTATAACCATGGTAACTATTCATATGCTTCGTATGCTATCTCTGAATATCTGTGTGTATACACTACACCAGTTAAATATCAGTGATTGTCAATGCAGTTCCACTGAGGTGCCTAGGGAACTGCCAGCTTTTGAGTAACTTTGTTTATGGCAATACCTAAAAAGGTACACTTTTCTGAATTGCTTTGGTTCAGTAATCAGTTCAAGCTGGAAACAGAATTTATACTTTTTGAAAACTTTATAATATTTCTTTGTTCTGACAGCATTGTATATTTTAGGTGAATATTTTTCTCACTATATTTACACCAGTATTATTTTAAACCCAGCCAAATGGGGTAGAGAGATGAAGACCTACCTTAAAATTCACTGGGATATTTTTCTCCGCCTTATCTATCTGTTCTATCTAAAACCCTATACACACATGTAAGCATGTAACTTATAAGTCCCATTTAAATCTAGAAAAATAGAATCAACTCTTGATTTCTATTGATAAAAATCAATAATATTTTTTGTCTTTGACTTTGCTTTCCTGAACTCTGTCCAATGATCTCAGCTGAATCTTATTTAATAGGTTTCCAAGCTTGTTATAATCTGTCTCATGCCATCATCATTTCGGTAAAATATATTGTCCAAAAACAGACTGTTATTTTGATTTTCTGCTACTGTTCCCCCACCCTTACAAGTGGATGACACAAGAAATAACTGAAAACTTAATTTTTGATATTTAATCCTTGACCACTCAATTTTAAGGTCAATGCAACATTACAAATGGTAAACAATAATGTGCAAGAAGATAGGGAGCTGAAGGCATTTAATGATAATGAACTTTTGCTTACATTCCCTGTCTTTTTGCTAAAAAAATATCCATCTAATTATTGTCATTTGGAAATCTCAGCGTCACATCTCAGAAAATGTTGACAGATTTTTAAAAACCAGAGACTAAATTTTCTGTCACCTGTAACTAATGCAATTCAGCATAGATATGTGCATATGTAGATATATTTACACATATGAGTGTATACATATGTATATGAGCGTACACATATGTATATATTAATGTGTACAAATAATCTCAGATACAAAACTCACACAAGTGTAAAGATATATCATTGCCAGGATCCAAGTATGACAATATGACACCAAGGCACTCCAAAGTGATAAATCAACCTTTCAATTTTTCTGCTTTTTATACCAGAATTTTTAACTGTTCACATCAGTACTCCTACATATAAAAGAACAGATTAAACTAATATAATTTAGACTATACTGTGAAGAGTTTTGAACACCCCAAGTTAAATATTTTTTCTGTCTTTATTACGAGAACAGCCTGAAGAGTATGATAACATATAAGGGTACTTATATGCAAGATTTGCTAGGTTTTGTAGCTTTATTTATTCATCCAAATAAAGGTACAATTTTGTATTGTTAAGATAGAATGGTTATTTTTTTGCTGTCTGCTCCATCTTTCTGACTTTAAGAGGATTAGTAAATAAATAAAAATATCAGCATTGGTAGTCTAATTATATTAATATTAAATGTTTCAGATTCTGTGTTGTGCAGAAATCTGGATGGTCTTCAGTGTCCTTAAATCAATGTAGTTAATCATTTACAATATCATTTCTTATAGATCTGTACAAAATACAAATTAATGAACTAGTTATAAGCACTTACTTAGTTCTGTTCCCCCAATCTGGTTTGCAAGCTTTTGATAATGACACTGCAAATGTTATTTAGTGTTTACTGTATAACAATGATGCTACATTGCCCCAAAGAACTTTCTTATAACAAATACACAAATGCATTCAAATTTTTTTATTTCTGCAATTGGCACAACCCCTTGTAGAGTCTACAGAGTTTGTTATGCTACAATCTGTGTTGAAGCCTTCAGGATTTAATCAGGTTTTATTGAGAAAACCTTAATTTAGAATTTATGTGTGGAAGTTCCAGGCTTTCTTTTTTTTTTTTTTTTTTTTTAATCTTTACTATTTGCAGATGATTGTACTTTCCAAGCTCGCACAAAAACAATTTTACGATATGCCATAAACACACATTAAAGACTTTAGTTTTATAGGTTTCTCAAAGAAAATAATTTTTAATTGCACAGTCTGTCTTACTGTAGAGTTAAGCCACCCCTGAGAAAGTGAACTTAATGTATTCTTCAGAGTCCAAAATAAGTGTAAGTGAAGGGTGGAAAAAAAGATATAAACTACAACTAAATGGTAGAGGTTTAATGTTACCTTTCAGTAATATTGTTGTAAAAATGTTTTACAAATATTAAAGACCTACCAATATTTTTGAAAACCAATTGTATTATATAGTAACTGTTTTTAAGTTGTTGTAAAGTTCAGTGGGAAAACAGGAGCAGTTTTGAAAGAAATGAAATACTTTCCAACCTCTGTAGTTTGAAGCTAGACAGTCTTCTTACTATCTTGGTTTAGAGCAATTATTTCTCTCTATACCAAGGTGAAAAGACTCAGGGACACGGTGGTTTCCTTGTCAATAAAAAGACTCAGGTACACTCTAGTCTTCTAGCCATAAAATAACGACTAAATCAGAGCATGTTACAACGTCATTCTCAGCAGTCTCACGACAGAAATTGGAAGGGCAGAAAAAACCTTCATCTTTAGTCCCAGTGTTCTGAACTATTAAATTTGTGGGCAAATTCTCTTATTTTCTCTCTGAAATGTCTATTTGCTTTTATTTGAGGCAGAAGTTTATTGTTTTCCTTGAAAATTGTATTATTGCAGGACAAACTATAGCTGGCACATGCACCTACAGTAATCCATTACTTATCAAAGCTTGTTAAATTTTCTATCCAGATTACAAAAGCTGGTTTAATAAAAGTTTAATAAAGTGAATTATCAGCCAGTGTTTGCCAAAATCACTCAATACACAGAGAGTCAGTGCAGCTAGATGAAGCTGTAGCTGTAGCTGTAGATGTAGATGTAGTTGCAGACGTAGATGATGGTGAGGAGAGAAAGAGGAAGAGAAATAAGCCAGTGATTGCATTGAATGTTATACCTATTTACAAGTATCACTTTTGCATGAACTGATAGGCTGAAAAAAAATACTTTGCAGTACAAAATTTTAGAGTAAATGAGAAAAATTCTGACTAAGACCAAAATTTAGAGCATGTGTTAACATCTTCAGTAAATTCTTCTGGCCAATACCTGAACGAAGGATTTGAAAGCCCTGCCTTTGTCCTACACCAGCCTTTTTTGGCTGTTAACAGAACAGTTATGACCAGCCCTGACAAAATATTTGTTTCTCAAGACTTCCTTGGCCACAGGCTTGTTTAGGTCTGTATGTCCAGAAAGTGGCCTCTTAGATGAGGAGTGCCCCAGTCTGTTAGGCACTCCCTCTGGAAGGACTAGGGAACTTTTAATTATTTTTTAAATTATTAATTAAGAAAATTATCATAAACTTATTGTTAAAAATAACAAAGAGAAGAATGTGTTATGTATTGATATGGGAAAATGACATGGCATGAAAATTAATGAACTGACATTATTTTATGTCCTTTCAGGAGCCATTTTTGTTTTATTCATTCTGGCTTTTAAACAAGTATGATGGCTTGAGTACAAACAGGCTTATCACAGATGGCAGGAGAAAGCATCTGTTTTCAGAAATATCATTTCAACCACATTAGAAAGGCATATTATCAGCATATATAAGAGGCCTCTAAATTGTATAGTAATTACAGAGCTTAACGTCAATTTGTACCTTTTCCATGACGTTGATTGTGGCTTTGTGGTTTCCTTGATTCTTTTGGACAAATTTCATCTTACATTTAAAAGCTGCCTATGTGATATTTGCACATTTCAGATTCTCTCTGTCCTGCACTCTCTCTATAAACAGATAGAAGGCAATCATTAACAAATTCTAAAATGATTACTTGGCTGAAATGAGCAGTCAGTAAAAATAATTGTCTGATATGAAACTGTCACCTAGACTTGTAAAATGATTATTCAGCTGCTATATGGTGGATAATAAGACTGAATCAGAGAAATAAACACAGACAATCGCAACAAAACAGATTGTGGGTTCAAAGAGCTGACCCAGATGAAAAGTCTAGTTTAGTTTTAAAAACTACCTAACTACATGATGGGTCTAATAGTTATATGGTCAGAAAGATGACGAAATACTTAAATTTTTTTGAGAAGTTTTTACTTCAAGATCTCAAAGAGACTGTAGTAGTATGTTAAATCACATATAAAACCCCTTGTATCATGCTGAATGTTATCTGCTTCATGAAATGCTGTAACATACGTATCAGTCACTGAAGTTAATTCCTTGATACCAAAGTCAAGATTTGTGTGCCCTCTTACACACCTCTTGAACTCCTTTCAAATCAGGTCACTGACTACACAGGCAAATGCTTTAGCGTGACATTACTTTCTTCAGCATGTATTTTGAATCAACGCAGTAACATCTAATGGCAATTAGTTAGGATTACACTACACCTACCCTGTATTTGGTTATACACAAAACCAGAATAACTATATGGCCTATGTCTACAGCAACACACTCGACACAGGTAAAGTGCACAGCAAAGTCTTTCCCCCCACTAACAGCTGAGCTTAGACATCACTGGAGATCCAATTCATTTGCTCCATCTTACTTATTCCTTCCATCTTAAGATTTTTCACACATTCATACTGCTGACTGACCCTAATACACTGCAGGCAGTTTGTTCAGTTTGTCACATTTCAGTGGCTAGCATAGAGATATCTAATCCTTTTCATCTTGAGTTGAAAGCAAGTGCTCCTGGGGAGTGTCTTTATCATCATGTGGTTGTGCTAGAAAAGTCTTGGCAAAGAAAAAGCTGTGTTTTGTGCTGTGACGTACACATGGATGACTTCAGTTTCTTTCCACACTTATATAGACAGAATCATAGAATCCTAGAATAGTTAGGATTGGAAAGGGCCTTAAGATCATGTAGGTCCGACCTCCCTGCCATAGGCAGGGACACCTCACACTAAAATTGTTGAATATGTTCATCTCATTCGTGAGCTTTGGCCACTCTTTGCAAGACACACATGCTATAAATATAGCAAATAAAATATAAAAATATCAAAATTAATCCATTTCCTCACTTCATCTAATTACTAGTTATTTTTCCTTACCTATATTTGTCTCTCTTTTTAGGATTGAATAAGATAAAATTATGGTTCTATTTGAGCATCACAAAAAAGCATCTTGCTTTTCAAATAGAGGAGATAATTCTCTGGAATCTGCAGCTATTAATTTGGGTAATTTGAAGAATGTTAGTGGATAGTATTAAGTTGAAGCCTGAAATTTAGATCATGCAAAGCAAAGAATTTTTTGAAACATAATAAAAATAGAAATCATTCCCTCTGCTCACATAACTACCATTTTGCAGATAATTCCAGTATGTTTGTACTGAACAGGATTTAGAATGCAGTTTAAAAAACAAAACAATATCAGAAAAGTTTTCATCTGCTTAATGACTTCTCAAAAATCCATATGGCCACTTGGACTAGCGTGTTTCTTTTTGTCTTCACAGTTCATTTTGTTCAATATCTTGGTGCCCTGCGAATGTCTTGTGACTTGTGTGCCTGTTCCTGAGGGCAAAGCATTTTTTTAAAATCTACGTAGTTATTTAGATAGGTTATCCTAAAGCCTTTCTAAAAATTCTGTCCTGGGTAAACCTATCTTATAAGCACTAGAATCACGCTGACCTTATTATGGCTTAAAATGTATGGCAAGAACAGCCCACAGTGGAATATTATCAAATTGATTCAAGTTCTGTTATGTCTTCCTAGTAGCTTTCTGACTGCACTTAAGGATTTCTTGTTTTCAAGACTGATGAACACAGTCAAAATCCAATTTCCAGCCATGCATTACAGAAAGCCTAATTAAAAGTGCTTATTGCTGATGTAATTTTCATGTTGAAAGTACGTAATACTTACCAAATTGTGTACAGCTTTAGAGCTTCTGGCTGGGTGCTAGTATAATGTTAACTTAAATGGTTAGGGTGATAATCACTAGATGTGACAAATAGCATTTAAATTTTTCAGCGCACTATCAGTGCTTAGGGCCCAGTATTTTTTCTATGATTCTGTCTGTATTTAGTTAGCAAATGTCTTACTGAACAAAAAAAACCTTCCACCACTTCTTTAAATACACTAAGGTCCTGTAAGATTACATAAATATGGAACTAAATCAAAGTCTTCCATTCTTTCAGCAGAATGGTTGTAAGGACATACTGCTTTGTGTGAGCACTTAATACATTGCTTGGGGGTTAGGGTGTTTTGGGGGGCTTGTGTTGTGCTGGTTTTGGCTGAAGTAGAATTATTTTCTTCATATCAGCTAGTATGTGTCTATGGTTTGGATTTGTGTTAAAAACAACTTTGATAACACATGGACTTTTTTGATTTGTTGAGCAGTGCTGACACAGAGTCAAGTCCTTTTCTGCCTCTCACAGTACTCCACCAGTGAATAGGTGGGGGGGGGGGGTGTGCACAAGGAATTTGGAAGGAACACAGCCAGGACAGCTGACCCCAACTGACCAAAGGGATATTCCATACCATATCACATCATACTCAGCAATAAAACTAGGGGGAAGATTGGCCAAGAGAAAGTTGCTGGAGGATTGGCTGGGCATGGGTCAGTTGGTGGTGAGCAATTGTTTTCATTCCCATCACTTAGGGTTTTTTTGAGTTTTATTTCTCTCTGCTATTTTCCTTACAATTTATTACTATTGCTTTTATTGCTATTATCATTATTGCTATTGCAACTACTACTACTATTATTACTATTTTATTTTAATTATTAAACTGTTCTTATGTCAACTCACAAATTTTTTCACTTTTACAATTCCAGTTCTCTTCCCCCCATCTTGCTGCACGAGGAGTGAGCAAGCAGCTGAGTGGTGTTTAGTTGCTGGATGGGGTTATACCATAATATGGATATTTATTTATTTGCTTATTTATTTGTTTTTCAGTTGTTCACTAACACTGATGACACTGAGAGTTGTTGATGTTCTGAAAACCAGGTCAGGCATATTCAAATTCTTAAATGTGGATTTAGATGTCTAATGCTAACTGTTAATTGACAGTTGCAAAAATATGTTTACTTATGTAATTCCTTGCCTGATTCCTTTAAAGCTTAACACTCTTAGGAGGAAAAGAAAAAAAAAAAAAAAACAACAACAAAAAAAATTTTTGTTTGCTCAGTAAAATACATGGGAAGGTTGCCATCAGCATACAACCTTGTTGAGAGCTTTCTTTTTTTTTAACTTTGTTGACATCAGAGAAGGTAGACCTAAAACTTTTCTGTATTTTTCAGTGGTGCCCTAACTTTGTTATAGATCAAGGCAGATCACCAGTGCTCTGAAATTCGAAGCCTTTCACATTCCTGATGTATATAAGGAATCTGTAACTTCAGTCTTTATCTCAGACAAATGCCTGGTAGTGTGTTAAAATAAGTAGAAAAGTTTTTGTTGGCATCATTGGGAAGGCGTTAGGTCCTTAAACACTTTGGCACCAGTTTGCTAAGCTGAAAAACACCCTTTTCTTTGCCCTTAGAGCAAAAAGTGGTTTGAATTCATGAGCAAATCCATATTCATTCAGACCAAGGAAATGGGAATGAGTGCTTCATCTGTGATCTCATTGATTGAGAACAGAGGAGCCAGCTGGATTAGCAAAGTAATTGGCTGGACCATTGCAAATGTATATTTGTTTTGAAGGTCAGTAGAGAGAGGAGTGTTATCACTCGTTTGCTTAGACATAATACACTCTCTAAGTGGCATCAAGTAGTGGAAAGGGTTGGTAGCATTCAAACTCATTTATAGAGTCTATTCTTGTCAAGATAACAATAGCTCCAGTCACCAGCTGGCCCAGACCAGTACTCTTAATTAGTACTGCTGGCATTGATATTTGGTATTTTGTCTTCCCATGCCTGCTTATTAAATGCAATCTCCTCAGTACCTAATAGTACCTAATAGAGTGTGAATTTTTATATGCAACACATGCACTGTATTATTGATATTTGGGCTTCTCTAAAAAAAAAATGAAACCAGGGAAGTTAGTAAAAATGGTAAAGTAAAAATGGTGCTGCTGAGTACTCTGTTAAGACACGTCTGAATGTACCATGGATTGAAACCTTTTCACTCTACGTTTTTGAAAGCATCTTGGTAACTCTCAACTAAAGAACACTCTTTGAATTACTGGAAGATATAAAACATGGCCTAAGGTCTTATCCAATAGTTGTTTGCTGTTATGCATCAAGGAGTATGTATTACAAAGTGGAAGAAGGCTGTGTCCACTGTATCTTATGGTTTGGCCATTTAAAGCATGGGCTAACTTTCACTATCCTGACAGCTCGAGAAAAACACAGTGTAGCGCAGGTTCCACTGTGCTGTTAACTTTGAGAATTCACAGTCTAAGAAGGGCAAATTTCCCTCCTTTCTCAAGCTGCTTAATATTGGTATATCTGTTGCTCTATTAAAAACTTACAATTATGAAGTACTGGCATTACAATCTTATTAGTTACATGCTGAAAATATGACACAATATATTCCTGGGTTTAGCATGACCCCCGTGCTCCACTGCCGTCTAGAGCAGGTGGGATTATGTTGGTATCGATCCTGACAGCTAAATTGGACTCTACACAAGAGGAGATAAA